>JAJPUD010000688.1:286677-439144 GCA_023553655.1 Myrmecobius fasciatus | reverse complement strand
GCCAGCAAAACTATAAGAGACCAAGAAATATAACCAAAAAACAAACAAACCAAAAAACCAAAACAAAACCTTGACACAATAATGCAAGAAAATTTTCCTGGAATGATAGAACATAAGACACGAGGGAGAAATAGAAATAGAAAAATCTACCAATCACCACCTCTAAAAGATCCTTTGTAGAAAATACATAGGAATATTATTGCCAATTTTTGAAACCCCCGGATCAAAGAGAAAATTCTATAAGAAACAAGAAAAAAAATGTGCTGGAGTTACAATTACAATTGTATAGGATATCAGCAGCCACAATAAAAGACTGCAGGTCCTAGAATCATATAGCCCAGCAATCAAAAGAACTAGGTCTGTGGCAAAAAGATCATATCCAGCAAAATTATTCAGAATATTGAGTGAAAAAAATAGGCATTCAACAAATTTGCAGATTTTCAGAATTGTCAACAAAACCCAAACTCAATAGAAAAATTAACATATAAGAGCCAATATTAAAGATCAATTTTAAGGAACTTAACACACAAATTGTTAATGATTTTATTTTTATGGAAATGTATACCCTATGCTTAAGATTGACATCAGCAGTTGGGTGACTCAAAAGAAAGACTGGATTATAGTTGAATAGATTAAAAAGTAAAACTGTCTAGCAAAAGGCAAAAATGCTATGTTATACAAATGAGGTACAGAGGAAGAATAGACACAAAGACATTAGTACAGGGAGGAGGTCTTGTTCTGAAAACCTACTCACATCAAGGGTATAGTAACCTGCATATAGTAACCTGAAAAATCTATAAAGAAATAAAGGTAAAGGGATGGGCAGAGGGGAAGCATATTATGAGAGAAGATAAGGGAGGGATCCATGAGTGGGAGGTTAAGTAATAGCAGGCAAATTAAGGAGCAGAATTATAGAAGAATTAGCAGAGATAGGAAAGAAGAAATGTCAAATTTAAAGATTCAATTAAGAGAGAAATCTACATTATATGTCAGCTATACTGATACTGTTTTGGATGCGTTTGCATGTAGGTGGATCTGTATGTGTGTACATATATATATATATATATATATATATGCCTGAGTATATGTAGATATGTCTGCATGTTGCTCTCTATATGTGTGTGAATTGATATGTGTGTGTGTGTGTGTATGTGTGTGTGTGTGTGTGGTGGGTCTGTAAATGGGTACTTAACTATAGCCTGCTTGGGGGAGGTAGGAAGGGATAAAAGGGGGAAAAAAGAATATAAAAAGATATATAATATAATAAAAAGGAACAGATTGGGGAAAATACCCTACAAAGAGTTGCAGAGCTTCAAAGTCTTGATCTTAATCTGAAGTAAAGAAGACAGAAACTCCTTTCCTATTGCCCTTCCTCATGTGGTTTTAAGCAATATAGGGAAAGATGAGAGTCCCTGTCCCAAGCCACTTAGGCTGCTCATTTGCATTTGGGGAACCTAATACTCTTAAATGTCTAGGACAGAATGGTTTCCCAACACTGGAGTTCTTTGAACTGGATGAGCACTCATTGATCACAATACCATAGATTTAGAGCTTGCAACAACCATTGTAGTCATGTAATCCAAGAATTCTTAACCCAGAATCTGTGAACTTTTAAAAAACTATTTTTTGATAACTGCATTTCAGTATATTTGGTTTTCTTTTCACTAGACTGGCAAAAAAGTCCTGCACACCATACCCAGGTGTGCAGGAATACATACACACGCACACACATGATATAAGAACCCTTATTTTTTCTAGGCCCCTCATTAGAGTTGAGGAAAATGAAGGCCAAAATAATTAAAAGATTTATGTGTTACATGTAGTAAGGGGCATAGTCATTAATGGAATCCAGGTCCTCTGATTCCAAATTCAGCTCTCTTTTCATTGTGACATGATGAACCCCAAATTGTCCTGAACTACGGCTTTCACATGTGAAAGATAGGATTTTTTTTTGAAACATGGGAATAGCTACTCTTCTATTTGAAAGAACAGCATTCTTCAGTATTTATATAAATAGTTGCATTGGCTCTTAGACGAAGTTTCCAAAAATGACCTTCTCTGTAATTAGGCAACTTGCTTTCTACTAGGAGCATGTGTACAAGTAAGTATAACACAGGGAATATAAGTATATGAGTATATAAAAGATAAATAAGTATAATAAGGGTAATATGAAATGAAAGCAAGGTGATGGAAATACAAAGTTTAAAAAGGACAATCTCTGCAATTTATCAGGCAACTTATTTTCTACTAGGTATATAAAATCATATGTGCAAGTTAAGTGTAATACAGAGTATATAAATTACATATGTGTGTATGTATAATATGTGTATAATGTGTATATTATGTATGATAAGGGTACTTTGTAATGTGAGCAAGGAAAGATCCAGATGAGGTTCTCAAGGAAAATATGAGGAAAACAAATTAGAACATGTTTAGAAGATGCACAAAGATGAAAAGCATTAAAATACTAGATTAGGGGTTTAGGTATGTAAGTCGAGAAAAGGAGATTTATACAAGAGATGTGAAAGTGAGTGACAAATAATGGATTTTTGGTGTGAGTGAAAGTGAGTTGAGGATAATGATATGATTGTGAATCAGGATGAGAAGGAGAATGGTAGTATACTTGAAAGCAATAGAGAAGTTGGAGGGAAACAAAAGGTTTTGAGGGAAGGAGATAATTTTTTTCTGATTTCTGATTTTTGTTTTTTTAATTTTTTTATTAAAGCTTTTTATTTACAAAATATACATGGGTAATTTTTCAATATTGACCCTTGCAAAATCTTCTGTTCCAAATTTTTCCCTCCTTCCTCCCACCGCTCCCCTAGATGGCAGGTAGTCCAATACATGTTAAATATGTTACAGTATTGTTCAATCCAATATATGAATGCATAGTTATACAGTTATCTTGTGGCACAAGAAAAATCGGATCAAGAAAAAAACTGAGAAAGAAACAAAGTGCAAGCAAACAACAACAGAAAGAGCGAAAAAGCTATGTTATGGTCCACCCTCAGATCCCACAAGCCTCTGCCTTGGGTGTATATGGCTTTCTTCATCCCTGAACAATTAGAGCTGGCTTGAATCGTCTCATTTTTGAAGAGAACCATGTCCATCAGAATTGATCATCATGTAATATTGTTGTTGCCATGTATAATGATCTCCTGGTTCTGCTCGTTTCACTCAGCATCAGTTCATGCAAGTCTCTCCAGGCCTCTCTGAAATCATCCTGCTGGTTGTTTCTCACAGAACAATAATATTCCATAACATTAATACACCATAATTTATTCAGCCATTCTCCAATTGATGGGCATCCATTCAGTTTCCAGTTTCTTGCCACTACAAAAAGGGCTGCCACAAACATTTTTGCACATGGGGGTCTCTTTCCTTCCTTTAAGATCTCTTTGAGATCTAGGCCCAGTAGAAACACTGCTGGGTCAAAAGGTATGCACAGTTTGATAACTTTTTGAGCATAGTTCCCAATTGCTTTCCAGAATGGTTGGATCTATTCACAGTTCTACCAACAATGTATCAGTGTCCCAGTTTTCCCACATCCCCGCCATCATTCATCATTATCTTTTCCTGTCATTTTAGCCACTGATCATTTCTTATAGAACAATAATATTCCATAACATTCATGTACCATAATTTATTCAGCCATTCTCCAATTGATGGGCATCCACTCAGTTTCCAGTTTCTTGCCATTACAAAAAGGGCTGCTACAAACATTTTTGCACATGTGGGTCTCTTTCCCTCCTTTAAGATCTCTTTGGGATATAAGCCCAGTAGAAACACTAATAGCATCATTTTTAAAATTTTTAAATAGCTCAGCTGGAATTATATTACCTCCACTAGCCTTATCATTAGCAATGCTTCTTACTGCCTACTTGATTTCGTTCTCCAGAATATCTGGCTTTGAATCAGTAACCACAGCATCATGATTATTAGAGATATTAAAGTCTTTCTTGTATAATTCTTTTGTATATTCTTGCCACCTCTTTTTAATCTTTTCTGCTTCTGTTAAGACTTCTGCCAGCAGAATGGCAAATGAGAATAATTTGTTCCAACAGCCATGAAGGCAATTGAAGCAGGTGCTATAGAGTACTTAAGAGTTTGGTCAGACACTGAAGATTCCCGGGTCATCTATTGTATCTGGGGTCATTACCAGTCATCTTGACTTTTCTCTTGCCATTAGATTTTGATGTCTCTGGAAAAGAGAATGAGGTGATGACTTCATGTAACTCTGCCTCATTAAATTTATTTCACATACTAGTAATCACTTCATACCAGTGGTCCTCTTTGAAAATAAGGGATGTTGAAAATTATCTATGCATATGTTTTGAAAATAAAAAGCTTTAATGAAAAAAATTAAATGAGGAATGAACAGCACCTCTTTTATCATTTTAATACTGTCCATTGGATTTTCTTGGCAAAGATAATGGCATGATTTGCCATTTCCTGCTTCAGGAAATGATCTTTTGTCAGAACTCTCCACTACAACTTGTCCATCGTGAATAACCCTGCATCCCCTAGCTCATGTTTCATTGCACTCTGCAAGACCTTGTGCCACTATAAGGCAGGAGGGACCATGAGATTATACAACATAAATTTGTAGTGAACCCAATCAGCATGGTTTTATGATTTTCTCTAGTTCCATGCAGCAACATATAAATAAAGGTAGAATAAGTGAAAGGAACTCTCTAAGGTTAGGGTTTGGCAAAACATGATTAGTGTTAGGATAAGGGTTTGAAAGATTCAATAGTAAAGGATAATAGAAAGTTAAAGTTGTATAGCTCAGGAGAGGGGGCGTGTCTTAAGAAAGAATTGAGGATTGGAGGGAATGGAAGTTACAGTGAAGATAAAGAACAGGGTTAAAGATCATAAAGCATAAAGATGGAATGATAAAATATTATGATCTGTAATTATAGAGGTGATAATTGAACCTCTTAATATTGCTGAGTTACTCAAAAGATTGAGTGTACAGACAAAAGAGAAATAGACTGAAGATAAAAACTTTGCACAGCCACACTTAGGGGTTTGGAAAAACATAGTTTCTATCCTAAAAACAATTGAATTTCTGTGAACAGATCCAACCATTCTGGAGAGCAGTTTGGAACTATGCTCAAAAATTATCAAACTGTGCATACCCTTTGACCCAGCAGTGTTTCTATTGGGCTTATATCCCAGAGAAATCATAAAGGAAGGAAAGGGACCCACATGTGCAAGAATGTTTGTGGCAGCCCCTTTTGTAGTGGCAAGAAACTGGAAACTGAAGGGATGCCCATCAATTGGAGAGTGGCTGAATAAACTGTGGTATATGAATGCTATGGAATATTATTGCTCTGTAAGAAACGACCAGCAGGATGATTTCAGAGAGGCCTGGAGAGACTTGCATGAACTGATGCTGAATGAAATCAGCAGAACCAGATCATTGTACATGGCAACAAGACTATATGATCAATTCTGATGGACATGGCTTTCTTCAACAGTGAGATGATTCAAACCAGTTCTAATTGTTCAATGATGAAGAAAGCCATCTACAGCCAGAGAGAAGGATCTAAAATGTGGACCATAACATAACATTTTCCCTCTTTCTGTTTTTTGCTTGCATTTTGTTTTCTTTCTCAGTTTTTTTTTCCTTCTTGATCCGATTTTTCTTGTGCAGTAAGATAACTGTATAACTATGTATACATATATTGGATTTAATATATATTGTAGCATATTTAACATGCCATCTAAGGGAGGGGGTAAAGGGCAGTCATGTCATTACCTTACACAAAAATCTCAGTGTCTCCCCATTGCTTACAAAATAAAGTCTCATTTATAACAGGTATTTTATTTTTCTTACTTTCTTAGAGGGAGTGTTGGGATGAGAAGAGGAGGTAGCTGGGAGAGAAGACAGGCCTTCATTTGAAAATAAAATAAAATTTAACTAAAAAAAAACCCTTCCACACAAATAAAATCAGACCTAGTCAACTGGAAAAACTTAAAATGCTCATGGGTAGGCCAAGCGAATATAATAAAAATGACAATACTACCCAAACTAATTTACTTATTTAGTGCCATACCAATCAAACTCCCAAGAAATTATCTTACAGATCTAGAAAAATAGTAGCAAAGTACATTTGGAAGAACAAAAGGTCAAGAATTTCAAGAGAATTAATGAAAAAAAAGGCTGACGATGGTGGACTTGCTGTACCAGATCTAAAACTATATTACAAAGCAGCAGTCATCAAAACCATTTGGTACTGGCTAAGAAATAGAGTAGTCGATCAGTGGAATAAGATAGAATCACAAGACAAACTAGGCAATAACTATAGCAATTTAGTCTTTGATAAACCCAAAGACCCCAGCTTTTGGGATAAATACTCACTATTTGGCAAAAACTGCTGGGAAAATTGGAAACTAGTGTGGAAGAAATTAAGGCTTGACCCACACCTAACACCACATACCAAGATAAGATCTAAATGGGTTCATGATCTGGATATAAAGAGTGATACTATAAGTAAATTAGAGGAACGTAATATAGCTTACCTCTCAGACCTATGGAGATGGAATAAATTTACGTCCAAAGAAGAACTGGAACTCTTAATTGAAAACCAGATAGATAACTTTGACTATATTAAGTTAAAAAGTTTTTGTACAAATAAAACCAATGCAGACAAGATTAGGAGGGAAGCAATAAATTGGGAAATCATCTTTACATTTAAGGGTTCTGATAAAGGTCTCATCTCTAAAATATATAGAGAATTGTCTCATATTTATAAAAATTCAAGCCATTCTCCAATTAGTAAATGGTCAAAGGATTTGAACAGACAATTTTCAGAGGATGAAATTAAAACTATTTATAGTCATATGAAAAGGTGCTCCAAATCACTATTGATCAGAGAAATGCAAATCAAGACAACCCTGAGGTACCACTACACACCTGTCAGATTGGCTAAAATGACAGGAAAAGTTAATGATGAATGTTGGAGGGGTTGTGGGAGGGCTGGGACACTGATGCATTGTTGGTGGAACTGTGAACGGATCCAACCATTCTGGAGAGCAATTTGGAGCTATGCCCAAAAAGTTATCAAACTGTGCATACCCTTTGACCCAGCAGTGTTTCTACTGGGCCTATATCCCAAAGAGATCTTAGAGGAGGGAAAGGGACCCACATGTGCAAAAATGTTTGTGGCAGCCCTTTTTGTAGTGGCTAGAAACTGGAAATTGAATAGATGCCCTTCAATTGGAGAATGGCTGAATAAATTATGGTATATGAATATTATGGAATATTATTGTTCTATAAGAAATGACCAACAGGAGGATTTCAGAAAGGCCTGGAGAGACTTGCATGAACTGATGTTGAGTGAAATGAGCAGAACCAGGAGATCATTATACACTGCAACAACAGTACTATATGACGATCAATTCTGATGGACATGGCTGTCTTCAACAATGAAATGTTTCAAACCACCTCCAGTTGTTCATTGAAGAAAGCCATATACACCCAGAGAGAGGGATGTGAAATGTGGACCACAACATAACATTCTCATACTCCTTGATTGATGTTTGCTTACATTGTGTTTCCTTTATCTGATATATCGTTTGTGTAGATAAGATTTTTCTTGCACAACAATGATAAGTTTGGAAATATGTATACATATATTCGATTTGCCAATATTTTAACATAATTAACATGTAGTGGATATCCTGCCATCTAGGGGAGGGGTGGGGAGTTGGGGGGAAAAATTTGTAACAGAAAGCTATGTAAGGGTTAGTGTTGAAGAATTACCCACACATATGTTATGCAAATAAAATAAAATTTAAAAAAAAAAAAAAAAAAACTTCAAAAAGTCCAACCCCTTTCCTTAGCATTTAGTGTACTCCACAAGCAGATTCCAACTTAATCTTTGCAGCCATTACTATTCACATTTCTTGTTTTCAGGAACAACCATGCTCAACTACCAGCTGTTCCTTATACATGATTTGCATTTTTCTACTTTCTTTATTTTCTCCATACCTTCCCTTCCATCCAGTATGCCCTTCCTTCTGACCCCACTTTGCAATCCAAATCATTCTTCAAGGGTCAGCTCAAAAGTCACCTCTTGTAGGCAGGCCCAAATTTTCTTATCTCTAGGCGGAAATGATATCTCCCTCCTTTGAACCTTACAAGTCCTTCATGTTGGTAACAGATTCTATTTTGTATAATAGTTGTTTTTGTGTATGTTTAATCTTTCTTACAATGAAGTAAGCTCCTTGAGGCCAGGTCTTTTTAAAGTTTCTATTATCCTCAGGCAACACAGCATGACACAGCATCTTAAAAATAG
This sequence comes from Myrmecobius fasciatus, assembly GCA_023553655.1. Classification (NCBI taxonomy): domain Eukaryota; kingdom Metazoa; phylum Chordata; class Mammalia; order Dasyuromorphia; family Myrmecobiidae; genus Myrmecobius; species Myrmecobius fasciatus. The sequence continues at coordinate 430,838 of JAJPUD010000688.1, read as the reverse complement.
CAAACACTCAATAAATGTTTATTGAATTTTAATTTAAGATGTAGTTTTAAAAAGAAACTAAGCTAAAATTAATTTAATAAAAACTACTGTCCAAAACTCAGAAATGTACAGGGCTCAAAGTTCTCTTGTGACTGCTAAAACTCTTCTGAAGGAGATTTGAAACTCAATGAATACAGTGCTGTTGGTTTTGTCTTGTTTTTTAAACAAAATAAATGGAGAATTCCTTCTTTGACCCGGAGACAAGGAATAAGAGGAAAAGTCGTTGTTGAATTGTAATTGATGGGATGTATTTCAGATAGTGTAGCTGAATTGTTGTTGTTTGTCCTTTGTTCTCAAAGAAACCAGGATATCAGGGGGGTAGGATGTTATGACATGTAAGTGAAATGGATCTAAGTGAGGGAAGGCTCTGCAAAATCACCAGCCTCGCTTTTTCCTCCAGAGCCACCTGGGTCTAGTAGCCAGATATAGATCATGAAGTTCATCTGAATAGTCTCTCTTCTCCCCATAAATAAAAAAGGAAGAAAACAAGACCAATGAATGCAAGCAACAACCTAGTAGCCTAACAGGAATCTATGACTTGAAAAAAGAAAGGCATTTAAAGCGAATACTTTAGGGACCAATTCTTCCAACTGAATTAAAATTATACTGACTACTAATTTCAGAGAGACTATTTGAATGAAACCTATATAAGACTTATAATGTCTGTAGTCTGCTTTTAAGTTTTACATGTAAACAAAATACTGGATATCAAGGTAAGTTTCCCTAGCAGATAGTTTTAGTGGAAAGGAATTATCTTTTTTTTTTTTAAATCAAAAAATACATCTCTCTCCCTCACTAATGTAGATAACTTTCTTGCATTATCCTGCCCTTTCAGAAAAGGCAGCACATTTTATTCCTATTTAGAGTAACAAGAAAAATCCTTGGGCATAATCATTTGAATTGAGTAACCTTTTTATTGCTAAAGAACTGTTGCCAGTACTTCCAATTTATTATCATTTGGGTTTTTTAAACTAGCTAATAGAATTTAATGAACTCATTACAAGATTTTATTTAAATAAATACTTTTAGTTTCAAGTAAAACCTGTTGTTTATGATGACACTGTTTACCCTCTTTGCTATAGAAAGGAATGCTAGTATTACCAAAAGTGACATTCTGCTACAGAAGATTTGATTACATTGCTATTTCCGTGTTGAATTATTGTGTTGTCTTAACAACTGGCTTCGGTTTAACTTTATCCAATCTACCTTGTATTTATGTGCGTATGTGTGTATTTCACATATTTGTTGTCTTTCCTGATGTAATGCAAGCTCCTTGTTGGTAGGGGGTGTCTCACATTTATCTGTGTAGTCTCAGCACTCAGTACAATGCCTGGTATAAAGTGATCACTCGATGCAATCTTATTGATCAACAAACTGGTTGGCATGATACCAAACCAAACCAAATACCAACAAATGACCTGAAACGTACCCTGTCCTCAGGTAGTTTCTGTTCTATAGTTCTCAAAATGAAAATGCTGCTGGCTGGTTTTTGGTTTGGTTGGATTTTTTTTCCCTCTCCCATCTTCTCTTTTTCAGACTCTGTTCCCTAGATCTCAAGTTACCATTGACTAATTTCATATTAAAGATGGTGGGACAGCAGCAAGAGAGAAGTAATTCCTGGCCATAGCTCTTTTGTTATCTCTGTGAGAGGGAAAGGTTCTGGAGAGGGACAAGATTAAGCCATTATGATTATTTAATTACCCTCTCTTTTGCCATGCTTTAGGCACCTCCCCAAGGAATGTAATAATTAGTAGCCTGCCCCCAATAAGGTAAGCCGTAATGCTTTGGCTGGCAGAAAGTGATGCCCAGCTGATGACAGACTGGCTCTCTAAGATGACTTGGACTTCCAATGGAGCATATCAATCCCACCACACAGGTTTATTTTGTGCCAAAGATTCAAGTGTTTCCTAAAGAGATGCAACCAAAAATAAAATCTATGTGAGTGAGAAAAACAAATGCCCAAGGCTCCAATTCCAGGAAAATTTTATTCCATCCAATGATCCTTCTGAGATTTCCTATTTAAACTGTGCATTGCTATTAAAGGCAGCTACCGGAATTGTTTGATAGACTGATTGGTTTGGTGCTTTATACAGTGCTGCTTTAAGGTCTGAATACCTGGTAAGAAGCCACTATTTTATTAGCTTTACTTTATAGATATCATTTACTAGGATTCCTTTTTAATTCTGGGGTCTGGAACGAGAGAAAAGAACAAAAAAGGGGGGAAAGAGCCAGCCTTCTTAGTAAATTACCCACTGCTCTCGTTGTAAATTTCAGTATCTTCCCCTCTCTCTCTGTAAACTCTGATTTATGAGGGCCAGGATATAGACAGACAGTTTGTGATTGGATGTGCTACTCACTTGTAGAGAATTTACTTCAGATCAACAGAAAATTATTTCTGAAACTCCTTTGGTCGTTAGTCTCTGTTAGGCAGTCGTTTATGGAGAAGGTAGAGTGCCAAGGCAGAGGGAAGGTCTGGGGCACCTTCCCTCCTCTTGCTTACATTAGAGCCAGATGAAACATTTGCTGTCCAGACTGATTGGACTCCACCAGACACATTCCTGGAAAAGTTGCCTATAAAACAGAGGACATCTTTCCTCACCACATGGCCCAAAGTTCTGCCCATCTGTGTATAACTGGACTTCAGATGCTATTGTTATTAAGTATTCTTGGTCCAGCTCATTCCACTCAATTTTGTTTTTATTTGTCCTAGCCTGATTAAATCAGGTTTTATTGGTATGTCCATGGTTATCCTTATCATTTTTAGTATATCATTTTATCAGTTTTTATGCCAGTAGATCGTAACTATTCTATACTAAATCGCTATAACTAGAGTACTCACTAAATACTGCCATTGTGCTCTTGTTCCAGGTCACTACTTTCAACCAATTCCACCTTTTTTGTGCGTTTTGATGGTGAATAGTTTGGAGCAGCTAAAGTTAACTACCCCATAGATTCAGCATTATGTAACACTGGGTTTTTATGTCTTTGGAACAAGCTTGGCAATATCAATATTAAATTCCGAACTATTAAGAGAATTGGTTCAGATAATGCATAGATGATTATTCCAAGCTTGTCTATACACATAAAAAATGTGTCACAATAGTTATTTAGAAGACTTCTTCTTGCCCTTGAACATCAACAGTAAGAAATTAATTCCAAGTCACTGAATGATTGAATATGAAAGAACTAAATAAAACATAATGTTATTAGCTTATAGACCTTGAATATTACATTAGACAATAGGTCTTTAACAACTCCAAGTGTCAGATGTTTAGGTGATTTGGGTAAGAGATGTAAGCAATAGCCACAGGATAGAGGGAAAAATGGATGCTGCAATCCAAAGTATAGAGATTAGTAATAGAATGGTCAGTCAACTTGTAAGCATGTACAAGCATGGACTGACTGGACATGAGGCCAAAATTACAAGCTGACAGACAAGTCAGATACCCATGTAGAGATAAAGCTGGCCATCTAGCTCATGCTAATTCTTATAGGAGGCCTTTTCTTGTCTCCTAAATCAGACTTATCAAACACTCTATAGATTTCATAAGGCCCACAAAACTCTCCAGTGTTACTTGAAGCAGAATAAAATAAGTACAAAATGTAATTGAAACATTTAACATAATAAATAAAATAAAGTAGATAATATTAACATTAATTTATTAACAAATCAATATGTAGTGAGCAGGGATCTTTATTTATAATTTAGTGCCCCACCCTTTCTGTTTGAGTTAGATACCACTGTTCTAAATGGTACATCTACTCTCCCCCACCATTACTCCTTTGTATTTACTTTGTATATATTTACATTCATTTCATGATGGAGGTAGAATGAATCACCCAACCCAATGAGATCCAAAACAAATTTATGTTACCAATCTCAACTGGATTCCTGATACAAGACAATCCTTTTCTTCCTTTTCAATTGGTTTTCTATCCTACTTCCTACAGAGGCCATTCTAGATCTTTATTTTTTTCTTCAGGTCTTCCATATTATCTCCTCCTTCTTTGCTGAAGACCTGGCCCTGTATGAGGAGCTAATCCTTGAAGATGACTGCTAGGAGGATTGAAATTGAAATTAGATACACAGGGAGAAGACTGCAGCTCTTTTTGACAGCAGTTCCTGACATTTAATCATTTTTTTTTCCTCTTAAAGCTATTAAGAATTAGTCTAGATGTGTAGTATGCTCCCAATACTTGGTTTGTGCATGGTACATTAATGTCTATAACCATTTTCATTATTTCCATCTCAGAGAAATGGCACTTGTGGAGGTTAAAATGCCTGATAATTTTTCAGCATCAAGATCATTGGTTGAGAGTAAGAGAAAATACATTTTCTTGGTTTTTTTTTTGCCTTCAACTTTGTATATCCAAGATGCTTTCATCATTGTCTCTGTCATCAAGCAATATTTTTAAAGCTTCCTCATGTGTGTGGTGATATATTAAACTTTCTTATAAAAATTTTTGATTTAAGAGTCACATAGACCTTTTTGCCTCTGAACTCAAATCATAAAGCTATCTGGAGTCAAGTAAATTGTGAGTGTTAGGCTTTTTGATCAAATGTGGTACCTAAGAGATTTAAAATTTCACTGAAAAAACAGAAGGAAAAAAAGCATAATAACAACAGAGAATATGCAAAACCAAAAGCAAAATTAAAACAATAGGAAAAAAAACTTTAAAAAGAAAAACATTTTACAAATTTTTTAAATTTAGAAATGATAAATAATTATAACCATTTGAGGCAAGGAAAAATAAAAGAGGAGGAAAATATATATTTTATTTTGTTATTGTTGAGTCATTTCAGTTGTGTTTGACTCTTCATGTGTCACTTGGGGTTTTCTTGGAAAAAATACTACAGTGATTTGCCATCTCCTTCAATAGATGAGGAAACTAAGGCATACAGGGTGAAGTGACTTGCCCAAGGTCACACAAGTAGTATGTGTTTGAGGCCAGATTTGAATTCAGGAAGGAGTCATCCTGAATCTAGCCTGGTGCTGTATCCCCTGCTCTACCTTAAGACCAATTATAATGATACAGGGAAGATTAAGACAACTGTGCAAATACCAAAGGTAGATATGTAACAATTGGCATTTAATGCTCATTATTTTTGTGTTTAATACACATTAAGATTTTTTCAAAACCAATTAAGGAACTTGAAGTAAAAAATAAGCATCAGATGATTTTTGAATTGTTAAACTATTATTGTTTTCTAGGTTATCAAATTTCCTGGGAGGTATACAGTAGAAATGACTCTCGTCTTACACTTACTTTAAAAAATACAACTCATGAATATAAAATTAAAGGATTATCATCTCTCACCACCTATACCATTGAAGTGGCAGCTGTCACAGCAACAGGGATTGGACTAGTAACCTCATCTACAATTTCTTCTGGAGTTCCACCAGGTTAGTGAAATGTCACCATTATTGTCTTTTAGCTTTCAGGCATGTGAAATTCATTAAAGTATAATTATTATAATTTGTGTCTCATAGATAACTTTGTTTCCCTAAAATAACTCTATGTGGTGGGTTAATATTGCCTTACTTTGACTTTGTATGGTACAGTAGAAAAGAAATGCTTAAAATGATGTGGGCATGATTTCAATGAGAATAAAAGGAAATCCTTATTTTATGATTATAAGATACTAAAACAGATGTTTTTGAGAGGTTTTTTCCCCAATCCTGAAAGAAGCCAAACTCTGAATAGTTGTAATGACCAATTTTGGTCCAGAAGAACAGATGATGAAACAAACCTTTCTGGACAGATGTAGTGAATTATGGGTCCAGAATGATGTTTGCTCTCATAGTTTCTGTGTTAATCAGTTTTATGTAAACTTTTCTTTGATATAAGGGAGGATTCAAGGATGAAATATATTGGAAAATTGGTATGGTTTAAAAATGAATGTCATTCAAATATGGAATTATGTTTAAAAGAATTGCAAATATTTAACCTATATCAGATTGCTTGCTGTTTGGGGGAAGAGGAAGGTAGAGGAGGAAGGGAGAAAAATTTGAAACTCAAAGTTTTACAAAAATTAACATTGAAAGCGTGTATTTCAAAAAATAAAATACTATGGAAAATAAAATAATAAAATAAAGTGAATATCATTAATAAAAGAAAATCCTTTTATCTAACAGGTTAACTGTTAAGCTATGGATAGGGTTTTGTTTTTTGTTTTTTTTCTTGAGGGAACTGATGTATAGGTAAATCAATTCCAGGGCAGTATACAACTAAAGACTACTCTATTGACAACTCCTTGCTAATCATCCCTTCCCCAGCCCCTCATGCTTACCCTTTCCTCTTCCTTCTACCCACTTTAAGAATCATGAACCATAATCAAATCAAGGTTACCATGATTCGGTTTTTTTTCCTTTTTGCCCTGGTTTTTCTCTCCCAATGTGATTAATAAAGCAATGTGTATTAAAAATAAATGGATTTTTTAAAAAGAATATAATAAAAAAAATTTTTTTTAAAGATTGCTATGGTTTATTGCTGGGCTGTACTGATATACTCCATACTTCCAATTACTATTCCTATAGTTTTGTGTCCTCTGTGCTTGGCTCATAGTAGGCACTTAATAACTACTTTTTCATTTATTCATTTATGGATAGGCATAGACAGAAAGGAAAGAAAAACCTTGGTGGTCTTCAATGCCTCATTCTAGACTATATCAATAGACTACTGATGATTGATCTCCCTACCTCGTGTCTGTCTTCACTCCTTTACTCAGCTGTCAAACTAATCTTTAACTGTAAATCTCTCCATGTCACTCCTCCTATTCAATAAACTCTTGTATTTCCTTCAACATCAAATATAAAATGTTCCTTTGGGCTTTTAAAGCTCTTCATAACCTTTCCTACCTTTCCAGTCTTTATAGACCTTATTCTTCTCCATGTACTCTGCAGTCCAATGACACTGGCCTTCTTGCTGTTCGTTTAATAAGACATTTCATCTCCAAAATCTGGGCCTTTTCATTGACTGTCTCCCATACCTGCCACTCTCAGCGTCCTGGTTTCCCAAGCTTCCTTCAAGTCTTTGCTAAAATTCCACATGCTGTAAGAAGCCTTTTCTGGCCTTATTGCCTTCATTCTTAAAATATTTTACATAGCTGGTTAGATACTCTCTCCTTCAATAACTTGAGAACAAGGACTGTTTTTTGTCTTTGTTTCCCCAGGGCTTAGCATAACCTGACACCTAGGAGTCATAAGTACTTATTGATTAACTGGTCTACTTCCTGTTGGTAACTCTTTCCAAATTTAACCAGCAACCTCCCACTGAGCCTATACTGGAAAACTTTTCAGTTTAGCAGAGTTTTCTGGAAGTTGTAGCCTTTTGGAATAACCTTATAGAATCAAGAATCATTGCAATGCCTCAATAAAGAATAAAAAGGGGACTTTAGTAGAAGATAAATTACTATTATTAACATTAACATAATGTTTATTTAAATTGCAAACTGTGTATGACATTGTTGGAGTGACTCTATTGTGTAAAAATGAAATAAACCTGCATATGTATTGTATAGTTTTAGGCATAACCCCAGCAGGGGTCAGGAAAATGAACTGGCTGACCTCTGGAAAACCTTTTCATCCCTCTATTTTTGTGATTGGCAATACACCTGGTGATGCAGAGAATAAAGAATTATCTGAGGAAATGAAGCACAACTGTATTAAGTAAATGGTTGATAACCATGGTTAGGAAAGATATTGAGTTGCTATTACTATATTTTCAGGGTAGATCACCTGAAACTGAAGGGAGGTCATAAAATGCCATTGCATATTCTAGTAATTGGATTAAAGCAAAAGTTATATGATGCTGATGTCGCTAAATTCTGTTTGCTGAGCTTGAAATCTATGTCTATTTAATGGATGAATTTTAAAGAATCAGAATCTCTGAAAAATGTGTTGGAATTTTTCTTCCTTTGATTGAAATATTTTCTGCACAAAATTCATTAAAATTAGATGTGACAAGCACCCTTGAAGTCCTGTCATCTCTTCATATACCAATATTGGAACAAGCACCAAAGTAATGTTATTGTTCCAATGTGGAGGCTTTTTTTAAATATCCCCAGGAATGAGAAATTGGGGAATTGTTCCCCCGATACGTTATCTCATAGTTGTTTGTGCTACCTGAATTGATCTCTTTTCTTTTTCTTAATTCTACCCTATTTTCTAGTGTTAGGTACTTTTATATTATGCATTTTTTGCCTGAATTATTCTGAAGGTTTTAGGCAGCATCATTTTTTAAAATCTTTCATTTTAAAGTTATTAATAACTACAGGTAAGATATTAACTTTTTAAAATAGCCTTGTGTCATAGAACTGCTGTTAAATGTAAGTCCTAGATCAAAAATAATTGCAGATATCAGGAATCACAACCTATGCCCATCTTCCCCTACTTTTATTGCCAGAGAAAATAAAGAAAACAAATGTACATCTACCTGAATTTGGATGTCCTAGCAGCAGGACCTAGAAAGCTCCATGCTCAAGTACTGGATAGCTATTTGTATCTTTTTTTAATATTTGATTTTTATTTGTTTTCAATTACATGTAAATAAAAATTTTTAACATTAATTTTTCTAATTTTGAGTTCTAGATCTTTTTCCCTCTTTCCCTCTCACCATCTCCCCCCCACCCCACCCCTGCTTCCTAGAGAAGGCAAGCATTTTTATATAGATTATATACATGTACAGTTATGAAAAAACATTTTCATATGAGCTATGTTACAAAGAAAATCAAAAGCAAAAAAAACCCATAAATAATAAAGTTTGAGAAGGATGCTTCAATCTTCATTCAGACTCCATCAATTATTTTTCTGGTGGTGGATAGCATTTTTCCCTGTAAGTCTTTCTAAATTGCTTTGGATCATTGTATTGCTAAGAACAGTTAAGTCATAACCATCAAATAATACTGTTGTTACTGTGTACAATGTTCTCTTGATTATGTTCACTTCTTTTTGCATCAGTTCATATAAACTTTAGGTATTTTAAATGGAAAAATAACTTTTATTTAGAATACAAAACAATACATAAGTTTATGGGACTTACTATTATGACTTTTTCTAAAAACTTGCACAACAAAAGGCGTTAACTCTACTAAAGCTTTCCAAGTATGTGTTCCAACAAGAAATAGCTATTTATGGTTTGGCAGTGGCAGTGACATAATGCACTATTTCAGAGTAAAATTCATTTACTTACAGCTCTATAGTGAAAATCTTGCCTAGATTAATCTTTGATCCAGTTTCAATAGACACAGAAATATGCAATTTGAAATAAACTCACATTCGATGCAAGTGTCAAGTAATCATAATAGATGAGGTTTTTGTTTTGTTTTGTTACAAATAGGATCAAAGCATCTTGTCAACTCATAAAAGCAGTTACTAATACTAATGATACCTTATTTTATGATCAAATCTTAGCTTTTTCTGAAAAACATCCTAATTGTCATTTTTTTATAGCACCAATAGCATTGAACTATATACTAGAGCTTGTTAAGCTGTTCCCCAATTGATGAATGTCCCCTCAATTTCCTATTATTTGCTACTACAAAAAGAATTATAAATATTTTTGTAAATATAGGTACTTTTCCTTATTCTTTGATATTTTTAAAATTACAGACCTAAAGTAGTATTGCTGAATCAAAGGGTTTACACAGATTTATAGCCCTTTAATCATAATTCCCAACTACTTTTCAGATTGACGGAATCAGTATACAACTCCAGTAATAGTGCTTTTGTGCCTCAGTTTTTCCACATCTTTTCCAATCTCGGGGTTGTTTTAATTTGCTTTTCTCTAACCAATAGTGATTTAGAGCATTTTTTTTCATATTAATATAGAAAGCTTCTTTTGAAAACTGCCTATTCATATTCTTTGGCCTTTTATCATTTGAGAAATGACTTTGTAGATAAAAGACACACACATATATGCACTAATGATTTGTGTATATTTATTTTATATTCTTCAACTTTGCTGAAATTATTGCTATTTTCTTGGATTCTTTAAATATACCATCACATCATCTGCAAAAACTGCAAAAAAAAAAAAGTTTTTAATACATTGTTGGTGGAGTTATGAAGTGATCCAACCATTCTGGAGAGCAATGTGGAACTGTGCCCAAAGGGCTATCAAACTGTGTATACCCTTTGATCCAGCAATGTTTCTACTGGGCTTGTATCCTAAAGAGATCTTAAAGAAGGAAAAGGACCCATATGTGCAAGAATGTTTGTGGCAGCCCTTTTTGTAGTGGCTAGAAACTGGAAACTGAATGGATGCCCATCAATTGGAGAGTGGCTGAATAAATTATGGTATATGAATGTTATGGAATATTATGTTCTGTAAGAAACGATTAGCAGGACGATTTCAGAGAGGCCTGGAGAGACTTGCATGAACTGATGCTGAGTGAAATGAGCAGAACCAGGAGATCATTGTACACGGCAATAAGAAGATTATACAATGATCAATTCTGATGGACGTGGCTCTTTTCAACAATGAGATGACCCAAGCCAAATCCAATGATCTTGTGATGAAGAGAGCCATCTACACCCAGAGAGAGATCTATGGGAACTGAGTGTGGATCATAACATAGCATTTTCACTCTTTTTTGTTATTGTTTGTTTGCATTTTATTTTATTTCTCATTTTTTTCCTTTGTCATTTGATTTTTCTTGTACAGCAAGATAATTGTATAAATATGTATGCATATATTGGATTTAACATATATTTTCACCATGTTTAACATATATTGGATTATTTGCTATCTATAGTAGGAGGTAGGGAAAAGAGGGAGAAAAATTGGAACACAAGGCTTTGCAAGGATTAATGTTGAAAATATTTCTATGCATATCTTAAAAATTATCCATGCATATCTTTTGAAAATTAAAAGGCTTTAATAAAAAAAATAAAAAATAAAAAAACTGATGGTTTTGTTTCCTCATTGCCTATTCTAATTCCTTCAATTCCCTTTTTTGGGGGTATGGTCTTATTCATATAGCTAGAATTTCTAAAAACAATATTGAATTGATAGTGAATTGAAGTGATAATGGGCATTTTTGCTTCACCCCAGATCTTACTGGAAAGATTTCTAGTTTTCCCCCATTACAGACAATGACACCTATTTATATTTTGTTTCATACAAATAAAGCTTGATTGCTTTTCTCCCTTTGCACCTAACCCAATCATATTACCTATATGAATTGTAAGACAACAGGTGGCATATTCAATTATCTGCATCATCTGAGGAATCAGAAAGGGTCATATTTTTCGTTAATTGACATCTACCCTCCTATCTATAAGGCACTATACTAAGCAAAAAAAATTAAAACATGTCTTCTGTCCCCCTAGGAATTTATAATCCCATAGATCACATTAACAACTTCAAATACTGATACCTCTGATTAAGTAGGGCTTCTGCTATAGAAGTAGGGACCTCACTTTCATTATTCAAATCATAACCCCTTGCCATTGCTTAAAAAGCTTTGCTTTTCCAGACTCTTATTCACAAATTATTGCTTTTGCTTAAGTAGGTGTTTTGCAGATGTTTAATACAGAATTAATGAATGCTACCATTGACTTATAGAATACATATATAGATCTGACATCTGATAGTTTAAGTTTCTGTCTTTTTTCCCCTCCATTTTTAGAACTTCCTGGAGCTCCTTCCAATCTGGTCATTTCCAATATCAGTCCACGATCAGCAACACTTCAGTTCCGGCCTGGTTATGATGGGAAAACCTCTATCTCCAGATGGATAGTAGAGGGACAGGTATGTATTAAATTTAAAATGAAATATAAAATGGTCACAATTAGTGATATTTGGCCCTGCAATAGGGAAAAGAAGGTCCTATTAATGTCAAGAGAAAAAAATAACTAACTTTAAAAATATTTCCCTATGTTTCTAAGATCTCTGGTTTCCTAACAGCCTTTTAATTGAAAAGCCTAACTCTGCCTTTCCTTTTTGCATCTTTCGCTCCATTTCTCTTATCCCATTTCCTTTTTTTGTTCCTAGGTTTGTGTCCTCTTAGCTATAGAAAAATCATTAGTAGAAAATTTAGATATCTTACTTGTTTGTGGAATATTTTGGGTTGTGGAAAGCACTGCTATTGTTCTCCATCAATCCTACATTAATTGAATCACCCAAAGAACTAATCCAACATGGCCTGTATATTTAGCTTGTTTTTCTTACTACTTTGTAGCTGTGGAATTTATTTTGGATCCTGTATCTTAAATAATCATTAAATTCTTTCATGTAGATTAAATATTTCTTGTGTTATAAATGATTTTATATATATATATGTATGTATGCGTGTATGTACATGTATATATACATATATGTACGCACACACACACACACACACACACACACACACACACAGAGGAAAACTGGCCAAATCAGAAAAGGAAAAATTAGTACTAGTTTTATTTTCTGGCAAAGGAAGAGAGGGGAAAATGAAAAGCTAAAAGAGAAGGATCCACAGCCATCCTTATATACGCAAAATAATTTCTTTCTGTACTCTAAATTTGTTTCTTTTTGCCAATGAACAAGAGTGTTTATGATTTGAGTTTTGTAACATTGATTCTGTGGGAATTCATCATACAGAATTAGAAAATTATTCAGTGTGTTATCCTAAAAAGATTAGTTGTTAATGGAATTCTTTTGGGAACATACAAAATATTTGTTCCTTAGCTGTTCAAATCTTGCTATAGTCTTAGTGAGGTGTGAAGAGCAAATATTTGCATATTTAATCAATCAACAATCTCATACTAATCTGTGCTTAGCATTTTTCTAAACAGTCTATCAAAATAGTTCATAACATGGTTCAGTTCTGGTCTTTTCAGTAGAAATAGGTGAAATTCTCCTATATCATTGAATGACCATCTTCTTCCCTGGAAGATAATGCTCATTCTAGCTGGGTAACTTATTCTTGGCTATAATCCAAGTTCCTTTGCCCTTCGGAATATCTGATTCCAGGCCTTCGATCCTTCAAAGTAGAAGCTGCTAGGTCCTGTGTGGTCCTATTTGTGGCTCCCCAATATTTAAATTGTTTCTTTCTGGCTTCTCGTAATATCTTTTCCTTGGTATGATAGTTCTGGAATTTAGCCACAATATTTCTGGGGGACTTAATGTTTGGGTTTCTTTCAGGAGGTGATCGGTGGATTGTTTCAAGGAGTATTTTGCCTTCTGGATCTAAAATATCAGGGCAGTTTTCTTTTATGATTTCCTGGAAGATAGTGTCTAGGTTCTTTTTTTCATCATGGCTTTCAGGAGATCTATTTTCCAGGTCAGTTGTTTTTCCTAGGAGATATTTCACGTTTTTCTCTATCTTTTCATTTTTTTGTTTTTGTTTGACTGATTCTTGAAGTCTTGATGAGTCATTCATTTCCAATTGTTCGATTCTAATTTTTAATGTCTTATTTTCTTCAGTTACTGTTTTTAGTTCCTTTTGCAATTGACCAATTACATTTTTTTGTTCATTGCATTCTTTTTCCATTTTTTCTATTTTATTTTGCATTCATTTCATTTCCCCATGTTTCTTCTAACTCTCTTTTAAGATCCTTTATGTAATCTTCAAAGAAAGCCTTGAGACATGGAGACCAGTTTATGTCTCTCTTTGGGGCTTTTTCTGGAGTTGCTTTACCTTTAGGGGCCTCAGGATTTGAGGTCTGTTCTTCCCTCTCTCCATAAAAGTTGTCTATGGTGAGAGCTCTTTTTGGTTTTTTATTCATTTTTTTTAAAAGGTATGAGGTCTGTTTAAGGCAAAGGAGGGACAGCTGCTTTAATTTGCCCTGGGGCAGTTCTGCTGATTGAGTTATTTCAGGAACTGGGCAGTTCTGCTGATTGAATTATGTCAGGGGCTGGGCAGTTCTGCTGATTGAATTATGTCAGGTGCTGGGCAGTTCTGCTTTAGTTCACCCTGGGGCAGTTCTGCTGATTGAATTATTTCTGGTGCTGATCAGTCCTGTTGATTGATTGATTGCTTTAAGGTGCTGTGTAATGGCAGCTAGGTCCGATGCTCATCAGGGGTTCAGTGGTTCACAATCTACCCCCCACAAAAGGCAGACCCCCCCAAACCCCCTGCCCACAATCAGGACAGATTGGCCCAAGAGGCCCGCAGACGACTCCCAGGTGTGTGAAAAGCACAACGCTCCCACTCCTGTTCCGACTCCTGTTCCAGCTCCCTGCTCCAGCTCCCTGCCCCGGTCTCCCTGCGCTGCAGTCTGGGTTCAGCAGACCACCCCCCTGCCCAATTAAAACAGACCTGTTTTGAAGTTCTTCCAGAGTATCTTCTTCTAGAATCGTGTTGTTCTCCAGATATTGTGGATTTTTTTGCTTCAAAATCAGTCTAGAGGCTTCATATGTTATTGATTTGAGGGAAGGTTAGAGGTTACAGAGACTCCTGTCTAATCTCCGCCAGCATGGCTCCACCCCCCCCCCCCCATAACATGGTTCTTCCCCTCACAAGGCTTCTAATCTAATTGAGAAGTGCATTTGCTGCTGGCAGTATGAGGTGCAAATAACAAGAGATTCAAGGTTTTGATCTCATCTTTCTGGGAGGCAAATTTTGAGAAATGGGGGCATCAGCTATTTGCCTGTCTCAATTAACTGATATTATATTACCTCTGAATTTCCTTTTGTTCCCACCTTGCTGCCAGGAGCAAGGCAGTTAAAGATTTATCCAACTCATTCGTGAAATTATAATGAAGGCCAAAGGGAAAATACTTGTTTTACATTCTCTTTATAATATTTTTGTTGTTGTTGTGTTAGTTGAAACTATTTAAAAGAAGATAAATAAGAATGACACTATGTGTGATTTATCCTTCCTTTGTGAACTCTCATCTTAAAAAGAAGATTCATTTTAAAGCTCACCAGATCAAAATGACAGGTTTTTTCCCTCAGCATTTCTGGGGTATTAACAATAGTCAAAAGAGGAAATATAGGATCAGTTGCCATATGTCACATCTACAAGGGTTTGCATTGTAATGCACTGTAGAATTCTACAATACGCCAAGGTTTCTAGAGGACTTTATAGATTAATTCTTTTTCCCCCTTTTAGTTATAATATGATTCCTTTTCATTTCTGAATGCCTCATGGAAGATTTATATTTTATATCCTCCAATATCTGGGTTAGATTTATCAATAGTCTGTCATTCTATTTTAATTATGTTGACATCTATTCTTTTTAATGAGCAAGTTGAACTAGTTTTCAATCATGTGCTCATTTATCATGAAAAATTTAATGGCTTAACTGATGAACATTTTCAGCAGTATCCAAGCAGTACATTGTAACATGCAAACATGTGACAGCTTGTCACACAACTGACAAATAGATATGCACCTTTAACAATCTAGTCAATGTGGAACTCTTCAAATGACTACACTGGCCCTTACTTCTATAATACTATCAGTTCCATGGGACACATAAATAAGATCACATTATCACTATGACCTTATGGTTTTTCCAACATTTAAGTTGCTGCTGAAATGAAAATGAAGTAGGACTGTTTTAGACTGATTTTCATGTTAGAGTATACTGTAGTGGAAACAGGACTGGACTCAGAGTCAGAGAACCCTGGGGCTCTAGTCTAGATTTCAGACAAGTTACTCTCTCTGGGCTTCAGTTCAACTATCTGCAAAGTGAGGGGACTGAACTAGGTAAGTCCCTTTCAGGACTGATACTCCCTTAGTAATTATGCCATAGGGTTCAGAGCAGAATTTATTTAAAGGGTTTGCAATAACAACAGAACTGCAATTAATTTTACTTTTTTGGCCCATTTAGTGTGAGTTTTTAATCACTTTTTCATCATAGAGAAGTCTTCTTTACATTTTGACCAATTCTTGGAAATACACCAGAAACATTTTACTATTCAGTTTTATCTTTCTTCAATTATGGGGAGAGGGGGGGAAATTCCATAACAGGAAGCACATTGTTAAAAGTCTAAATGAAAATCTATTGCTCACTTGTGTTGTAGATGTATATGTTTGGGAGCCAAGGGTAAGGGGAAGAGGATATTTTGAAAGACATGTTTTTATTCACTGATGCCCTTCTAAATTAGTAACCTTTGGCTCTTTAATAAGAAAAATGCCTTCTTTCACATTTGTATAGCTAAAGGATTAGACTCAACTATTAAACATTTTCATTTGCCATTTATAGCTGCCTGCTTCAGTACCTTGGAAAACCCCAGCAGCTTACAACCATTTGCTATGTTGTAATAGCTAGAATAGCTTCAACTTTCAGTAGAAACAACTCTGAAAAGGATTTTCTCTAATGAAGAAGTTAGTGATAATGCTTTGGATACAAGTAAAACATTCTAAAAATATACAAACAAAAACAAAATTTAAAAAGGCCTACACCATTTAATGCTCATTTCTGCATAATGGGAGTAGCCATTTTCTTCAAAGGAACTGTTTTTGAGAATTAAAGTGCTAGTAAAATAACCCCCATATCTAATTAGTGCTGTTCTCTCTATATCTAAGGAATAAGGGAAATGGAGCACTCAGAATGGTCATTGTGAGAGAGCCATGTGTAAGTTATTTTCATGAGCTCAGGATACCCTGGGAGCCTTCTGTTTGGCTTACACATTCTTACATGAAGTCAAAGACTTAAGGTAACTTTGACTTTCTCTCTTGTGGACTTTATATAGGAGCTTAGATTTAGAGCTGGAGAGAGTCTCAGAATACATCGTCTCTCCCCCAATGGTGAGAACTGAGGCCCAGAATAAACATAGGATCACAGATTCTGCACTGAAACCACTTCAGAGGCAATCCTGTCCAAATCTCCTCACTTTGTGGGTGAGAGCTATCAAGACTTTAACCCAAGACTATGACTGAGTCCATATTCTCTTGGACCTTATATTGTTAACTGAAGATCTAAGATTTTTTGTTTTGGTTCTCAGCTATCTAGTATTCATGTTCAATAGCATGTTATGATCTATATAGAGGATGTTATATATTGTATATAGAGGATGTTATGTTTCCCTAACATGTCTTTTCTTCAAGAACTCTCACAATTTCTGCTTGAGGTTAATCTCAGGATGCAGACATCCTACTTGCCAGGTTATGAAAACTATGCAACCAGATGTCTCCCCTTTTTTGTTTTAAGTGCCAGAAAACTCAGAGTCAAATGAATACACTAAGTGTCATAATATTCTCCATTCAGGTTCTGATTGTATTTATTCCTTCTGCTATTTTTATATGAAGTCTGTTTTTTTTAATCATTACATTTTTAGTTTTCACTGGTTTTTATTTGTAAACACCTGCAAATGACAATATACAAATAAACTGAGATGAAATATCCTCTAAACTTTTTATATTTTCCTTCTTATGTTCTTTCACTGATACTCTCTTCAAGTTAACACTGGGAATGGTTGTTCCTACAAAGGGAGAGTTAGATTTTCTATCAACTCCAACAAATTTATATTTGTCTCCAACTATGTGCAAGGCACTAGGAATACAAAGATAAAATAAGATAACACTCAAGAATTCAAGGAACTTGCAACCTAATAGGGGAAATCATGTCATCACATTTGACCAGAATACTAGGTTCAATATGAAAAGTGCAAAAGAATGGTCCTAAAACTGGATTTTGAGATATTTGTGATTGAGTGCCTTTCTATCTGGGGGAAAACAGAAAAGCTTCATGGAGAAGATGACATCTGAATTAATTCTTGAAGAGAGGAAGAGATGTTAGAAAGTGCAGCTGGGGAAAGGAAGATCCATTCCAGTTAAAGAAGATTTGAGCAAGGGCAAGGAAATAAGAGAGAAGGAAGAGTTAGAATCCAGAGGACAGAAATTAGTCTAGTGTGGCTAGAATGTAGAAAGCACATAAAGGGGAGAAATGTGAGACTGATACTGAAATATCAAGAGAAGACGTTAATTAACATGACACACACCATCTTTCTAGGACACATTAATTGAGAATCCTAGCATTGCCATAGTTAGTATCCACTCAGTTTAAAAGGTAGTATAAAATTCAATATGTTTTAAATGAAATTCATTATCTTTTCCCCTAACCAGCCCCACACACACACCTTACCCGTTCTTGTAGAGGGTAAGATCATGCTTCCAGGTCCTCAGGAGCCTTCCTAGGGTTGCTCACTATCTCTCCCTCCCATATCCAAGCTGTTACCAAGGCCTATAGATTTCCCAGCATCTCTCTTTTGACCCTGCCACTACTCTTGTGCAGGCCTTTGTCATTGCCTTGATTCCTGCAGTGCCCTGCTAGTGCATCTTCCTGTCTGGAGTCTTTCTCCACTCCATTCTATCCTCTATTCAGTCACTAAAGGGATGTTCCTGAAGCATAGACAGATCTCATCATATCACCCATCCTACTCAAAAGCTCTAGTGGTTCCCTATTGCCTTAAGGATCAAATACAGAAAATTGTTTGGCTTTCAAAGTCCTTTATAACCCATCTCTCTCTTACCTTTCCAATTCTCTTACATCTTACTCCCTATCACATACTGTGATCCAGTGACCTAGTCTCCTGGCTATTAACGGCTCCCTCCAGCTATCTCCCATGTCTGGAATGCTCTCCCTTCTCCATTCCAACTACAGAACTTCCTGGCTTCCTTTAAGTCCCAACTGAAATCCCACCTCCTACGAGAAACCTTACCCAATCTTTCTTAATTTTAGTGCCTTCTCTTTGTTAATTATTTCCTATCTATTCTGTATAACTTACTTTGTATTTATTTATATGTTGTCTCCAGCATTAAATTGAAAGTTCTTTGAGGGCAGGAACTGTCTTTTTATTCTTTTTGTATCCTTAGTGCTTGACACATAGTAGGCACTTAATTTTCTTGAACTGAAAAAATGTCTGGTTCAGGCATCCTCAATTTTCTCTCGTTAAATGGCATTTCATATTTACATTAAAAATTATTTTTAGGGGTAGCTAGGTGGTGTAGTGGATAAAGCACCAGGCCTGAAGTCAGGAAGACCTGAGTTCAAATCTAGTCTCAGACACTTAATACCTCCTAGCTGTGTGATCCTGGGCAAGTCACTTAATCCCAATACATAAATTTTAAAAAACACAATTTTTTTAATAGTAATATAAACTTGAAGCCCTATGATCCTGTGATAATAAGATTTATCATTAATTCATGGGCAGATGAGAACAATTTCTTACAACGGCTATGAGGACTTAGAGTTTGGCTGAGCATCAGAAACACTGAGGTCATTTGCTGCATTCTCAACCATCACCATTCATCTTGACTTTTTATCCTGCCACTGGTCTTCAGTGACTCTGGAAAAGTGTACAAGGCTGGCTCCTTTGTTAAGCTCTAACTTAAATCCAATCATGTGCAAGTCAAGATATCACCTATGATGATGTTGTCCCTCTTTGAAAATAAAGGATCAACAAGAAGTGGTCTTTGATTGATTCTAGACTGAGGTGTGTCCACTGACCCCCATCCCCCTTACCCTCATGTGTTGAGATCCAGGACAGGGAGGACACTAGGAACTGTGCTCTGGAAGTCCCTGGTCTTTTCACTCCTTACTCCTACTTAGTGTCCCATCCTCTCTTGGAACTACAAGTCGATCAGATAAATCAATCTGGTACTTAGAATATGTGTGATATCATGGATCTGAATGCACCTTTTTCTGGTGCAGCCTACAATGCGTCCATAATCCCTCATTTTCTGTGACTCTTTTCCATATCCCTCCTCAAAATCTTCCAGAGGAATTTTCCACCATGTTGGGGAACATGTCTTGATCTCTTGCCATTGTGTGAATTCCCTTGGAGCACATAGGCTGTCCATCCATTTTCCCTTTGTTTTAAGACTTGACTGACCTACCTGCCTTTCTAGTATATATCTATGCATATAGGTATATCCCTTTAATGATATCCTTTTGTGTTTCTTCTGCATAATTAGTTACATACTATATACCTTACACCTCTTGGGACAGGATTGAATTTTATTTCTTCAGCCATAGTGTTACCATGGGACCATAGATTTAAGGCTAGAATGACTTTAGAAGTCATCTAATACAATTTCTTCATTTTCAGATGAGAAAACTAAGAAGGAGATTGAATGACTTACTCTAGATTAAGGGACTGAAACCACATTTGAAAACGGGTTCTCAACTTCAGAGCCAGTGTGCTTTGCACTAACTAAATTGCCTCTCTTATCAGAGCTATGCAACAACAAACATATAAAACCATTACCATGTATTTGTCAGTGGGTAGAGGTTGGCTTAAGTTGGGGGTGGGGACTGAAAAATAACAATGTGTGGAGGTCAGTGATATGGTCTAGTTAACAGAGTCCATCTCCCACCAGATATTTAAAAGCATAGATTTAAATATAGATAACTAACGATATGCCTAGATTTATCTTAGACACAGAAACAACCATATTTAATATGTCATGTTCTTTGAAATGAACTTACAACTTTAACTTTCCAGAATTTTTTAAAATCACAAATTACCATAAATATCCAGTCCATCCTCCTGTCATGTCACAATTGAATTAAGCTCCTTGAGAGCAAGGGTGATTTTATTTTTGTCTTTGTATCCCTAGTGACTAATAGAGAGTAGATGCTTCCTTAATATTTGTCATTAATTATTGATTGATTTTATCCCAGGAGACTAAGATCCACACACTAATCCTTTCCATCCTGCTTCCAGGTTTATGAAGCAAGTATTTTTAATCCATATTTTCATATCAAAAGTTAAGAATTTTTACCTAATTATATTGCTCCCTCTCTGCATTACTATTGCACATTAGTGCCATTTGTGGCCCTGTTGATAAGTATCTGTCAGCATTTCCATTGTAATAAAACTCGACTTTATGGTTGAATTTCTTTTTTATAATAGAAAAAGAGATATTAATTTTGAATAGTCTGCTGTATAAGAGAAGAGCTGTCATCGGCTCTAATGGCTCTTCCAATAATAATGTGGTCATCTGGGCAAAAGCAGCTTCATCTTTTGTTCTGGTATAATGTCTCTGCCAGAGCATTTGGGTACTATGGTGATAGATAGAAATGAAATACATACTTAGATATTTCAAAATGTTGATTGTTTGCTAGATTGTCCATAATAACACCTTTCCAATGACTTCTCTTCCTTGTTTCTGGACTAGTCTAAAAAATTCATAGGAAATTAATAATTTAAGACCCTGGGCAAGTCACTTAACCCCAATTGCTTCAGAAAAAAAAAGAGAGATTAATGATTTAAGGTAGCCTCACTGTTCATTAGTCTTGTATCCCTTTGGGCTCTGATATATGACTTAAAAATATGACGTGAAAGGAAAATCCTACTGTGAGAGTGACACCTGAGGTGGTTCTGAGAAGGAACTCTTCACTATAGACTGTTTTAGGAAGTATAAGCCTGTGTCTATAGAAAACACAAATGACAAACAAAGATGATTTCAACAACAAAACCTTCTTCTTTTGTGGGAGAGTACGCCTTTGTGTTGAATTATTTTTCATCCTAATTCTCTAGTTAGTTGAGGCTTTTCTAGGGGGAATAGATTGAACAGTAACCTTGAAGTCAAGAAGACTTCAGCATGCCAAGGAGATTATTAGTTGGGATAAGAATAGGATGGACCTGTGTTCCCATTAAGTTTGGGACTCCTAGATCAGGAAAGTCCCTCAGCACAGGTCAGCACCTTCTTTCTAACTCATCGTCAGAGAAAGAAAGAGAGAATATGATTCAGGCTTTGAAGCTGAATTCTCCTAGTAAGGCCAGATCAATGAAATACTTAGTAGTGTCCTTTTAAAAATTCAGTCTGGTTCACAGACGCTCACATATATTTTGTTCCCTGAACCCGCCTGAGGGCTGTAGCCAGCCTGTCAGAAGAGCTACGCAGTTCAGTGTACTGTCCTAGCTGGGCTGCAGTTCTGCTGGAGATATATCTCTACACAAGTTCCCAATCTGTTCACACATCCTCTGTGCCCTCCAGTGATCTTCATTTGGGGAAGCTTCATTTGGCTTATGCACAGGGGAAAGCCACTCAGAATAAAAGGGGACTCAGTATTTGGGGAAGTTGCTTTCTTTGCAACTTTTCCTGCTGACACCAGGATTTTGGATAAGCAGGGTGCTGCCGGGTTGGCGGATTTCCATGGAATGAGTTTTTGGAGTCTCTTGCCTTTTTTTTTTTTAAGAAGTTCTGGTTGAAAGGGTAGATTTTTGATGGAGCTCCAGTTTGCTATGATTTTTCTTCCCTCCTCATTATCACCTTTCTTGGCATTCTGAAGGTCCCTAGGGAAGTAATATTTACTGCCTGGGCAATGACTCTCCCTACTAGTGGCCTTTACAGGCCTAAAGCCACCCATTACACAGCTGATTGGAGAGGTAGGCCTTCTCTTCCCCTCTTTTACCCCTGAGTGCCAGCCATGCTCAGGACTATCTCTAATGAAAAATGCTTTGTTCTAAATGGGAAACTGTCACTTTGGGGAAACCTCCTGCTGCCCTTGCAGGATCTGCAATAGTTATTTAACAAGTAAAAGTTTCTAAATGACCCCAGCTTTATAGCCAGCAGGTACCAAATACATGCTTTTCTTAGACACAGGGAGTTGGAAGCCTCCCCTGCCTAACTGAATGTCACTTGCTCACCAATTCCTGTTGCTTTAGTGACTGGATGGTGTGGTCCATAATGGGTCCTAATGACCTTCCTACTGGTGGGTGGCATTTGAATTACAGAGTTTTTGCTCTTATGATCAGAATTTTAAAGGGCTGGTATGTGTTCTAAAATTTAAAGGAGAAAAAAAAGTCACCATCATTCAACTTCCCTATGAGAGATGGGAGTGGGAAAAGTTTCCACCTTCCTTGCCAGGCCTATGGATTATTAGGACAGACTATTACCTACTAAAATGCTGTAGCTACTGTAATACTTTAGCATGCTGTCATTTGAATCTGATTTTAGACTAAAAAAAGTAAGCATTTACTTAAGAATATCTTTCCAACTCTGAGAAAAAAGCCAAAATTTGTTTATTTTTTTTCCAATTTCTGCTTTATGTAAAATTTTGAATTCCTTTCCTGGAATTCTAAAAGCAAAATTACTCTTGCTACAATCATTTGATCATTCCATTTAAAATGTCCAGTTTTAGAATTTGTCTATGGGCCTTTCAATTTTGGCCTGTTTCAGCTAATCACAGAATAAAGAGCTATGCAAAACAATGGAACATGGCCCAAAGATCCAAGCTCCTCAAAACCTCAAAACCTGAGATAAAATCATTTAAAAGATATACATAGCTCCTCCTGAGGAGGTAAGAGACTATAGGTAAAGAGGGAGGCATTCATTTTCAAACATCATCTCCATGTTCATTTGTTTTACTGAACTGAACTCTGTCCAAGAGAGTGATTGAGTATTATTGGAAGGATGAAAGGATGGAGTTATTAGGAAGTAACATTTACTGGGGTATTGAGAGGACTCAATGGATGAAGTGCTGGGCTTAGAGTCAGGAAACCCTGAGTTCAAATACAGCTTCAGATTCTTTCTAACTCTGTGACCCTGAGGAACTCCCTTCCTTATCTGTAAAATAAGAATAAAAGCAGCTCCCTTACAGGCTTGCTGTAAGGATCAAATGAGATAATATCATGAAGTGATTAGCACAGAGCCTGGCATGTAGCAAACCCCGTATAAATGTTTGCTATTATTTTTATTATTATTATTATTATTATTATTATACAAGCATCAATAAGGTATTTTAAAAAGTAAACAATACCCATGCACGTAGGTAGTGCCCATTAAAATCCAGGCCTCTGTTCAGACTGTTCAGAAAGGGAATCTCTTCCCTCTGATCTTTTTTTCTTCTTCCCCACCATCAGTGTTGGGAGTGCCTGATGTGGACATTGATTATTTGATACACAAAAGAAACAGCCTTCCAGCAGAGGAGGCCTCCCTCCTTATGTGAGGCTGCTTTTCTTACAAGGGCTGTTTCATATTTTGCCCTTCCAAAATGACAAATAGAGATTCTTTGCTCTATTGAGCTTTCAACAAATAACACAATGGTAGGTTCTCCTATTTTTTGCTAATGGCATTGTAGGTATGCCTTGTTCTCAGAGAGAATTAGTCAAAATACAGGATCCAGTTATGTCCCTGAAGAGCAAATCCTGTCATTGCTCTGGTCCTGAGCTCCATTGCCATTCTCTGGTATCTTCTCTGGGATTATCTTATCTTTCACAATCTCTTGCTCTTCCACAGCCAAAACAAGCTTCTTATTTGGTTTCTCTTCTCTGCTGGAGACATCCAAAGTCTTGATAGATCTGCTCCACTTTTCTTGGTCATGGCCGGTGGATAACTACTAAACAGCTGAGAAACATAAAGCATCTCCAATTTCCTCCACTGACCCTGCTGGCATTAATTCCAAAGACCTGCCTTGCTGAGTTACTTGGCCATGCTTCTTCAACCTGCAGTGCTGCATGTGGACGAGAGTACATTCAGCCCCTCTGAGTGATGGGAACAGGCAGATGTATGTCCACAGGGGCCAGGGAGCAATGAGGCTGTCAGATTAATGCTCACGGGAGTAGTGCAGCAGCTGGACAGATGGAATTAATGCCCACAGGGACAGTGCCATGAAAAAGGGGCATAAGAGGGCTGAAAAGAGTGGTATCATGAGGGCTGAAGTCACTTGTCAAGCTTGTTTATTTTTTGTTTAAGCTGTTGTGTGCGTGTGTGTGCATGTGTATGTGTGAACCTATATATGTGTGCTTGTGGAGGAGATTAGGCAAGAGAACTCAAAAAGAGGGGGGCAGAGCTCTAGGTCGGAAAGGAAAAGGGAAGGAATTTACTTTCTTTTAGCTTTTTATTTTCAAAACACACGCATAGATAGTTTCAATATTCACCCTTGCAAAGCCTTGTTTCAAATTTTTTTCTCCCTCCCTTCCCTTAGACAGCAAGTAATCCAGTCTATGTTAAACATGTACAATTCTTCTATACATATTTCTACAATTATATGGGGCACAAGTAAAATCAGATCAAAAAAGAAAAATTGAGAAAAAACAAAAAGCAAGTAAACAACAACGAAAAAGATGAAAATAATGTTATGATCTACACTCAGCCCCCATAGTCCTCCTCTCTCTGAAAGCAGATGGCTCTCTCTGTCACAAGATCATTGGAACTGACCTTAATCACCTCATTGTTGAAAAGAGCCACATCCTTCAGAATTGATCATCACATAATCTTGTTGCTGTGTACAATGTTCTCTTGGTTCTATTCACTTCATTTAGCATCAGTTTATGTAAGTCTCTCCAGGCCTTTCTGAAATCAAGGGAATTTACTTTCAAAGTTATCTAAAATAAAATTCTATAAGAATTTCTCTGGAATTTTGATAACATATGAAAAACTTCCATGCATCTATAAAGGCACACACATATACACAAGTTATCAAGGGGGGGAAGGGGGGGGAAAAGCACAACAATAAGGTAATAATTGAGTCAAGTTCCTGGATGGTAGTTTGCCAGATACAAACTGAAATGTGTCCATGTCCAAGTGTTTAAGGCTGCAAAGTATTATCATCCTAATTGCAGTCTCAATGTCTTTTTAATATTTAAAAATTGAATGGTATGCTAATTGAAAGATTCTAGATCAACTGGCCTAGAAACTATGGATTATTTCTTTATCCTCAGAAGCATTAAAGCATTAATAGCTTGAGTATAAATTTCCCTAAACTGCCTGGAAATATTTAAACCTCTTTTTCATTGACATCAGTCTTTGTAACAATCAATAATAATGCTAATTCACATTTATATAGCCAGGCTTGCACCTCATTGTAAGATGCCCAGTATGTTGGGTGGATGGATATCTTGTAGCAAGCCACTGGGAAGACATGGGCCAAAATTTCATAGTACAGACAGATCTAAAAGGATTGATATCTGAATCTGAATCTGAAGATAATATCCATTTCAATGAGAACACAGTTATATTGGAATATTGGAATACTTATATAACATTTCAAGGTTAAAAAAGGACTCTCTCTCTGGGTGGTATAATGAACAGAGTGCTGGATCTAGAATATGGAAGAACTAAGTTCAAATGCAGCCTCAGACACTTACTAGCTATATAGCCCTAGTCAAGTCACTTAGCCCTGTTTGCCTAAATCTACTGGAGCAAGAAATACAGTATTTTTGTGAAGAAAACCTCATGGATAGTATTGACATGCTATGTGTTCAGAGTAACAAAAAGTTATTGTACACTACTAAGTGACTCAACAACCACAATGTGCCAGAAAATGTGTTAAACTCTTTCCTAAAGAAAAGAGGAGAAATGCATTTCTCCATTTTATTCTTTGCAGAGGTGGAGGACTATGGGTATACTATATGAGTATCCATATACTCTCAGATTTGCTTGATGTGATGGTTAGTTTTGCTGAAATTTTTTTCTTTTAATTTAAAAAATTCCATATTATAAAGGATAACTTTCTAGGAAGTATGGCATATTTAGAAATGAATTTGACTTAAAGTAAAAAAATTATTCATAATTTTAGAAGCATTTTCCTTACAATAAATTTGTGAGATAGAGAGATGGGGCAACAGCAACAAGATTATACGATGATCAATTCTGATGGATGTGGCTCTCTTCAACAATGAGATGATTCAAACCAGTTCCAATTGTTCAGTGATGAAGAAAGCCATCCACACCCAGAGAAAGGACTATGGGATCTGAGTGTGGACCACAACATAGAATTTTCATGCTTTCTGTTGATATTTGCTTGCATTTTGTTTTCCGTCTAAGGTTTTTTTTTTCCTTCCGAGATCCAATTTTTCTTGTGCAACAAGATAACTGTACAAATATGTATACATATATTGGATTTATCATATATTTTAACATATTTAACATATATTGGACTACCTGCCATCTAGGGAAGGAGGGAAAAATTTGGAACAGAAAGTTTTGCAAGGGTAAATGTTGAAAAATTGCCCATGCATATGTTTTGCAAATAAAAAGCTTTAATAAAAAAAAAGAGAGAGAAATGGGTGCAAGTATTAATCTACTCAGTGGTATAAACAACTGAACTCATTATCTTTCCCTTTATGTATTTCTCCCATTCCTAACTTACCCATCCTCTCAATCCTGGTAGGCATACATTCTAGGAATTATCCTGGATTGCTCACTACACTCCCCATATCCAATGTGTTGCAAAGCCCTTGTTGATTTTACTTGTCTAACATCTCTTGAATGCACCCCACTCTTTCAACTCACACCAGTACTATTTCAGTAAATTACTGGTAGGTCTGTTTGTCTCAAATCTTTTCTCACTCTAATACATCTTCCATTCAGATACTTAAGTGATTTTTCTAAAACATAGGTCTGATCATGTCACCCTCTCCTACTCAATCAACTCCATTGAATCAACTCCATGAAGACTCATCTTCAAGAATTCAAATCCAGAAATCCAGCCTCAGATATTTACTAATTATGTGACTCTGAGTGAGTCACTTAATTTAGTTTCCTCACCTGTAAAATGAATTGTAGAATGAACTGGAGAACCACTCCATAAAGAGTGGTTTTTGAGAAGAAAAAAAATTGAGGAGAAAAACCCCAATTGGGGTTACAAAGCTACATACTACTGAAAAAAAATGACTAAATAGCAACTCTTCCTTTATATTATGAGTCCTCCTTGAAGGTATGGACTGCTTTTAGCATAGAGCCTGGCACAGAAGTAAGTACTTAATAAATGCTCAAAGATTGACTGACATTTTAAAGATAAGGAAAATGAAACTCAGCAATGTTAACTTCCTTTTCTCTCATCCCAGAGATAATGAGGGTCAGAGACAGATTTCAAGTTTAAATCTCCTTTCAGTCATCATGTAAGATGTCCCTCATCTAATAGAGATTAGTCACAGAATTTTGCCTTTATAGACTTCATAATTTATATGGCAACACTTGAACATGAAATTTAGAAGTTCTAGGTCATTCTTCTGTGCCTGGCATCCAAATTGTTGCTGTAGCCTGCTAAGGATTCCACATTATGGGACTGGGGATGTTGTTTGCTAGGTATAGCAATTTGCCCTGATAAGGATCAACACTTTGGCAAGCTCATGAAACGTCATTTTGATGTGTTAGCCACCCCTTGTGAGGACAGGAATCCTCAGTAAAATACACAAACCATCAGGTTGGGAACAGAAGGATAAACATAGATACATCACTGATCATTATCTGACAGCTGGTTACAGGATGACAATGTCTCAACTAATACTGAGATGAGCTGCTGTTACTAAGCTTTATGTGGCCAAACATCCTACTCAAGAGATAACAGGTACCACAAAGTGAAAATGTCTAAAAACAGGTCAGTAATTTCAACTAATGGGAGGATTTTTTTAAAAAACCCCTATACAACTACAAGAATGACTATGACTATAAAGTTAGAGGTGTTAAAGCGAATGGAGATAGATGAAAAAGGCAGATTTCTAACACATTAAAGACTATAACTCTAAAGAGGGGATAAAGGAGGAAAGATGGGACAGACAGTCACAGAATACAGAATAAGAGAATTCAAAGGAACTTTAGAGATCATTTAGTTTAACTTGAAGAAACTGACACTCAAGGAGCCAAAGGACATGCCCAAAGTTAGTTAGGTGGGGCAGGATTGTAACCAAAACCCAAGCCCTTCCACTTAAAAATAATTATACTTTCCACTATGTTAAGCTTTCTCATCCTTCCAGAATTCATAACATTCCACAATGTAATCCCACTCATTGGATAAAGCCACATAGTGCAGAGGGGAAAATGTCAAACTCAGGAAGTCAGAAAGTGCTAACATTCATTTCTTGACTCAGACAATTATTGGCTATTTAAGCAACCCTTATGAACCTAAGTTTCCTCACCTGTAAAATGAGGGTTATGGGGATTATTAGACTTAGAGTACTTACTTCTTAGATTGTTGTTCTAAAGATTGAATAACACCAATAAATACATAGATATGAACAATGTCACATTTCTTTGAGTAAGGAGCAGTGAAACATTTTTACACTCAAATATGCAAATAGAACTGTGATCTCATTGATGTCAGTGTTCCTTCCAGCAATGTAGATAGCAACCCTTCAATGATGTGTTTGTCTTGTCTAAATAACTGTAATATGTTATTAAATGAATTAAGTGTAGAAGCAGATAAAGTTTACTTTAAAAGGAAAACAGTGTGATACAATGGAAAGATCTCTACATCTGGATTCAGAAAATTTAGGAATAAATCCCATCTCTGATGCTTAATTTACATTCCCTATATCTCAGTTTCCTTAATGGTAAAATTGAGCGGTTGGATTGGATAGCCTCTGAGGTTCCTTTTAACTCCAAATTTAAAATTCAGTGATAACTTTACCTGAAGTGATAGTACTATTTCCAACCTGTGGGTGACTTCAATGTCAGAAAGAAGGAAGGAAGAGAGAGAGGGAAGAATAGATGGAAGGAGGGGAAAACGATGATGAGGGAAGGAAAAAAGGACGGAAAGAAGGAAGAAAAGAGAAATTAAGAAGTTACTGGTCTCATCATTATAGTGATACATCAAATTTCATCAGAAATGTAGTTTAATGGGAAGGAACACATGGAATGATATTCTGTATTGGTGTGGACAAGAATTTTACTCTAATCCCCTTGTTGTTAAGTTCTTATGTTCTCCAGCCCTTTTGGTTCTTTGAATGGGTCACCTCCATGATGTGTGGGACCTGTTCTGTTGTATCCATTTTGGGCAAGCTCTTATACCACCCTCTTCTCCAGCCTAAAGCTGAATAAATGCTTTGGAATCAAAGCATAGTGCAGAAAGAGTATTATTTTTTAAATTTATTTTATTTTTAATTTATGGAATAAAATAGGCATTTCTGTAATGCAGTATAATAAAAAAGATTGCACATGAGACTGAAAATCTATTATGTACGATTTGCTATTCCTATTAAATATAAGGTTATTATGTACTTTTTTCCTTATTTCTTCTCTTTCTCCCTGCCCTAGAAATGACCACCAATAGACACAAATAGGCATATATATGCATATATATATGTAAAATTGTTCTATACATACTTCTATTTCTTAGTTCTTTCAATGGATGCAGATAACATCTTTCTTCACAAGTCCTTTATTATTATCTAACCATATGTGGAGTAAGGCCTATTTGGGTATACTATCTAATGACAACCAGTCATTTCCATTTCTTACTCATAGGATTGTGGAATTAAAGATAGAAGAGGCCATATTGATCATTGAATCCAACCTCTTCATTTTACAAATTAGGAAACTACTGTTCAGAGAGTGACTTGCCCAGAGTCACACAGCTAGTCAGTATCTGAGATGGAATTTGAACCCAGGTACTCTTGGCTCTGAATCCGGTGCCTTAATCTACCCATGCTGCTGCTTATGCATTGTGGATCTAAGCTGCTCTGTTCCTCTGCAAAAACTTGCAAGAGGCCCAGCTGGTTCTTCTGCAGCTCCCAGGTCAGCATTGGTAAGCTGCCTGCATGTCCCACAATAGGGCTTTCTAAAGCTAGTAGATATGCAGGTGGGCAGAGCCAGAACAAAGAGGACCATATGATATCTCCAAGGATAGCTGCAAAACAGCAGGGGCAGGAGGCTTACATACTAGATGTGGATCTTGACAGAATTTTCCCAGTTTACAGAACTTAGTTGTTCTGCAAAGGCCTCTGTGCTTTTATGTACTTCCAGCAGCACTTATCAACTGCTTTCGAATCCCCCTTCACTGGAGCTCTTTCATTGCTACCTTCTCTCTTCTCACGCTGCCAAAAGCTACTTTGGGCATTGCTCAGCTTTCTTTTTTCCACAATAGCCTGAGTGACTTTAACCTTTTCCAAAGGGTTTATTGTCTAACCCCTTAATCATGTTTCTGTCTCTTCCTTAAATCTTTGGTTATTTTTCATATTCCCTCAAAGAGAATTTAAAGAATACTGAGGATAATGGGAGAATCCTTTTAGTTCCTTCTTTATTTTTTTCTAATTTCTTTCTCAGCATTTCTCTGTTGTGCTTTTAAAAGAACAATATTACATGCATGATTCATCTGCAGTTTATTATCCACTCTGACCCCCAGATCTTTTTCTGCCAGATTTCTTTTTATTTGGTAGTCTGTTTCTGCTTTTGTTTTTTACCCACTGCATGCACTATCCTCTACTTGTCTGTGTTGAACTTCATTCTCTTTTGTTTCTGATCACTTTTTCTACTTACCAAGGTCATTTTCAAATCTGTTGCTATCTTCCAAAGTGCTGGCTATCTGCCAAATTTGTTTCATCTGCAAACTTAATGAGCATGTTTTCTATTCCATCATTTAAGTCATTTATGAAATGTTAAACATCATTGAACCCTGGATTGTTCTTATCTCAACACTACTTGTTTGACCTGATATTCTCTCCTTGCATACCCTCTGCCTCCTATATGTCAATCCTCATCAGGGATACCCTGACCATTCAGAAGTTAGTATGGCTGGGAATATGAATAGAAGTCGATTAGAACACTGTCATGATCCTCTCATCTGACAGAATGTGGTACTCTATTTTATAAAGCATAGTTCTTAGAAACAGGAGGTCTAGGCCCAGGAGATCAAGAATTAGCCCCTTCTTCCACAAACAGAGGAAACTGGAGACTGGAAATCCATAGCACTTGCTAAATTTACTTGACATTCTCCTTCTCCTAAACAGATTGGTGCAATAGGTGATGATGAGGAGTGGAGTTGTCTCTATGAAGAAGAGAATGAACCTGATGCCCAAATGTTGGAGATCCCAAACCTCACTCCCTACACTCATTACAGGTGAGCACAGCAGGTGATAAACCATAACAGGCAAAAAGTTTGTCCACATGTAAGCAAGCGGCTTCAGTCAGCAGAGAGCCAAATTCAGTTATGTATGTGTAAATTCCAATTTCTAGGCAATAACTGTAATGAGTCAGACTTTAAAATGCAGGCAAAATACATAGCTGAACATTATGTCAAGGGATATTATGCCCTAAACCTAAATTTGGAAGGTTCTTTTCACCTAATAATCAGCAACCTCCCCTACAGAAATGTCTTCTCTGTTATAAGATTGAAAACCAAGAATTTTAGGCAGAGATGTGGCTCTTTTCTCACAAAACCATGTGTAATTGTGACTACTAAAGAACAATGTGCAAATAAAAGCTATCCTATAGATATCCTTCTGTTTGCAACTATTAAAGGCCTTTCCAAGGAGCTCTTTCTACCAATATGCCACTTGTAGTTGATCCTGAAACTTAGCCTGGCAGTAAATCCTTGGCGATCACAAGCCATTAGAGATGTTATAATTTCCCGTAAGATCATTGAAGGAGATGAATTTTCCAGTTATCACCAGATGTTGAGTTTGATAATGTCATTGTTCTGCCAGAACGGATACATTTTGTGAGCTCAAGGAAGAAAGAAATAAGAATTACTAATACAGGGAGTAAAAGGTGAAATTGTCAAGATCATTTTCTTTGCATGATGTTAATATTGAAAGGAACAAGTCATGAAATGCTGTATTCTTTTTCATGTTCTTCCTGGAAATAGAACAGACCAGTCATGGTTCTGAATCAATGGTTGAATCTTTTTTCCCCCTAATCTTTATCATAAATCAAATCATTATGACTGGGGACCACAGAGAAGTCACAATGGTAGACTTTGAACTCAGGAATCTGAGTACAAATGCCACCTCTGACATTTACAGGGTCACTTAACCTCTGTTTCCTCAACTGTGAAATGAGGAGATTGGGCTAGATGTCCTCTGATGTCCCTTCTAGCTCAAAGTATATAATCCTGTAGTCAAATATTTGAAAGCTGAAGTCTCAGCTACTTCTTATTAGTTGTGTGACTGCCTACCAGCTCAGAGCTTCATCTTTAAAGGGGAAATAGTGCTTGTTCTATCTACCTCACAGGGTTGTTAGAAAGACAAGTACTTTGTAAACATTAAGGCATGGTACAAATATGAGTTCTTTTATTATCATCATTCCAAATATCTGAAAATATTGAGACTCTTTTCTTTATAGTTTGAGACATCTGATATTCGCTCTGAATGCTTAGATTGTCTTTGAGTGTCCTGGCATTTTTTGTGTATATATACACATACATAAATAGGTTATTTTTATGTTTCTGTGTACTGTTTCTTTAACTGAAACAATAATATTTTTCTATTGTGAACAAAAACATAAAGATGAGCTAGAACTGAGAGCCTTAGGAGATAAACAAAAAACAAATTGTTCTTAATCACTCAGAAGAAATTTTTCATTAGAAGATACTATTTTGTAATAACAGTGATATTGAACACATATGAGGTAGGGTTTGGAATGAGTGACCTCTAAAGTCTCTTTCCACTTCTAATATCAGATGAAATAGCCATTTGAACCAAAATCTGGTGTTTCCCTGAATCTTTACTCAACTAGTGATAATTTGCAATTAAAGGTATCAGAATATCTAATAGATCCAATTTTCCATCACTTGGGTATGTGAAATTATTTGATTTTACTTCACTTCCTATCCTTTGAAGCTTTTTAGAAAAAAAAAGATCTTTCTAAGTTAAATGAAGTATATACTGGAAATGAGAAGAGTAACCTTGAGAATATGGGGATCTGCTGAACTCCTCCCTTGAAAGAGGCATTCTTTTTTTCCATTTACTTCATGATTCTTCTTTAGGTTTAGGATGAGACAAGTAAACATTGTTGGCTCCAGTCCTTTTAGTCCATCATCTCGTGTCATCCAGACTCTGCAGGCCCCACCTGATGTAGCCCCTGCAAGTGTAACAGTTCGAACAGCAAGTGAGACCAGTCTTTGGCTCCGATGGGTGGTAAGTTATGAACTAGAGAGAGGAGGCTTCAGAGACAAACCATCTTAAAGTCAATGGGGTATATAAAATGAATCAGAAGCTTAGAAGTTTTTCATCATGCTTTTTTTTAGTCCATATGAATCTCAATATTAAACCAAAAAATATTACACTTTACATTAAGTCTTAGATCTTGGACCTGTGCAGACTGTCTTGTTAATCATCGATATTCTCTTTTCTTGGAACTAAAAGATATTCCTCAGTGAGAAAAGCCAATGATGTTACATGCTGGACCTGTAAGTCCTTAAGCTAGGTCAACATTGAACCAATATTCAATATTTGTATGAGAGCCAGTATGATATTTAATCAAAGCATTCCCCTGTAAAATAAAGCCAAAATGTATTAGAAGAAATTATGCTCAGCTGGAGTTAATGACATGGTTTCATTTAATTAACAAATGAAAAATATCAGGAGGAAAGTAGAATAGAAAATATATACCAAATAAAATATTTTCCTTGATCAATAAAGGCAAATCAAACACAAACCCAACACCATGACGTCATCCTTTCCTCTGGGTTATTTTTAGTCTTATAGGTACAAAATGTCACCTGAATCACAGTTAGGAAATTTCAAAACATCACTCTATCATTATTCATTTGCAGCCACTACCTGATTCACAGTATAATGGCAATCCTGAATCTGTGGGCTATAGGATTAAATATTGGCGAACTGACCTTCAGTCTTCAATAATGGTACAAGTAATCCATGACAGATTGGAGAGAGAATACACCATTGAGGAGCTGGAAGAATGGACTGAATATGAATTACAGATGCAGGCATTCAATGCCATAGGGGCAGGGCCTTGGAGTGAAGTGGTGAGAGGTCGGACTCGTGAGTCTGGTAAGTAAGAAAAAAAAAATTCTCTTTGAGGCCATTTTCATTCTTTTTGATCTTACTTTCAGAAGCTCATCATTTTACCTAATTCTCTAATCTTTATGTTAATAGCATCTCATTAGCCTTGTTTTATCCAAGCCTCACCAGGCTCTTTTCTAACCCACAAAATTGACCTTGTCAGTTAGGTAAAACTACATTAATACTAATTTGGAAGTTGTGATAGTGCTCACAGAGCTTGAGCTCAAATTTATTTGAGTGAATTTTTTCCTTATAGAGAAAGTAAATCCTTGAATACTTCAGAAATATCTATTTATTTTTTTAAATTATAGAAGGAACTTCTGTGTATTAAGCAACCTTTTATAGATGCTGCTAATCAGGAGTATGCTGCTAATATTTAACAATCAGCTCTTGAGTATTAGGGAAAATGTACACATAATATATTTTTAAGTTTAATCTCATTATTAGCATTTTCTCCATCAATTTCTTAAGTCTAGCCAAGAGACAACACAGTAAATCAAGTCCTGGTTTATAGAATTTATTGATTTTCAAGGTGTAAATGCTCATACTAAAAAAAATTACAACTGGCTCTCATGAGCTGGTATGATCAGCATATTCATGTTTCCTTTTGTAAAGAGAATTCTCATATATGGGTTGGACTAGATGAAGCCTAAAGTCTTTAAGACTGTGAGATCCTATGATTCTATGAATTAGTGTGCTCATGACACATTTCTTCTGCATTATTTTTTGTTTAAAACAGGTATCCTGAAGTCCTCTGCCATGCAACTGTTTGCGTAGGCTCAATTACTATATTGCATATACATAGAAGTAGCATTTTAAATATTCTCTAATTCAAATAGTACTTTCTGAATTAGTTCAAATCTGTGAGGTTTAACCTTACTAAAAGTTTACTTCTCAGTGATAAAATGAATGTGGTCAATAACCTTCTCCATTTGTCTTATATATAAAATAATTTATCCTAGGTGACAAGTGAGCAGATATTTCCTAAGAATAATGTTGTAAATGTTTTCTCAAAATCTGCCAGCTGACAAAATGTACTTAAAAATATCCTTAGCCCTATCTCCAGGAATGGAGATAGGAAGATTTAGAGACTCCAAAATCCATGGTTGACCTTTCCCCACTCCCTGAAGCATCAACAGCAGCAGAATCCTAAGCCATTTCATTTAGTACTAACTGCAGCACTCCTCTCTTGCTTGTCCTCATGTCCTCCTTTTTTTTCTCACATCACTAATTTTCACTATCATTATATTTTAAAATATACATCTATCTTTATCAATATGGGAAGAATAAAAATCATGTTTCATTGGTCCTGAGCCCAGTGTTAGTCAGCCTTTTCCCAAAAACTAAGGTGATGGGAAAAGATAGCACATTATTTAAGTTTGCAGGTGACACCAATGGTGTACAGAGAGTCAGGATCATAGAAGACATGTTAGAATTCAGTGTGACCTTTGTGGATTGGCAAAATAATGAGAAACATTTGTAGCAAGGTTCCTTTAGGTCAAGTACAAGGTAGTACAAAAATTAACAGGCAGAAATACTTCACCCAGGTGAAGCAGAATGACAACATACATGAGAATACGGGGAAATGACAGTGGGTCTCTACATTGCCAAAAGCATGAGTTGTATGACCATCTGTATTTCCAAGGAGAGTCCTTCCTGGTGTACTCTGGGAACCTACTCATCCCATTGATGCTGTATGTGGTTGTGGGACAATGTGCTCTAAATTTATAGGGAACATGTTTTGTTACTACAATTGATACTACAAATAATGACAGTGATAATAATAGCTAACTTTTTTATAGTTCTTTAATGTTTTCAAAACATTTTACAAGTAGAATCTTATTTAATCCGCACAACAACCCTGGGAGGTAGGTACTCTTAACCATCCCATCTTTACATATTAGGAAACTAAGGCAGCTGAGGTTAAGTGATTTAATTGGTTGCTATTTTTCTTAAAATGCCATCTTATTAATGGCTTTCCTTTGAGATTAAAAAAAATCACACAAATATAATATAGAAAATGGAATAGAGGATAGATTTCATTGGTATAAAGAATTCCTCAATAGGAAAATCCCTTTATCAATGCAGATAGAAAACTATGA
The DNA here is from genome assembly GCA_023553655.1 of Myrmecobius fasciatus. Classification (NCBI taxonomy): domain Eukaryota; kingdom Metazoa; phylum Chordata; class Mammalia; order Dasyuromorphia; family Myrmecobiidae; genus Myrmecobius; species Myrmecobius fasciatus. The sequence continues at coordinate 394,125 of JAJPUD010000688.1, read as the reverse complement.
TCTCTGCAACTTAGTCTTGTAGAGTTACCTAAAGCAAATAAGAAGATTGAATAACAGGATAAATTAAAGTATGACTTTAAAAAAAAAGAAAAGAAAATATATGTTATTCATAGAATCTGAAAGCTAAAAAGGAACCTTGTGACTATTTAGTCCATATAGTCATGAGTCAGATGTGTAGTGTAGCCATTAGGAAGCAGATATAGTAATGGGATCTATAAATAATAATTTTCATTTCTATTCCATTTGAATTTATCTCAGTTCATCACAAGCACCCAGACTATACATGTTATTTACCTTTCCACCCAAGTATCCAGACAACTAGTTTATCTCACTGAGTTGGCCATTTGTGGTTTCTTAGAATCCAATCTATAAGTTGAGTAGCCTAGCTTTTGTATAGCATACACAGGGTACAGGAACATTGGGATGTACTTCCCAGTATGCTCAGGGCCAGACAGACTCTTCTTATGGTAACATTTCTGATTATCATTCTCCAGAGAGATGTAGAGAACTTGAAAGAATTTGGGGTATGACAGTGATAATTAAAGGGTGAGCAAATAGAGTTTTTTGAAGAAAGGTGAGGAAACTAAAATTATTAATCCTTGAGAAAGAAAGACTGAAGAGCAATTTAATACCAACAATCCTCACTTTTCATTGTTTCCATTTCACTGCTCTGCTTGTTCAAAGCTGCCTAATAAAAACTTATACTTCACTTCTCACTTGTCCATGCTCCTACTCAGTAACACCAGTGCATAGTCAGGATTCTGACTTATTACAATCCATTTTAAGATGAGGTTTTTGGGTATACTTTGCTTCTAAAGATGGGGACTGCCTGTAATGGTCTTTAAGTATATGAAAAGCTCTTACATAGGGCAGTTATTGGCTATTCTCTATCTTTCCTAAAGATAAAATAAGAGGAAATGATCTCAAACTATAGCAGCGGTAATTTAGATTAGATAGAAGGATGAATTTTCTGAGTCAGAGTTAGAAACCCCTGGAATGGGTTACTAATGACTTTAAAAAAAAAAAAGGATGAATGTTTAAGGTATTCTTTTCTAAAGATGGGGAGAAGATCATGACCCCTCAAGGTAACTTCTAAAACTGGAGGGATTTTTAAATCTCAAAAATGAAAGATTGGACCAAGCTGTGACCATGCACAAAGCAGAGATTTTTAAAGATTTTTTTTGTTATCTTTGTCTTATTGATTTTTTAAAAGGAAACATCTGATACTCAGTTTTCCAAAATGAAGCTCCTTCTAATCCTGGAAAAGAACAAACAGCAATTAAACATTTCTTGGAAGACATAAGATTTTAAGATTTTAAGAAAATGAAAACTTGCATAAAGGTGGAGCCCCAACTTGACTACAATCTATGTTTAAATTTAAAAAATTATCATTTTTGTTGTTTTGGTCCAGCTGGACATTGGCGTCATACCACTGTGATGTGTAAATCAGACTATATTCAGAATCTCACTAAAGGTTTTAAGAAATGGAGTAACACAAGCATTGCCAATTAAAACTTACCCAGGTGATTTCCAAGGACCTAAGGCCAAAGGGAGAAGATTAAATTTGTGATCTGCCTTAATCTCATTTCTCCCTACCCTCATTCCATATTGCAGATGGGGAACCTGATTATCAGAGAGGGAGAAAGGGAAGCTATTCTCCCAAGTAAGTTTATGATAGAATCAGAACTAATACCCAGATCTCTTTATTTAGCCTGTAAATTTAGTATATGACATTTCCTCCTGATGAATCAGAATTCTAAGTATTCATTTAGGAAGGGATTGAGGTATGCCCCTAGTCCAGACTGGGGTGCACAGTTGGATAGGGAAAAAAAAATCTGTGGAACTCATTCATTGGCATATATACCTTGGGCAGATGCTGCAGATGGATTGTAAATTGAGCTCAGAATTGGCAGGGGAAGAAAGCTAGATGAATGATTGTCTTTGTAAAACTGCAAAGTTATTTTGGTAATCCTGGGCCCACTGTAAATAACCAACATTCTTCTAGTGTTATATTTCTGCAAGTCGTAGAGCACTGCAGTCTAAGAGAAACTGAAGTATCATCCAGTAAAAGAGCAAGAGTTAATAGGAGCAATTTAAAACAATGAATAAGAAGTGGAATAAAGGATATCATCAAAAAAAATGAATGAGTGAAAAAGAAAATGGGTATGGAAAGTAAATAACGAACAACCCATTTGTTCCATTGATATTATCATCTGGCTAGAAAAATAGAGAAAGAGTCCAGTTCATTAAGTGCATCCATTATGGCAAACTTAACAGAGAACTTGAACAAGAATTTCTCAAAAGAGTCAGGAGTGAACAAATTGAGATCTGTGTAATTGAAGGAAGCACCCACATTGAGAAGGATCCAAGGTCCATTGGAGTATTTCAATACCATTTATTGTATGAGACAGGAAGCAGATATGGTGCATACAGAGAGGCCTTCAGCCTGACTCTGAAAAGTCTCTTAAACTCTCAGGGCTATTGGTAACTCCCTGAGACTAAAAGTTACAGAGAAAGTGCTGGAAATCCTCTCACCTGGAAGTTCCCTACACCAATGAAATTACAGGTCCAGACCCATATATTGTGTCATCAAAATTAATCTGTTAAGGTCAAAAAGAAAACTTGCCAATATTGAGATTGAGTCAGATGCCCTTTTCATGAAAAGTGTGCTTTCCCCACTCCAGTCCTCAGAAGTAGTTGTTTTTTTGTTTTGTTTTGTTTTTTTAAGTTGCTTATGGTAAAGTAAATGAATCATCTTAAGACACATTAACACAGGAAGAAATGAATTTTTACTTTATTCTTTTTAAGTTGCTTTTTCTTCTCTTCCCATCCTCCCTTTGAATTGTAGTCCACCATCCCTTCTATTTCCTTAGTCCCTAGGGAAAGTGGACTCCGTCTTCATGTGGGAGCAATAACCATTTTCCCCACGAGCAAATTGACTTCTGGGTATAATATAATTGATAAACAAGTCATTGCTTTGCATTCAGGGCATACTATCTCAGCTGCCAAGTAAACTCACTTCCAGTTTGGTTCAAGGACTTTGCTCCTCAAAATTGTCATCTTTCCTGGCTCTGTCATGGAACCTTTTGTCGCTCTTCTGACATTTTAAGATTTAAAAAGACCTTATCCCAAAGAAAAAAAGACACCAAAAGACAACTCCATCCCAGATATAGGCCAGCAGGCCATGTATTCAAGAGCCAGCAATGGGCAGAAGGGCACAATCTATCAGCTTTGCAGAACTCACCTTTCTACTTGCAGGAAATAAAAAGAGATTGAATTCTTCTGTATGTATACTCCATTCCACCTCAGCATTCAATTAATAAAAAAATAAAAAGTTCTATAATCATGCAGTGAGCCAATTGGAAATAGCTATAGAATATTTAGACATTTTCTGAAGTAGAGTATATGGTTTTTTTATTCTCCTTTTCTGGAAGCAGCCACATAGATTTGGCAACAGACAAAGCAGATTATACATGTTTAAATGATTAGGCTCCTGTTAGCCAGTCAGTCACCTGCATTAGTATCATTTTAGGCCATAAAGATAGGACTTTTGACTGGCTAAAACCTGAAAATGAAGTTTCTTTTTCCCTAATGTTCTGGTTTTTAGAAATCTAGCCATCCAACCTGCCCATATAATTTACCTGGTCCAAACCACTCATTTTTACTCATTCGCTAGGTCACAGGATACCTCCAGTAAATGGATGTATATAACCAGGTCTCAGAGGGAAAAATCAGTGATTACTCAACTGATAGGAAGTAAGAATTGAGCACTTAAAGCTTTTTTAGAGACTGACCTCTAGGAAACAGTTAAGGAATTGAGGAAAGCATTTGTTGTGTTGCTATAGTGACTCACTTTTTTTTTTTTAAACAGACAGGAATGGGATTTTGTTTGCAACACTGATTTTGGCCATCAAGTCTATTTGGTGCTTTTACCCTCTTCTAAGATAAAATGGAAAAATAAAGTCATGTACTGTTTTGTAATTTTCTCCAATTAAAATAGCAGTGATTCCTTTATTTACAACTGATTCAAGGCATCAGATTATCATCTTTTTGTAAAAATGATAAGCATATTTTAAAGCAATTTCCTGGTAAATGTCAAAGTGAAATGTATGAAACACAGTGAAAGCAACTAGACAAATACAGAGATGTGAATGTATATTTTATGGCAGCTGTGATATAAAGATATTTTTGTAATATGTAATAGAAATGTCCTCAATCGTGAGTGAAACAAATAAATCTGTAATTGGACCTAGCAAACAAAACCAGGGTTCCTCTTACAGAATAGTGGGAGATTTACACAGGCAAGATCCAGTTTCCTTTCTAAAACATTACAGAAAGCTGCCAATGCTTCCATAAGTAATCTAAGAGGCTTTCCTGTGAATGATTCCCAACAGCACCTGATGGGTATTAGTTTTTCATATTTTCAACTTTTTAAAATCCCATGACTTTAAAAAAAATAAAAAAAAAACTGGCTTCCAGTCCTCAGACCTGATGGACAACCCACAGATGGTTAACCACAAATTCATCCTCTGCCTTCACACATGGAATACAAATTTATCTTCCTTCTGATGAGCACTCTGATAAAATTTTCTATTAGCTGGGCAGTGCTGCCTTCCCTGAAATAATTAAATATAAGATGACAGCCATCTTCACTTGGGGAGCAGGAGAGTGATAGCTCTCTTAAGGTCATGGACAAGTTAACATTCCCATCTTTATTGTTGCATTGTGGTCATGTTTTCCCCTTCTCTATCAGTCAGTGGTATTTATTGAGTATTCACTGCTTAGGATGCCGTACTAGGCACTGGGAGAAATTTAAAAAGACTTTACATTCTAATAGGGACCATTGTATAATGCCTTATCAAACACAGTTTTCACTTCTTATCAGATACTCAGTAATTGTCACTTAATGATATTGCTGATTGTGTCCTGGTTGGAGTGCATTGTTATAACTAGTGACCAGAAAGATCTCCCAGGCTTCCTTAAGTTTGTCTTAGAAAGCAGCTGAAACCATAAAGGGTAAATATGCCAAAAGACAACTGGCCTTCACTAAGCTCTTAAAGTTTTTCCTTTTTTGCCCCCTCTTTACCCACCTATTTTGTTTTTCCTTTTTAGCTAGAGAAATGATTGATGTGAGAGTAACTGTGTGAAGATCTCCAGATAAAGTTATGGCAGCCCTCTATAGACATTCCTGGTTTATGGCAATCTATTTTCCTTTAACATAATTATATATTTGAAGAGGAAGATAAATCTAGAAAATAAAACCATGTCAGTGGGAAAATTTAAGAATCAGATTTTACGAAACTCCATGCAGACAATACTCTGAAGCAGAGACTTTCTGCTTGTTCTGGCTAATTGGTTAACAAGTAGTTAAAAATTAAATTTAAGTGTTTGTTTTTCTGTAGTATGCTCACAAGCCCATTTTACCTTCAGCACTTCAGAGGTGTATTTTTTCTTACTTTCTTCAGATTGAAGAAAAACATTGGAGAGAAGGCAAATTCCTTCTAATACTCATGGGGACTTCTTTTGGAAAATGTACCAATAAAATGACACATTTTCCTTTTTCTTTTTCAGTAGCTTATTGGGTCCTTAGGATAAGTATCCTAAAATGAAGAGTCTGGGTTTAGTTTTGGGACAACTAGCATTGATAACAGACTGCTATTTTCAAGCTCTGTGGTATTGAACAAGTTACTTATAAAAGCAGTTCATTGGCCTAAATCAGGGTTTCTTCAAATTTTTCCACTCACAACCCCTTTTTGCCGAAGAAATTTTTATGTGACCCCAGGTATATAGATATATAAAATAAGCATACAAATCAAATACTTATCAATAATAAATCATAATTTCATGACTCCCACAAAGATAAATGAAGTCTTGCACATTTAATACATGTATGATAAATTGATGAATATAGCTGGGTCATCCCAAAATTTGCATATTCCAAAATTACAAACCTACAGAATCATTCCAAAATAAAAATAACAACAGAAATAATATAATAACTAGCATATATATGTATATACATATACATATATATATATATATATATATACACACACACACACACACATATAATATGTATATATATATTGCAGTGTGCCAGAAGCTTTGCAGTTACCTCGGTTGGTTCTCACAGTAACCCTGGGAGGCAGATGCTATTGTTATCCCCATTGAGTAGAAAAGGAAACTGAAGGCTGGGAAGAGGTTAATTAAGTAACTAGTTAGGGTCAGATAATCAGTAAGTCTCTAAGGTCAAATTTAAACTCAGTTCTTCCTGTCTCCAGGCCCAGTGTTCTATCCACTGTGTCATCTAACTGCTTCCAAAATATAAAAGATTAATGACATTCTCAACAATAGTAGCCACATTAGCTAAAAAAAAAGAAAAGAAAAGAAAAAGAAAAAAATGGGTTTATTTTTCCCATTTAAATTTAATCAAGTGAATATTTTGATATATATTATGTAAAATGGATCAATTTGGAGAATCTCTTAGTTAATTTGATAGGTTCTATGATCAATTATTTGGGAGACAGCTTGGTGACTTAGTGGATAGAATGCTGGGTCTAAAGTCAGGAAAAACTGATTTCAAATCTTGCCTCATATTTACCAGCTGCATGGACAAGTCATTTAGCTTCTGTTTTTCTTAATCTGTCAATGAAGAAAATGGCAAATCACTCCTGTATATTGTCAAAAAACAAAACAAAACAAAAAAACCATAGACAGTATGGTCCACAGGTCACAAAAAGTCAGACATGATTGAATGATTGAACGATAAAACAATTTAATAGCATTACAAGATGTCTGGAGTCAGGCAAACACTTCCCCACAGAAACTATGACTATGTCTTTTGGGACCTTGTTAAGGACACACATAATTCCTGACTGGTTTTTAGTAACAGTGACTGCCCCTAAGATAATGCTGGGATTCAGGAGGATAGATTCTTTTCAAAAGATCTCTTTTTGTGCCTCTGTACAGTAGAGCAACAGATTTTTCTCATTCTTTCTTTTTCTTTCTTTTTTTCTTTTTTCTTTCCTTCTTTATTTCTTCTTTCTTTTGTTCTTTATTTTTCTTTCTTTCTTTCATTTTTTGGTCTTTTTTGATGCTTTTCTTCTAGAATGCCATCCAACTCTTTCTCATTCCATTCCCTAGCAATCAAAGATAGACTTGGGGCAAAAGCACAATTATCTATGTTCACCTATAACTTTCTAAGTATATGTACAAAACGGACACCTGACAATGAGATATCTCAAACTAAAAACCATAACAACTGGGAGAATAATAAGAAGTCCTGTAGAAGTACATGAAAGAATCAGAAATATTGGTCCACTTGGCCTGAAAATTTATAATGTTTTCAACCCCAAATTCCAGTGTAGAGGATGGGTGATTTTGATCTCCTAGGTAATGATAGCCCAAAATCTAGCCAGGAAAAAAAAACATATATACACACACACACACACACACACACACACACACACACACACACACATCCTAGGGATCATCAGAGGTTGCTTCATGAGTAGTCCCAAGTCAAAGAATGGGTAAACCTAGCTTTCTTGAGAAAGATTAGGAGATTCCTGAACAACTTCCTTCTTGGACAAGGAAAAGGATCATTAACATGGCCCTCATGCTTGAAAGAAATGAAGAAAATATGTAACTTGAGGAAGCAAGGAATCTTAACCTTTCCACATTCTGTTATCAAAGAAATTTATTCAAATAGTGCTGGTCTGATGGAAAGGAGGTTGCCTATGCAAGAGTTCCAAGTTGTGTTTCTCTTCCCAGGAGATGAGGAGGATTCTCAACTAAAGGAAGTAATTAAGACTTAGGGAGACTGTATTATTAGCCTATGGAAAATTAGGACCATAGGAATGACAATGGCTTGCCCCACTAGTAACATAAGTTCAGTTCCCTTCTAAAAAAAACTTATGAGCTATGTGAGTACTTCATGTGCTCTACTTATGAGTTCCTGTTGGTTCTTCAAATCCCTTATTTATTTTTTCTTGTATTTGCTTATAAGATTCCCTTATATCCTCAGTCTTTTCTGTGGGTTGAAATAAGTACTATATCATACCTGACTTACATTTGTTAGCATGAGTATAAGTCTTTGTAAGTGTGAGCAGTTGTCCACATTTAAGGAAATCTTGATGTGAACTAAACCTGATTTTTCCAACTTGGATTAGGAGAGGGAGAACTTAGGTCTCCAAACTTCAATTATATCTAAAAGGTTTCAAATGTAGTAAGAAATACTTGCTATACCAGTTTGAAAGGCACTGTGGAGGAGTGATTCAAACACTTCTCCTGATTCACAGTCTATGAATAAGTCACCCAATTTCTTAGGGCTCAAAGGAACTTTATATATCTATAGCATACAATTGAGTTGCCAGTCTGCAATTAGAGAGGGAGTTTTTATATAAGAAGTTCTCAATACCTGGTTAAATCACAGGTGTAGCATCCAAGAAATGACACCTAGAATTTAGTCACACGAGGCAAACAGGAGGTCTGTCAAAACAAATTATTTTATTGGCATGAGTCAAGAATTGCAAACTTACTTTTAAATTACTGGGGATTTTTTCTTCAATTAAAAAAATATCTTAAGAAGAAAAATAATATAACTCTTAACTGTGCAAATGAAACTAACTTTTGCTAACAAGTCTCCATTTCTTTCATTTGAACAAGACCAAATATCAAGCGAAAGATGTGAGGCCCTAATTTGATATTTTGCAGTTCTCAGGATTTCAGTGTAGATTATCCTTAGAAACCCTCAAGTCCTGCCATTTACCCAGAACTGAATCCTTTGTTTTGTTTGAATTAAGACAATTGAATGCTACACTGGAAAGAGCAGTAGAGCTAGTCAGTGAACCTGGGTTTGAATCCTGCCTCTAATGGTTTGAGGAACTTCAGTTTTCTGATATGTAAAGTGTGAGAGAGAGCTAGACAAAATGAGATGGCCTTTGATTATCTGATCTAGTTCATGGTCCTCTAAATGAGTTTTTCTAACTTTTGTGAGGCAAGAAACTTCCTTTATTTCCATTAAGTTAATGGAGGCAGTGACAGTACAAAATTCTAGATTGGATTCACTCAGGAAATAGCAATAAGCCTCTGAGTATTTAAGGATTTCTGATATTAATTGCTAATATTGAAGAGATTTATATTTCTATTGTTCTAAGACAGGTTTAATTCTGATCATTCCTAAGTGCTTAGAAGACATTATAATTTCAGGGTCAGTTTTATCATTAAAATTCAACATAAAATGGGACTCACCTTCAAACTGCTCTACAGTTTGTGGATGCAATATGGAAGTGTTGTTTAGTGGGTATGTTGCTTTCCCCAGTGGGAAAAACTCCTTGGGGACAGTTTTCTTGTCTTGTATCCTCATCACCTGGCACCATGCTTGGCACCTAGTGGGCACTTGTTTCATAAATTGGTTATTGATGTTTCTAATTTCTGTTCCCTGCAGTTCCATCAGCTGCTCCTGAAAATGTATCTGTTGAGGCTGTAAGCTCCACTCAGATCTTATTGACATGGGCTTCTGTACCTGATCAAGACCAGAATGGACTCATATTGGGTTATAAGGTATAAATGTATACACTGCTTTTTAAAACTTGATATTTGTGAGGTCTAAAGTTGTCACTTATTTTAAATGTATTACATCAAACTCATTGCCCATTACTCCCCTACCCAAACTCTTTTTCAGGGAAGCTATCATTTTTGCACACACCATGCTCAATTCTACTTTCAAGTTTTTGTTCATTTGTCCTGCCTGCCTGACATAGTCTCGCTCTTGTCTCCATACATCCAGAGGACAATATTGATCTCTTCCTTCACCGAATTTGTATAGCTCTTAACTCTAAATATAACTAGCACTGAATTAAATAGGCTTCTATTATTCAGTAATTATCTTATGTTGTGTCTTCTACTATAGACTACAAGATCTTTGAAAGTAAGGACTATTATTTTTGGGGGGCTTTTTTGTTTTGTTTTAGTCTTCTGTAGGACCCTAGTATAGTCCAAGTATTTAAATATTGTAGGTCATCTGCAAATGTCTAGGAGCAAATTGTCCCACAGGGCCAGACCCTCCATGTCCTGTTGCTCAGAGTCCTAAAGAAACATGTAATAGTAAAAAGCTATTGTTTTCTTTTTTTCAGACTTCAATTTGAAAGTCTAGGATAGCTTCTCTTAGAAACCACTTTGGTAATGCTAAAAGTTCTCCCATAAAGAAGTAGGAGCCTCCAGAAGATTGTCTACTCATAGATGAAACATGAAACATGAGCATTTGGGGAGTATATTGTAGATAGGGCATTCAAAAAAAGAAAATTCAGACATAGGTCGGATTAAATATCAACTGAGGATATCTTTCAACTCAGATATTCTCTGATTCTCTGATTTGTGGTTCCATAATTCCAAAATGTATCCAAGTCCTTTTTTTAGTCCATTTTTATTTTCTAGGAAAAGGAATTACCTGTTGCCTGCTGTGTGCATTATGACTCTTTTATGATAAAAGGCAGTTGGTGTTTGCATAGCACTTTACATTTGGCAAAGTACTTTGGAAACATTTTCTCACTTGAATCTCACAACAATCCTGAATGGCAGGGACTGCAAGTATCATTGTCTCCATTTTATATTGAGTACAGAGAGAGAGGTTAAGGAACTTGGTCTTCCTGACTCCCAACTTCATCATTCCATGACTTCATCATTCTAAACCATTGAACTACTCTTCCACATTTTACTCAAGGATTCTAAAAATTTTAGAGGAAGGATTGTGCCTGGTATTTCTCTTAAACAATAATAATTAGCATTTATATGGAGCTTTGAGGATTGCAAAGCACTTTACAAATATCTTATTTGATCCTCACCACAACCTTCAGGGGTAGGTCTTATTTTTAGCCCTATTTTACAGAGAAAACTCAAGCAGAAAGAGGTTAAATGAAAAAGAGGTTAAACTCCAATCTTTCTGCTGACCTCCAGTCTCACATTTTCAATTGTCTTTCAGACATCTTGAACTGCATATCCAGTAGACATGTTAAATTTAATAGGTTCAACATGTAACTCATTATCTTCCCCCCTAAACATTCCCCCTCTCCAACTATACGTATTAGTGCAGAGGGCAGTGCTCTCCTTCCAACCCCTCAAGTTCACAACTAGGAACCATTGTGGACTCCTCCTTTCTCTTATTCCCCCATATCCAAGCTGTTGCTGAGGCTTTGCAACATCTCTTGAATGCAGCCCCTTCTTTCTTCTGACCCTGCCACCATTCTGATGCAGGCCCCATGACCTTACATCTAAGGCAAAGGCCTCCTGGTGGGTCTGCCTGCCTCAATGTCTCCTCCCTCCATTCCATCCTCCATTCAGCCTCCAACATGATTTTCTCAAAGTGTAGGTCTATCCATATCAGCCTCCTATTCAATCAACTCCTGTTTCTTCCTTGACCTTAAAGATCAAATGCAAAGTCCTCTGTTTGACATTAAAAGTCCATTATAAACTCCTTCCTTCCTACCTTTTCAGTCTTCCTATTGTTCCAAGAACCAGACATTGCACCTCTCAGCTCCAGACTTTTCTCTGGTAGGCCCCCACACCTGGAACTTTCTCTCTCCTCCTCCCTGAGGGCTACCATCTCAAGCTTCCTTTTTAAGTTTTAACCAAAATCCCATCTTTTATAAGTCTGTTCTGACTATTAATTCTAATGCCTTCTCTCTGTCAGTTATTCTCTGCTTATCCTGTATATAATTTATTTGGATGTTTGTTTGCATATTGTCTCCCCCATTAGATCCTTTACCTCAGGAACTGTCCTTTGCCTCATTTTATATACATAGTACAGTGCCTGGCATATAGAAGGCACTTACTTAATAAATATTGACTAATTAATTGAAACTGAGGCAAAGTTTAAATTTCCCAACTAGAAGTATTTGAGACTAAATTTGAACTCAGGTCTTTCTAACTGCACATCCAGCATTCTATTAACTGTTCCACTGTTCTGTGTTTCTCCCTATTTTTTATTCTGTCACCTAAAGTACCCAGCTCACTAGGAAATACCCTTCCACAAAAGGTACTTGTTTGTGGTATTTCTGGTTTGGAACTACATCCTATTGACCATTTGCATTATAGATTAATTATTTGATTGATTAACACACACCATTTGTATTACAGATTTTGACTATGTCCCCTGTCAAACTTTGTCCAGATTGACCTTGCATAGTAGTCTCTGATCCCAGGAATCATCTTCATCCAACTATCACCAAGAATTCCCTTCACCTTTTGTAGATCTACTATATCTTAGTTCAACTTTGGTGACACGGGCACCACATTATAATGATAGTTTTACATAATGGGAGGATAATATTTTCTAGCTTATGCTACTTTTTGTGATGGTGTTCTGGATTTTATTGCTCTTTTGGGGGGGGGGTTATAGCAATGTATTATACTGATATCTTTAGAGGATAAACAGTATGGTCCTAGTCCCAGATCCCTTTCTTGAGTTTTCACCAGCTCATAGCCTTCCATTTAAACATTCCTTTCTGACTAATTCACTGGTTCTAGAAACCCAGATGCAGCAGCATCTGGAAAAGCCCAGAAATTAGGGATAGCTTATGAAGAAATAACTGATCTTTAAGCTACACATGACTAATTTCACAAAGTCCCTTTTGATTAGACATCATTCTTCAGGAGCATGAATGAAGTTGTTCCTTGGAATTGTATGAATTTGATGCATGTTGGTTCTTTCATCAGAAGGCTCTATTCCTTTGTGGTCCAGGTTTTTGTATTGGGAGACATAATTTGTACCCCTCCAGTTCAACTCCTTCAAATAATGAATAGGAAGACAGTTTTCCAATTTATGGAAGCTATAATTAAGACTAAAAGTTACAATTTTACCAACACTATCCTCATTTTCCCACCCCCACCAAATGCCATCTTTAAAAACTGGAGCCATAAACCTCATACACAGTTGTTTTTTTTTTTGTTTTTGCTTTTTTCAAGAGAAGTCCTATCTTTGGCCTATATTAAGAAACAGTCAACATCATCCATGTTGGGGTTTGTGTACAGATGTATTACAATATGATAATTTTTCCCTTATGTCTATTGATGCTTCAGATTCTATTCAAGGCCAAAAATTTGGACTCTGAACCTCAAACCCATGTAGTAAGAGGGAACCACACACAGTCTGTTCTCCTGGCAGGCTTGCGGAAGTATGTGCTCTATGAGCTCCAGGTGCTGGCATTCACCCGCATTGGAAATGGGGTCCCAAGCTCTCCTCCCATTTTAGAGCGAACAAAAGATGATGGTGAGTTTAATGATTTGCACCTTTGCTTTCCCTATTTATTTTTCCAGGTTTTCCTTTCTAATCAAAACAGTTTAGATTTTTGTCATTTTCAACTTAATTTCCAAACTAATTTTTTTTCCGTTGATGAAAACAAAACAAAGTTGTTTTTCAGTCACAGAGCATTTATATGGCCAATTTCAGCCTGGAGTGAATTTTTACTGCCTAATTATGAACCTATGCAGAATTTCAATCATAACTCTGCAATAGACAGTGCTATAGTAAGGAGCAGTAAATGTTGGCTTGAGTTGGGACTATAAAAGATATAAAACTGGCATTCTATTTGGTGTCTATACAAATCCAGAAAAAAAAAATCTGCTATTGACCTGTATGCCTCTATCCTCCTGGTGCTTCTTCCAGTTCTCACTGTTTGCATTACCAGAGATAATTAGAAGTTCCCATATACAGTTTGATGTGTTTGAAGGGCTTGGAGAAGTCCCCAGATTCCTGTATTAGCAGTACTGAATAACAAGTACATCCTGACTGCTTTGTTTTTATGGAAGTTTAAATCATCAGTAAATATGTTTTTTCCGCTTTGCAGATGTCAAACACTTAAAGGTTAGCTCCTTTACATTTTCATTATTAAGTAGAGTGTAATGAATATGTCAAGGGAAAAATTATTGATCCTAATAAAAAAAAATCCACCTTGGGAATCAAAAGCTCCTAACAGAAATGAAATAACTGTAAATTTTCTTAAGCAACTTTATTGAAGTAATTAAGTTAGCTGCAAACATGTTTGAATTGCTGAGTGAAAGCTCTATTTTCTCCACCTTACACTGAGAGATTGAGGCTACAGGGCTTTGCCCAAATAAAAAAGATGATAATTTTTAATTGTTTTTCCTATAAATCAAGAGCTTAGAGACACATAGAACCACTTTATAAGAAGGAAAATGGGGGCAAGATTCTTGTTATAAAATTCAGTAGGGAAAGAGAATGCCATGAACCCAAAGAAGATAGGGAAAATGTTGAGATTGTTCGAGTAGGGGTCAATTATAGTTGTTTCCTCTTAAAGTACAGGTTGGCAAGTGACACAGATTGTTCTCTCTCCACACTCCCAACATAAACATGTTATGTCTCCCTCTCTATTCAAATTTAATTAAAAATATCAGCCAGAATGATAACACAGGTGGGATTTATGCTACAGGCTAATTTCAATGCCTACGCATTTTCAAATTAGTACCAACTTGTGAACCTAAGACAGAAAACTTGACTACCAGTTGTCTGTTAATGTGCTCGTGGCCTCATTTGTGTGCTTATTATGCTCAAACACAGGTGTTCGTAATGCATATTCAAAGTCAGAAAGGCTGGTCTAAGAGTAAACTTGGGGGAGAAGAAAAAGGGACACAGATACTCACAGCCATTTGAAGGAGCTGAAACAAACATTTCATTTAGTGTAACCAGATCCATGGACTTTCTTTCCTACTATGTAATCAGGTATTGAGTTACCAGAAAGAAATTTGATGATGGAATCATTCTTACACAGGTCACACAACTTATTTGCCTAATCATTCATGTAAATACATCTTACAAGAACTCTGACATCCTAGAGTCTTGGTGCCCTTGTACTACACAAAAGAACTGAGATAGCCATCTGTGTCTAGTCAGCTCTCAATTAGTATAGATAATTGAAAATCACAGATGATATTTTTAAAAATTCATTTCAAAAGAGAATTTTAGCCTCTTCCACAAAGTCTTACAACTAGAAAGGCAAACATGGAGCCAGATTAAATGACCTGTTTTTTTTTTCTTTCTCTTCCTCACATGTTCACTGGTATAAATTGGAGGTATAATTCAATAATGGAATTTTTAGGAAATATTAAAAATGTTAAAGGACATTAAGCAGGAGAGAGAAAAAAAAATGAAGGAAGGAACCTGGATAATCTATACTCTGGGAAATCATCCCCTGGGAAATCAAAAATATGATTCCAATGACTTTGCTTTTCAAAATCCTTAATAATAGTGAAGCAGGTTTCAGTAATTGACCTGTATTTGTGTGCATTTCCCCCCTTTCTCTCTCTCTCTTTATATATGTGTGTGTGTGTGTGTGTGTATTATATGTATGTGTATATAATACACACACACGTGTATATATAGGGAGAAGTTCAATAAATTCTTATTGAATTTAATTGAACCTCTGAGGTACAAAAGACGATTAGCCAAAGATAACAGAACAAATTACTATCTAAATTTAGATAATTTAATTCCCTACTGCCATTTCTCATGTGTATCAATCAATCATCAATCAAACATTTAAGTGTCCACTATATAACCAGTGCTGTGTTGTTCTGGGGATACAAAAAGAGGCAAAAGAAAGTTCCTACCCTTAATGAGTTTACATTCTAATGGGGGAAATAACATGCAAACAAATAAGAAAGTAGAAAAAAGGGGAGGAGGGGCAGGTAGGTGGCACAATGGATAGAGCACCAGCCCTAAAGAAGGGACCTGAGTTCAAATGCAATCGAGATACTTAATGCTTACTGGCTGGAGGAAGGAAGAAAATTTAATAGAATTAATTAGAAAAGGCTTCTTATAAAAGATGGGATTTTAGTTGGGACTTAAAGGAAGCCTCAGGAAGCAGTAGGCAGGGAGAAGGAGGGAGAGCATTCCAGGTGGGGGACAGTCAGAGAAAAGCCTGTAGCAGAAAAATGGAATGGCAGGTGGGATTTGTGTGTGTGTGTGTGTGTGTGTGTGTGTGTGTGTGTTGACATATAATGATTGATATAGAAATCTATCAAAGCTTTCTATTTACTATTCATTCAACAAATAATTGCATTCAGAACATTTATTAAATACATACTCTACACAGAGCATTATAATAGGCACTAGTGGAGATGCCAAGTTGAAAAAGACAATCTCTATCTTTATGGAGCTCACAGTTTAGTAGGGAAATATGATACCTCCACAGATTTCTAGAATACATAATATAAGTGTATCTAACAATACATCATACCTTGTGGTAGATATTGTATTTCTTTGTTGTTCTAAGGTTTAGATTCTGTCATTTCAAATATATTTGAATATAAATATAAAATGTAAATATACAAATATAAAAAAGGACAAGACAAAAAAAAAGAAATTAATCAGGCTTATTTAGAATAATGCCAGGTTACAGGCAACTCCCTTTATACTCCAGCTGTGTTTCAAAAGCTTGGGTTTTTTGCAAGTCAATTGTTTCTAATTTGGAACACATTTTCCTATGGAACAATTTCTTGCACCCTGGTTGGGTAGCCAAGTCAGCCCACAGAATCCTTTCTGCCCATAATGTACCTGAAGGATACTATTCAGTGTATGAGATCTGGTTCATTGAAATGTTGAGTTTATTTCTTTCAGCTCCAGGTCCACCTGTGAGACTTGTGTTTCCTGAAGTGAGGCTGACCTCGGTGAGGATTGTGTGGCAACCACCAGAGGAACCAAATGGAATTATTCTGGGTAAGAGAGGGAACTAAGAGGGAAGAACTAACTCCCTGATGTGGACAGTTGTAGGGAGAAGCAGATCTTGAGAAAGAATGAGAAAGGCCATTGAGGGCCCCTGTCTAAGAACTAAAAATCACTAGCTCTTCCCCTTGTCCTTTTGTGGGATATGCTCTAAGTTTTCTGTGAAATCAGACTTTCTTATTTTGGGCGCCCAGGGCCTGTATTCCTCATACCACTGGTAGTACTGACTGAAATTAACTTGCCATTCAGCTTTGAACTCAGCATCCAGTTGGGACCAGGATTTGATAAGCAACTTGTTCATTTCTGACAGAAGATACATACTCGGTCTTGGTCCCTTGGTCTCTGCACCATCTGTGACCTGCCAGGAAGTATAGTACTGGTGCATTATCATTTTGGGATCTTACTTAGGAGAATACTCTGTGGGAACCCAGTGGATTCATTTGCTTTGGACTTTCCATCCAGGGAGATAGTGTATGATGAGCCCTAAAGCTCCCACTCCCTAGAGATGGCTGCTTATATTAAAAATTAATAGTCCCTACTTGAAGACAAAATTTTTACTTGCCATGTTTCCATAAATACTGTATGAAAAGACTGTGATACTCGTTTTATTCTGACGTTGTCCTTTCTCTTATATTCCATAGAGTTGTAGAGCCTGGGTTGATGGTTTTTAGGGAGGTGAGATGTGAGGAGGGGCGTGATTATAGAATCTCTAGTTTGGTGACCGTCTGAATCACAAGTTTTTGCTACTAGAATCCTAAATAATTTTCTAGAAGCAATTTGTTTAGGTGCTCATTGCCCTCAGAGCCTTCATATATATATTCATCTGGCAGGGAGGCCACAGGGAAGTCATCAGATAGGGATCACTAAACATATGAGGGGAGCATGACATATCCCCCAGTTTCTTCAAGTAAATAGCTCTTTGCAGTGTTTCACATGCTCCCAGAGTCCTCCCTGCGCCAGAGAAAGCTTATTTTGTTTTCCCCCTTCCTTCTGTGGTTGTTCTTAATCCAGAAGGAACTACAGAAGAATGTTGCCAATTATGATAGCGAACAAGTAGGAATTGTGGAAATAGTGATGAGATTCAAATTACAGTGGGAATGAGTTCAAATCCCAGTTTTGCCAGTAACCAGCTGTGGGACTATGGACAAATCATTTAAACTCTCTGGGCCTGTAAAATGAGGAGGTTGAACTAGAAGATCTCTGAGGCTCTTCCCAGCTTCAGGACTGTCTATCATCTTATAACTACCAAATTTCTGTGCTCTGCATGCATCTACAACTAAGGCAGTATTGTGAACTTAGAAAGGATCCACACTCAGTTCTCCTTTGGCTCATCCTTCCTCATATAGGGACATTATCTTTTCTTCCAATGGCTATTAATTTCAAGATAACAACAGATGTTACAAATCCCAGCAGGCAATTGTCCGTAGATTATCTTTTAAAAAGCTGAACCCCTGATTTTATCAGGATAGGATCTCCCTCTGAGAAAATTCCCCCCACTGGTAGAGATCAAAACTCTTCTACATGGTTTTAGAGGATCACCAGAGCACTGAAAGAATTTAATTGATTAGAATATTTGACAGGAAATCATAGTCAAATTAATAAATATTTACTGAATAATATGTCTTGTGCTATAATGTGATATGGGGGCTACAAAATTTATACACACACACACACGTATGTATATGTATATATATATATATATATATATGTAAAGAGAGTGTATACTTGCCTCCAAAGGACTTATTGTCTAATTTGGACAAGAAAAGCTAAGCGGTAACTGAGCTCCTCATCAAGTGACCTTTCTTCAACTCCTACTGCTTATGTAAAACCTTCCCTATGCATTCTAAAATCCTGTCTTTGTGTTCCCCCTTTAGCAATTATAGTCTTTACAATTCAGAGGACAATTAATCATAGCAAGCTTCATAACA
Organism: Myrmecobius fasciatus; assembly: GCA_023553655.1. Lineage (NCBI taxonomy): Eukaryota > Metazoa > Chordata > Mammalia > Dasyuromorphia > Myrmecobiidae > Myrmecobius > Myrmecobius fasciatus. Next base: position 375,459 of record JAJPUD010000688.1, on the reverse strand, counting down.
TCTCTTCTATTCTTATCTTGAATGATTATTTAAAGATTGAAGTATTATTATATAAAATTTCACATATTTATGTATTGTATCTGTTAAACTGGAAACCCTCCAGTGGAGGGACTTGATATTTTTCATCATTACCCTCTGCAACATTCTCAGTGCATTTCATAGAGTAGGATCATGGATTCTGAGTTAGGAAAGGACCTTCAAGATCGTCTAGGCCAACTTTCTTATTTATATATAGGAAACTGAGACTCAGAAGATGGGTTTTGTCCAGGATAATATAGGTAGTAAGAGGCAAAGCCAAAGTTCAAATCCAGCTTCTCTGATTCTAAATCTAATTCCATCTCCATTGTTCCATCTTAACAACCCTCTTGGTAATTATTTGTTGCTTTGATTTGGTTGGTCCATCCAGTTGAAATGAAACAGAGAACTTGTAAATGGAATTATTAGAAGGTAATAGCCAGGATGCAGAAGATTTTGAATGCCAGAGAAAGGCATTAGACACTGTGGATCTCCAGTAGGATTCCATACAAAACATGCATGGCAGGACACAATATATAAATTCCAGGGACTTCCCTTAAACACCATAACGGCCTGCATACACAAAAAGGTAATAGAGAACATGAGAAGCAAAAAGGAGAGTAGTATTTAAACATCTTCAGCATTCTAGTTTGTCCCCACAGACCATGACAAAACAGGCAAAAAATAAATTAGCACCATAGCTATCTTCCCCACAGAAGACAGCACACATTTGAATTACTTTTATAGTAATGGCATTTAGTCATAATTGTAATAAACGTTTCCTAGGTATTGTAGCCAGCATACTAAATTGGAAATTGCTGGTAGAAATATGTAAAAACAATCTCAAAAGGTGCAAGACAGCCGTACATGGAGAAAAGAAAACATCTTTTTGCAAGACTAACTTTAGTTCCAGAGATCTTCAATCAATGCTGCTGCTCCTATAGCTTGGCCTTCTGAGTCTACAAGCACCTTGGCAGCTAGTGTTTTTGTAATCTATATCAAAACATGCTCTCGCATTTCAAAAAGAGATTAACAGCATGAAACATACCAGCAAGAGCCTTCAGGGAGAACCACTTGCTTATTTGTTTAAATATTTTACAATGGAGAGCTTTTAGCATTTAGAGCCTTCCTTTGGGGAAGGCAGTAGTAACCACTGGAATCCGGCTGTCTCTTTCCCACACTCACCAACCACTACACATGCTTAACTGCTATTAAACTAAAGTGATGTATTACAGGGCGTCTGTGTTCCTCCAAGCTCCTAAGTGTATTCCCTGACTAGGCGAGCCAGTTCTGCACCCTTCCATTCCCTAGTTAGCATTCCTCCTGGCCTCCATATGTCTAACATTTACCTGGAGCTTATTACAAAAGTGTGCGCCAGAACTCCTCTGAGGATGAAGAACTAAATTGAATGTAATCCATGTTTGCAAATTCATATTTTGATCTAATGTTGCCTTCATATGCTCCCAGCTTTCAAATGGATAAGCTATAAAATCAACAAACTACAGTCACTGTGCTAGGCGGTCTTGAGTCTCCTAATATCATTCGGCTTTTTGTAGGTTCAATTAACAATTGTCTATATTTCGGCCCAGACAAGCCAGTGCCAGTGGCTCTGTCAGGTGCCGAGGTCGGCAGCTGTGTTAGAATGCACCGTGGAAGGCAGTCTTCCGGCTCCTTTGCTATGGGCAGCCGAATGATAGTGTTACAATGACCTAACATTTAACAGGCAGCTCAAACTGCCGCCTTTTGTTTATTCAGAAAGCGCAAGACGTATGAAATTGCTTGCAGCCGTGCAAAACATATTTTGGAAAATGCTAATGCCAGGATAAATACAACTTTTACAAAATGAACTCCACTCTGCCGGAATGACTACCGAGACATTGTTGCAATGTCTGTCTGTAGTCAACTGTGGGTGGATCAGAAAGAACAAAAGATGCTTGAAATGTCCCCCCAAACTCTTTCTGGTTGCTCATTCAGACTCCTAATAGAAAATCTTTTATCAATAAATTACTCTTACTAACCATTGTCTCCTGAACCAGCATCAGATTTCTACCTGTCAGGGGAAAAAATATTGCTCATTGTCCTAAATCCTGGTTTGCTTCTTTCTTTGATTCTGTATATTTCCTCAACCTCTAAGCTGTTTTCAGTGTTTTCAGAAATCTGCAGAGCCTTCCTTTGCATCATATTTTTCATACTTTGTGTCTCCATCCTTACTATTGGGCTTTTTTCTCATTTGTTCATCTTGGTGCATTTATTATCATAAGTCACCCATAACCTAAAAAATGTGGAGCTTTTTTTCTTCCATGTTTTACTCATGCTATTGATTTGGCTCATTCATCTTCAGCTAACACATACTGCATTTTCCCCTACCTTGTCTGGCTAAAATTCAATGTACTGATATTTCTGATTTCACTTTAACCATAATTACATAACTAGGTCTTTTTCAAGAACACACACACACACACACACACACACACACACACACACTTATCCCTAAACACTATTTCTAGCCATTACTCATAGCAATGGCAAGAACCACTCTTGGACCACATCATCTTTTTTTCCTATTCATACAAGGAAAAAGGCTTTTCTATACCTTTCATCGATTATAGGGCTTTCCTTTGGGAATATCAATGCAATTTTGAGGTATTAATTCTCCTGGTGGCCTATAGCATTAGAGTTTAGGGGGAGCCAGATATTATTCTCATTTTAGGACTGAGGAAAGGGAGAGACTCAAAATCACTCAGTCCTGGTCCTAGTATAGATGACAAGTTATTCATTAACAAATATTTACTAAATTCATGTTCTTTATGAGATGCTGTGTCAGATATTGTTGTGACTCAAAGATATATCAAATTTAGATTTCATAGGGAGTTACAAAATCATGAAACAAGGAGAGTTTGATAGTAATAACTGAGTTTCATATGCTTTAAAATTAGCAATAATTTTAAGCACTATTTCTTGTTTGAGCTTCACATCAGTCCAATGAAGCAGGTAACTAAGAATATTATTATCCCCATTTGCAGATGAGGAATTTGAGTATCAGGAAATATAGGTAGCGTGCCTGAGTTCACATAAGTGATCAGTTTGCCATTTCCTCATTGTTTGCCTGAGGAAACTGAGGCAAACAGGATCAAGTGGCTTGCCCAGAATCAAACAGCTAGTGTCTGTGGTTAAATTTGAATTCAGGTTTTCCTAATTCCAGGTCTGTCACTCCATCCACTGTGTTGTAACTTGATCTTATAATACAGTGAAGCTATCCCTATATATCTTATATATATATATATATATATATATATCTTCTCTATTATAGCCAATTCTGCTGTCTACCTTATTTCCCTCTTCCTAAAAAGAAATAATAATTTTATATAAAAGAAATAATAATATTTAATAATGCTCCTACAGTGGTTCTGTTATCTCATCACCCTGAATAGTTCCTCCAACAGTTTGGATCATAATTCACCCATCTCCTCCTGTGTAACTCTTAATCATTGCTTTCCACAAATCATCTAAAAGGAGCCCATCTGCCATCCCAGAAGGCCTTCCTCCATATTTCTTGACACTGTATAGTCAGCACCTGGGCTGTCATTCTTTACTCTCACGAGACCTGGCCCACTTACTTTTCTGATCATTCATTTCTCTGATGACATCATTTACAGTCATTCTCCTGCAGTCTAGTTATACCTGCTGTGCATTTCTTCATCTCCTTTTGTGTATGTGTGACTTTCATTCTTCAGAGGTTCTAGTATTCCAAGACTTTTAACCATAATAGTATCACCAGGAGAATGTGAGCATAAAAAAGATAGACCTTTGTCACAGGTAGAAACTTGGGCTTATTAAAAGTTCTATGCAGTTTCCTTAATGTAATCTAGCCTACTGTCTTCCTCCTTCACAGCCCAGTTCATTATTAATAATAGCTGACATTTACATAGCACATTAAAATCTGAAAACTACTTTACTTGCATTGTCTTATTTGATTTTCACATAAAAAAAAAAGAATCCTGTGAGATTCATCTCTAGGTATTACTATTCCCATTTTTCAGGTGATGAAACTGAGGTAGTGTTGGCTGTTATGTGATTTATCCAGGATCATTTAGCTAGAAAGTCAGGGGAAGATTTGAATGTAGGGTGCACTATTTCTCACTCTCTTGTTTTCTCCCTCCTTCCCCCTTCCCTCCTCTCTTCTTCCATCCTTCCCCCCCTCCTCCTCCCCACTCCTCTTCCTCCTCTTCCTCCTCCTCTTCCTTCTCCTCCTCCTCCTCCTCCTCCTCCTCCTCCTCCTCCTCCTCCTCCTCCTTCTTCTTCTTCTTCTTCTTCTTCTTCTTCTTCTTCTTCTTCTTCTTCTTCTCCTCTCTCTCTCTTCTCTCTCTCTCTCTCTCTCTCTCTCTCTCTCTCTGTCTCTCTCTCTGTCTCTCTGTCTCTCTCTGTCTCTCTCTCTCTGTCTCTCTCTGTCTCTCTCTCTCTCTCTCTCTCTGTCTCTCTCTCTGTCTCTCTGTCTCTCTCTCTCTGTCTCTCTCTCTCTCTCTCTCTCTCTCTTCTTTCTCATTACTACAAGTCTAGGACTCTTTCCATGATCCCAACTGGCCTTGCTATCTGTTTTCAGAACCTTACTACTTTGTTGAAGCTGCTCTATCAAAAATACTTAGTGATCTTTTAAGAGTTAAATCTGATGGCCTCTTCATCCTCATTTTCTGAAACTTTTGATCCCAAATCTCTGCCAGACTGCCCAAGAGCAGACCCATCCACATCCCCAATATTTGTGCAGAAATGACCTGCCTCCTCAAGGCCATAGAACTTGAAAATAATTTGAAATATGGGCTTATGGACTTTTCAGGAGCCACAATGAATTAAAGTAGCATCACCTTGTCCTTTCTTCTCCTTCCTACGATCCTGCCCCAGGCCTCTGGATCTCGGTTGGTCATGATCTGGCTTCTAAATTGCCAGAATTTTAGATCTGGAAAGGACTTCAGTGACCATTTAGTCCTACCAATACAGGGGGAGAAGGAGGGGGAGGGGGAAATCCCTACTTCAGCATTCTAAAGCAGTTGTACAGCTTCTGCTGAAGGACCCCAAATGAAGGCAAACTCATTTCATTTTTTAATAATTCTAATTGCAGAGAATCATTTTTTCCTTACATTGAATCTAACTTTGCCTCTTTGCAATATCCACCTATTTCTCTAACTTTGCCTCTCTTCAATGTGACCTATTTCCAGCTTTTGGACTAAATGATATGTGAGACTATTCAAAGTTCGCCTTGTTTCTTTATCCCTAAGGGAGGTCTTCCTTCAGTCATTCAAGCTAGTATCTAACATCACCACTTAGAATATATTACCTCACGCACTAAACTCAGAAATCCCAAGAAGGCTTCTTCTATTCTATTTTCCCTTTTTATAGTGAGTCGGATAGGTAGCCTAGTGGAAGGGCAATGGACCTGCAGTTCCAATTCCTTTCTTAGCCACTTAACATCTGTGAGAGTCTGGGCAAGTCATTTGATCCTTATCTACCTCATTTTCATTATTTGTAAAATTGGTAAAATGATAATACCTATCTCCCAGGATTATTGTGAGGATAAAATAAGATTTTTGTAATGCATTTTACAAACATTACCATATCATATAAATGTGAACTATTGCAATTATTTGGGGGAAGATTTTTTTTAATGCCAAATGACTCCTATACCCAGTGACATTGCCTTTTCTCTCTTTTGACAGACACTGTAGTTACATCCCCATCTCCAAGGTCAGATGATTCCTACTCGCCAACCTGGCTTCTGCAAGATGATGCATGTCCTACAAAATATTTTCATATCTGATTTAGTAGTGTCGATTTAGGCTTGCTCTCTTACAGCACTGACCTTATATCCCATCACTTAATCTATTTCCTCATCCAGTGATTGTTCTTTAAAACATCATGACCTATGTTACTTCTAAATGGGTAATAAATTACTTTGATCCCTTTTAAACCAAAATGATCTTTCCATACTCAATTACTGCACCCTGAATTTCTGCCATATTTGAGTTACATCTCTATTATTCCTGATTGGGCATTATAAATTCCATATTTTTAATAAATTCTTTTGCTCTTTTAAAGTCACTTCAAACATTTTACTCTAAGGGACTTTCTCTACCTTGTTTTCCAAATTATTAACCTGCCTTTTTTTCCCCCATCAAAATCTCTTCTTTTTTTTTTTAAAGGAAAAAGTAGAAAAACAACATTTAATTATTGAACACTACATAACCAGTATCAAGCTAGGTGTTGTGTTGAGAAAACAAGAAACAAAAACAAAAACAAAAGACCGCACTAAAGAACATACCAAATGATAAGATCTTAATTCTTGCCCTCAAGGAACTCACAAGAATTAAATTCAACAAACAAATAAAAATTATAAGACCACATTTGTTCAAGTGCTAGCTATGTGTGTAGAACAAACACTAAGGTCTCCAATAGTTCAGAAAATAGGAGAATTCAGTGTTAGCTGAAGTAGTCAAGGAAGGTTTCATAGAGAAGATAGATGACAGGTGAGCTGAAACTCAAAAGGATAGGTAAAATTTGGATAGTCAGAAAAGAAAAAGGGACAGCATTTCTGGGGAAGAGAATGAAGAAACATTGAAGACAGGAATAGAGTGGGAGGAGAGGGGCAGGAAGGAAGCACAATACAGAGGAAAGCATAGCAGCTCTTCAGTTTTTAGGTTGTTTCTCCCAAGCTCTACTTGTCACCTGTGTGACTTTGGGCAAATCACTTATTCTCTCTAAACCTGTTTCTTCACATGTAAATTGAAGAGATTGTGCTAACTGGTCTTTGAGGTAGCTTCAAGTTCTAGATAAAGGATCCTATGATTCTATTTAAAACCAGCCTTACAGTAGTACAGTAAGGTATACTTACTTGTGGGTAGTAAAAGCCAAAATTGGATAGTTAGATTTAACACAGGTGTCTGAGCACTTTTTGTGCCAGAATGAAAAGTATGGATTGAATCAGATAGGGAGCCATTATAAATTCTTAAGGGCAACTAGGTAGTACAGTGGGTAGAGAGCTAAGCCTCAACTTAGGAGGGCCTGAGTTCGAATCCAGGGTTATAGGCTTACTAGTTGGAGTGACCCTTAGTAGGTCACTTCACAATGATTGTCTCAGTTTTCTCACCTGTAAAATGAGATGGAGAAGAAAAAGGCACAGCATTCCTGTATTTTTGCCAAGAAAATCCCACATAGGATCACAAAGAGTCAGATATGACTGATATGATAGAACAATATAGATTCTTAAGTAGGGAAATGACATGATGAAAGTGACATTTCAGGAAGAGTTACTAAAAAAATCATATAGAGGGTGAATTTCATTCAGTTCCCATAGCTCACATTTTATAATGCTTTAACATTTCTAAAGCAATTTCTTCCCAATAACCTGATACAGGAAGATAGTGCAAGTATTATAATTCTCACTTCATGAATGAGGGACCTGATGCTCAGAAGAGAATTTTGCATCAATCCAGGTGTGAAGTGATAAAAATCTTGAAGAGAGTGAGTAGGTAATAGGGGGGAAGGAAAGAATGCAAAAGATGTTTTGAAGTAGGAATAAACAGGACTCAATTATGGATTGGATAGAAGGTATAGAGAAGAGAAGGTCAAAAATAAGCAAGGTTTTAACTTGGGATAAGCCTGGGAAAATGTATTATTGATTTTTAGTTTGAAGGGATGCTAGAGGCCATCAGGTTCAAACTCCTTAGTTTACAGATGAGGAAACTGAGGCACAGAGAGGATAATGATTTGCAAGGTATTATACATCTAATTTATGGCATAGGATTTCAACTCAGCTCCTCCTAACTCCACATCCAACACTCTACTACTTCATGCTGCCTGAAAATCATGGAGCTATTGGCAAAACAGAGCCAGTATGGCTGAAAAAAGATAAGCTGAGAATTCAAATTGTGTTCACATCAAATCTTAAACATTTCTCTGTGATTCTCAATGAAAATATTGCATTGTGCTATGTGACAATGAAAACTGAATTCTATCACATGGTTTTCAAAAGTGTTAATATAAGAACTGCTTAGAGATCAACTCCAGAAGTATAGAGCTGACATGAAATTTAGCCACCATAAAAACTGCATTTAGGAATATACAACAAAGCCTTATTATTTAAGATCATTTTGAAGGAAAGTTAGTCTGAGTTATATGCAATTTTTTTAATAGAAATCTCTTATTAACTCAATTTTCTTGATTTTAGTACTATGCTTACACTGACATAACTATACCTAAGAAGTCAGTTTAAAAATCCTTCCATTAACATTGGTAATTGGTACAGAGAAGTTTTTTTGTTTTTAAATTTTATTTTTAATTCATGTAATAAAACAAGCATATAGTACAATCATCTTTTTGATGATTATTCAATGAAACTGAAAATCTACTATGCACATCTTGCTATTCCTTTCAAATATGCAACAAAATTATTGTGTAATTTTTTTTTCTTGCTTCCCCCAACCTCCTTACTAAATATGGCTACCATTAGACACATGCCATTTTGTTATTCCCAAATATGAAGTTTCTTTATACAGTAAAATGTACATAAGAGATGGAAACAGAATGATTCAAATATTAATTCAAATACTTACTTAGGCTTTGGGGGCCTTGGGAATTTACTTAAACTTCTGAACCAGAGCCATCTTTGTAAAATAAGGAATCTGGCTCAGTCATCTCTAAGGAATCTTCTAACAAAATTCCATAATCTTTTATTGCCTAGTGGTGACTTTTAGAAAAATCTAATTATTAGGGAGATCCAATGAACTTTAAATCACATACTATTTGTTTTTATGTAGTAAATAGGTTATCTCAAAAGTGCTTGAGGATACTTGAAAAATCTTGAACATTCCCCTTCAGTCTTGTGGAGAAGATATTCAAGAAATAAATTTCAACCCTTATTACGCAAATTTGAAATTAGTAGAGTTTGAATTATTTGCATTGAATGCAATAGAAGTAGATGCATTCCAAACCCTTATTTTCATACTACAAGATTGCCTTAAAGTGGATTTATTTGCAAACTAAATTATTTTCATTGTTGCTCTTTTCAGAAAGGACTATTGTCTCTTTCTCCTTAGAGATGGTGATGATACAGATGCCTTACATCTGGCTCTGCAGATTTGCTGCCTGCAGCAATGGAGTGTTAGGACAGGCTTAAATGGTATGCAAAAAAAAAAAAAAAAATGCAGTTTACTGAAATTGGGTCATAGTTCTAAGTGGTTTTTTAAATATTTCATTTTAAAATGTGCTTATTGTTCATGTTTATATCTACTAATTTTGTCTCTGGTAAGATTTTAACTAACTTTGGCATTTATTTTTAAAGCATTTTTATATCAAAAATTAACTGTGCATTAAGAGTAGAAAATGGAAGCAGGTATGTTGTTTTCCTTGGCACATGGCTTGAATCATCTTTAATGGTCATTTGGAAATGTGTCTTCCCCAACTCTCCTTTCATACCTATTACTGTTTATGGTTCTATAAACATTTGGGTTATATGCTGTCTCTGTCTTGACTTCTGTTTACATATTTAGATGAAGATTGCTGAGCTCAAAAAGACTTTACACCTCTCTCCCTCAGGCCACTTTAATATGTAATTAAAATGACTCATAGTTCTTTTAGAATTGGAAGGAACTCTAGAGGTCATCTGGTTCGATTCTCTCATTTTACAGTTGAGGAAATCAGACTCTCCCACCAAAATGGTGGGGTTACACACCAAAATGATAGGGTACAGGCTCAGACTCCAAAAATATATTGGGGTTATGGGCCAGTGTGATGTCTCAAAAGCATTTATAGGCACAGACCTTCCAATCAAGGGGCAAAGATTTTATGATACTGGTAAGGGCAGGCTAAATACATAATAATCTTTAGCAAGGAAAAGGTATTTACAAGGGGAAAGACAAGTTCCCCAGCAGTTACCAGGATGAAGAAATCATTAAGCCATGGCAAGTAGGAAGTTATAGGGCTAACCCTAAAAGGAGTCAGCAAGAGGATGATTACATCATTGACTAGAAGGCTAAGCCTAAAAGAGATTTAGTAAACTAAAAAGTTTAACTATAATAAGGAGTGCCCCATTGACTGGCAGGCTAACTTCACAAATAAGTTTAGAATCTACAGTATGAACAGATCTTTTATAAGGGAAATATACCCTGGGAGATTGAGGTCATCACTTGGCTTTCTGATTAGATAGTTTTACTATATCTAGAGTTTCTCCAGACCCCCACACAGGGTGGGACTGTAATCTAAATTCTACTTGGACAAAAAGCCTAAGAACAAAATCAAAAGGGTCCACTTATAATCCTATCAGTCTTCTCCCTGCTTTCCTCAGGCAGTAGCTGGGCTTTTAGTTTGTTTACAGAGATTCAGGCATTTATTGCAGATTTCTGCCCACCCAGGACCTCATCAAAATGACTTGGCTAATGTAACATAAGCAGTAGGTACCAGAAGCAGGATTTACATCCAGACTCTGTGACTATAAATCTTTCATTTTTTCCAAAAGACAAATTACTGAGCAGTAATCGCAAGATTCCTAAATCTGAAATAAAATCTACTGGTAGAAAACCTTTATCTTCCAAGTCTAATAGTGATGAGGGATAGAAATGGGGCAATTAGGTGGTGCATTTAGGAGCACAGTGGATAGAGCACCAGGCCTGGAGCCAGGAAAATTCATCCTCCTGAGTTCGAATCTGGCCACAGACTCTTACTAGCTAAGTGACCTTGGGCAAAGTTATTTAGCCCTCTTGCCTCAGTTTCCTTATCTGAACAAATGAGCTAGAGGAGGAAATGGCAAACCTCTCTAGTATCTCTAGCAAGAAAACTCTATTGGGATCACCCACATTCAGAGACAACTGAACAAAAAGGTTAGGAATAGGGACTGGCCCTGTGGTATCATTGCTATGGAAAACTGCCTGGTGAGAAAACTCATTTGACTCATGCCAGTTCATGCCTTTTTCTGTAGCTTCTGATCATAGAAATACCTCAAGCAGTAATAAATACCATTGCTTTTTTTCCTGGCTTCATTCTTTCTGTACAAGCATAATAAACCTTTTTGAAGCCATCCAAGCATTCAGCATTCTAAAACTTCACAAGGAATATATGGCCAGATGTTGAAAAGTTTATCTTTTAATTTGTTCTTATCCTGTTTCTGTAAAGACTAGACTGTGCACTTATTCTGACATGACTAATTGCCTAGTCTCAATGCAGAAATTGATGCCAACCAAAATGATTAGAAGCCTAGTAAAAATCATTGGCGATATTCCCCTGATGCTATCTATTTATATTTATAATTTATATCATTATGTAACATAATAAGAATGCTTTTTGATTATAATGCTGGTGAGTTGATTTTCTCTACTTTATTTTGCTATTTCCAAAATATTTTAGAATAATAGCATCTTATATTCTAAGTGGACCTGAGGGATTATTATTAAGTCTTACTCCTTACCCAGTGGAGAAATCCCATCTGCCACATCATGACAGATGGCAGTCCACTCACTTCTTGGATATCGATATGAAGCAGTCCTATAATCTAAAGCACCCCATTCCATTGCTGAATAGTTTTGGTCTTTGGAAATGCCTTCGTTATATTTTATTTAATTTTATTATTTCCAATTAATAAGCATTTTTTTCTTTATCTTTCTATTTTCTACCAAACTGAATAACAACAAAAGAAAAGAAAAATCCTCATGGTGCAAAGTCAAATAAGCAAAATTTTTACTAGCCAAAAATGTTGGTCTTCATTTTGAATTCATTTTCTCTCAGGAAGTGAGGAGTATCTTTCATTATTGGTCCTCTGGAATCATGGTTGGTCATTGTGTCAGTCAGAGCTCTAAAGTATTTTATCATTGTTTTTCTTTACAATATTGTTTTCCTTGTATAAATTGGTTTGTTCACTTTACTTTGCATCAGTACATAGAGGTCTTCCCAGTTTCCTAGGAAACTGACCGTTTCATCATTGTTTATAGTACAAAATTATACCATTACATTCATATTCCAATTCAAACAGTTCTTTTGTCATCCTTGTCAATCTGAGGAGAACAAAGTAAAAACTGAGAATTGCTATAATTTGCATTTCTATAATTACTGGGAGAATTTTTTTTTCATATGGTCGTTGATGACTTTGATTTCTCCCTTTGAAAACTGCCTGTTTGTATCATTTGACCATGTATCTATTAAGAAATTATTCTTATTCTTATAAATGTTAATCAGTTCTTTATGTATCTTGAAAATGAGGCTTTTATCAGAAATCTTCTGCAAATATTTTCCCACTTATTGGGAACAATTGTTCTTAATTTAACTGCATTGGATTTTGTTTGAGCAAAAACTTTTAAAATTTCATATACTATAATAAAAAATTGACTATTCTTTTTTCTTATTTGGTCAGGAATTCTTTCTAGAACCATAGATTAAAGCAACAACAACAAAAATTTCTTCCTTGCTCTTCTAATTTGTTTTTATATCTAAGTCACATATCTATTATTGGAAATGTATTTTAGTCTCTGATGTGAGATGTTGATATATATGTAATTTAGGCTAAATGGCTTTCCAGTTTCCCCAGTAGCTTTTTTCAAATACTGGGTCCTTAGAAGAGTAACTGGGGTCTACCCTCTACATTTTATAGATGAGAAACTAAGGACAAAAAAGGAAAAATGATTTTCCTAGTCACAAAACTAGTTTGTGCCACAGCCAAAATTTTAACTCTTTGACTTCATCTCCAGCATTCTTTTCTAATGACTTTAATTTTTATATTATAGTTGGCCTTTATGGCCAATGCATTCATTTTTTAGAGGAGAAGAAGAAATATCAGAGGAAGCAATTTATTTTCCCCCAAGTCACACAGGTAGTAAACAGCTGAAAATGTTTTCAAACTCTGGTTTGTTTCCTGATTCAAAATACAGCAAGCTTTGTCTACATCATTCTGCGCCCATGCCATTAGACCATAAACTCCTTTATAGCAAAGTCCATGATGCAGCTGCCTTTGTATCTTTATCAGCTAACATAGCAAGTATTTAATAAAAGGTTGTTGAATGACTGATATAGAGGACCCAGCATTCTTGGGCATCACTTTGGGTCCTTAGGAGACCTTGGTTTCTTCTCATGGAAACGGAAGTTTGAGAAGCATTTACCCCAGATAAGACCCTTGTAGGTAGGGCTTCTCCCCTGTATCACTTCCCTAAGGGATATGCATATGGAAGGTCTGGTTGAAATCTTTCTGAGTGTAATCAGTACTTAATGCAATTTTCTTTTGGTGCAGTTTTGCCTATGGAAATGAATCAAGATATGGTAGCTAAGATCTTTCCCTTAGTTAACAAAGATGAAGAGCTTCTCCCCTATGTGTACTCTCTGATGGAAGGCTAAAATCTTTTACCCAATCAGAGCTTTTCCTCTCCTGTGTGTGTTCTTGGGTGAAACACACAAGTGGATGATTCTTCCGCAGCCTGTATCAGCAGTGTTTGAGTCCCTTGGATAATATTGGATTGATGAAAGTCTTTCTGGAAGCCACTCTTCTTCTCCATTCACCAAAAGCCTCCCTTATGTGAGACAGGCTTCTGTTGGTTTGAGATTTTCTTTCCCCTCCTTTTTTACAGGTGGGAGTTTTCCTGGTATGGCAGCACCCAAAAGATTTTTCTGAGGAACAAAGAGGACATGGAGAATTATTGGATCTTCCTTATAAACCCCTTTCCTTACCTCTTCTGTAGTACTTCTTGGGCTCAAAGGGAGGGAGTGGCTTGGGGATTTTCATCACAGGATCCTTTGTCTTGAGAATTATCATCATAGATCCTTTTCACACAGCTGGGTTTGGTTCCTACTAGTATCTGCTCCTCTCCAATAAAGCCCATCCTTGGTGTCTTTACCTCTATCAATCCTCATGGACTCAGATTGAATGTAAATAGTGATCACTTCTGCTTTCGACAGAAATCCTGAGGTCTTCCCCTCCTGGACTGATTGATTTAGATGGTTTGGGGGCTTTTTTGACCAAGTGAAAGAGGGGATTCTTTTCCTTAATTGCTACCCAGCCTTAATCACTGAATGGGAGCGACCTCAATCAAACTGAGACCCGGTGAAGACATTAGCCACAGCACCCGGGGTCATCTCAGTCATCCCGATCTCTATCTGGCCACTGGACCCAGATGGCTCTGGAGGAAAAGGGAGACAGGTGACCTTGCATAACTCTCCCTCATTTAGATCCAGTTTACTTGCATGTCATGGCCTTACCTCCCTGATGTCATGGTCCTCTTCTCTAAGGAAGGACAAACAACAATCAAGACAGATTCAGTCTCAGAACAGAGATTCTAAGAGTAACTGTGTTCCTAGCTTTACCACAGGGCATATCTTTGTAGAGCTCCTTCTGCCTGGGATCCACTCTTCCCATAAGAAACTACATCAATAAAGTATCCCATGGTATTTAGTCTTTTCCTTGAAGTTGGACTGTGTATTTCCACAGGTTCTTCCTAGACCAGCCTCCATGTATTTATACACACACACACACACATCCCTTCATTTAGTTCAGAGAATCTCAGTTGGAAGGGAACTTAGAAGCTATCCACTTGGACAAAAATCCCCACTACTACATCTCTAACAAAAGGTCAAAGAAAATAGAATTAAAATCTTTCTTCTTTCAATATCAACCCATTGTTTTAATTTGGTTCAATTGAATAAATATTTTATTAAATGTCTTCTAGTCCTTCCCTTTGAAGCTACATAAAATAAATCTGATCACTCTTCCAAATGACATATCTTCAAATATTGGAAGACAGCTTCCATATCCATCAAAGGGCATTTTTGTTTTTGTTTTTTCCCTCCAGGTTAAATGGTGCCAGTTCCTTTGGTCTTCTTTCTCTTTTTTAAATTCCATCCTCCATTGAGGCCATTTGGCACTTTCCCAGATCCTGCCCTTTATAATTTGTCTAGCTATGAAATGATGTCCACTACCATAACATATGGGAGACACAAAGTATAATAATTATATAGAGGTCAGATCTATAGTCTATACTAGCACTAAGTCTCCTATTATTGCCAGCTGCCATTAATTCATTATAATCTATATTATAAAAGCAAAAGGACACTGACACAAAATGGAAAGGCTCTTATTCTGAACATAATGACTGCCATCTGGAGTCCATTTAAACTCTGCTCTTCACAGGTGGTAATATGTGCTGTAATGTTTCAAAGAATCCATGATCTCATTGATATGGGTACTCCCTTCTCTGAAGCAGATTGTCATCCACCTTTGTTTTCCTGTCCTCAGATAGTTCTTAACTATGCCCTTCTCTCTCTCTCTCTCTCTCTCTCTCTCTCTCTCTCTCTCTCTCTCTCTCTCTCTCTCTCTCTCTCTCTTTTTATTTACAGATGAGTGATTTTTCTACATTGACCATTGCAAAACTTTTTTTTTCCCAAGCTTTTCCTCTTCTCCCCTCCCCTCCCACTCCTAGATGACCAGTAATCTAATACATGCTAAATATGTTATATTATATGACAAATCTAATATATGTATATCTATACAATTATCTTACTGCACAAGAAACATCAGATCTAGAGAGAAAAGGAAAAAAAAAACAAACCTAAGAAGGAAAACAAAATGCAAGGAAATATCCCCAGAAAGCATTAAAATGCTGTGTTGTGGTCCACACTCAGTTCCCTCAGGCCTTTCTCTGGGTGTATATAGCTTTCTTCATCGCTGAACAATAGGAACTGGTTTGAAACACATCATTGCTGAAGAGAGCCATGTCCATCAGAATTGATCATCATATAGTCTTGTTGTTGCCATGTACATTGATCTCCTGATTCTGCTCATTTCACTCAGTTCATGCAAGTCTCTCCAGGCCTC
Organism: Myrmecobius fasciatus; assembly: GCA_023553655.1. NCBI lineage: Eukaryota > Metazoa > Chordata > Mammalia > Dasyuromorphia > Myrmecobiidae > Myrmecobius > Myrmecobius fasciatus. Next base: position 359,615 of record JAJPUD010000688.1, on the reverse strand, counting down.
TCTGAAATCATCCTGCTGGTCATTTCTTACAGAGCAATAATATTCCATTACATTCATATACCATAATTTATTCAGCCACTCTCCAATTGATAGGCATCCATTCAGTTTTCAGTTTCTAGCCACTACAGAAAGGGCTGCCACAAACATTCTTGCACATGTGGGGCCCTTTCCTTCCTTTATGATCTCTTTGGGATATAGGCCTATTAAAAACCTATGCCCTTCTCTCAATCCAATACACGAGTTTTTCTTCTGTTTTTCTTACTGTACTCTCTTACTATTCTCTTACTTACCGATGAAACAATCAGGCTGCCTTTGTGTAGCTCTCACTTTCATTATATGACTGCAACATCTCCATTTCCATTCCTGCATAGAACCAAGAATGAAAAGAGACCTTAGCCATTAACTACTTAACCTCTACATTTTACTTCAACAACAACAGCAGCATTTTCTCAATGATGGTTTTTATATCATTTCTTGTACATAGTCATTATTGTGACAGGTAGTTTATACTAACTGTACAATTTTCTTTGTTGCCTACAATTGTGATTCTTCTGAGATCATGATGTTCTATGAGCTATATAGTACTCACTGGCAAAATATGGGTGATTAAAAGATGGCCTTTTGCTACAACCAACAGTCAGTATTACTGTAATACACATGTACTTTCCCAGCCCAGCTCATTGCTCATTAATAGTGCCTTTTCAAAATAGAGTAAATGGTGGGGCAGCTTGATGGTGCAGTAGATAGAGCACCAGAGGACCTGAGTTCAAATGCAGCCTCAGACACTTAACACTTAACTAGCTATTTGCCTTGGGCAAGGCACTTAATCCTAATTGCTTCACAAATAATAATAATAATAGATTAAGTAATCCAATAAACAAGCCTTCCCCACCTGTGTTGTTGTGGATAGTTAGGCTGATCTTCTTTGAGTAACTCTGAATCTTATTGTTGAAGCTTTCTTATGTACTTAGATTTAAGGCACAGATGTATAAAGTTCTACATGGAGATCCAAAATAGTTACTATTATAATAAGATGAGTATTGTGTGGTATTTCTTTTGATGTTTATCTTCCCATAACATGTAGCAGTCATTGTGCTTGCAAATTGTTTTCTAGTCTGACTTAGTGTGGGGTAAAGCCCAAGGTCTTTACCTATCCATGCATTGACTAAACTATCAGTTTCCTGAACAGAAGTTCTTTTTGCCAGTGGCCTCAGTCTTTCATTTCTTGGTCTTCTAGTTGATGTAAAGCCAGGGGATTAACAGAACAGTAATTGTCTAGCATGATAAGTACAGCATGGATCAATGACAGATACTGTCTGTTCTCTCTGGAAGGTTGGGCACAAAAGGAGTTTATTCTCTGATAGTTCAGAGTTCTTTTTCTTCCGCAGTTCTTGCTTATAGGAAAAAGAACACAATTGCTTCCTGTGACTGGCATGCACGTGCATGCAGGCACACACACACACACACACACACACACGAAAAGGCACTCTTTTCTTAATCTCTTAGTTTAACTATGATTGCCTCTACTCTATTTCTTATAACACACATCCCTATACTCATCTAATTATCCCATTTATTTTCCCATACACATCAGTCCTTTTCCGTTAGAAAAATTTGTATAGCTTTGACTATTCAGCAGTTGCCTCATGCAGGTTTCAAAAGAGCCCTTTTGTCTTTGTTATGTCCTGTACCATTCTAGTTAATTTATTCAGCCTCTTGTACTGCAGGAATCTGGTTACTTCTCCCATCTTCATCCTGACACTGATGCTATGATATTACACTTCGGTACATTAAATCTGATGTGTAAGGCATAAAGTGCTACCTTGCCATTTATTGTCCAGCCACTGGTTGCCATAAGAACCATTGTCATCTTGTGTATCTCCAGTTTTTATTTTTCAGCACCAAAACTCATGTCCTCTAACCCCACATGTCAGCTTTCTAGTTGGCAACTTTTCCTATCCAATCTCTCTTTCATCCCTCCATCACCTCCCCCTTGGAGAGCCTGGGATATTCACTTATGAAAACTTTTAGCTTTCTGCTCTTATAAAATACAGAGCAAAGAAGCAAAGTATTCGTCATAACTGGGATTGGGAGTTCATGCTTGAACCACTGTAGAAGCCTTTGTAGTTGAAAGGATAGGCTGAGTATTAGCAAAAACTGGTGAAATCAGAGTTCAGCTGATCGGGGTTTGATTTTTTTTTTTTCCCTCCTTTACCTGTGGTGTAGAAGAATTTAAACATTGAAAAGTTAACATTTTATTCATTTCAGGATCACAAAGCCATGGTGCATTACGGTTTCAATCAGTTTGGGAATTTAACATTTGGACCACAAGTTCTTAGCAAGCTCAAACAAACAAACAAACAAACAAAAAACCCACTGTCACTACTATTTGTGGCAAAAAAAATTTGAAAAGTTGGCACTTCTTCCTCAGGGGCCATTTGTCTCATCAGTATAGGAGGATTTGGGATGGTCTGGTTGAAGTGATCTAAGCAATAATAATGTCTGATCAGCTGACAACTTTTAATAATGAAGTCACTTTAAGAGAAGTTTTAAAACCTACAGAGCCCTCACTAGTCTGATTAACTGGTGTATTCCTTGGCAAGAAGGGTGTTATTCAAAGCAGAACTCACCATCCCCTATCTCCCCCCTCATATGCATCCCAACTCAGAGTTGCCTGAAGTGTTGCAACTTGGGAGAGAATGAAAAAGATACAGGAAGCTTTTTTTTTTTTTTTTGACATAAAGAAATAGAAATGTGCTTGTGCCATCAATTACAGCTTTGGGATGCTGGGTATCTGGAAAGATGAAAGGGAGTAACTATGAATAACAGATGTGAGAGTCAACTGGATATGTGCTGTGGCTATCCAAGGTGCTGTACTGTCTAAGCAGGCAAGCTACTGCATATTTTAAAAACCAGTCTAGTGACATGGTGTTCTGCTCCCCATCTTTGCAGGGGTGATGGTGTTGGTATGGAAAACGAGATTAGTTTCTCTATACTGACTCACCCTGTCAAAAACAATTGTGTGGACTCTGCTGGTCTTTGTGGCATTCTCTCAGTGTACCAATGTACTCAGGAAAGATGAAACTGTTTTCACATCTCGTTCCTGTGAAGGATGAAGAGTGAAACAAGTTTCATGGCGGATTAGTGCTCAAAAGGCTCTTCCATTCATCACTGTGTGTGAAGTTTCCCTTTTAATGCACTATATATGAATGTGAGACATTGGGGGGAGTAAGTGATAAAAAAAATAATACAAATGGTTTTGTTTGTCTTTCCAATAAATAAGTAATTAGGATGCACTAGGAGCCTAGCATTATCCTTCACCGAAAAAATGTACAAAACTAAATCTTTTCCTCTGCTCTTTTTGTCTTGGTGGCTAACGTATATCCAGGGTATCAGATTGCATATCGTCTTGCAACCAGCAGTCCCAACAAGTTTACCACTGTTGAAGTTGGCTCTACTGTCAGGCAGTTCACTGCTACAGATCTCACTCCGGAGTCAGCATATATCTTCAGGGCATCAGCAAAGACAAGACAGGGATGGGGGGACCCTTTAGAAGCTACAGTCATCACAACTGAAAAGAGAGGTAAGATTTACACAATCTTAGATCCAAAATCATAAACAGAATACATACGGCAGAGTTGTACTGTTCATTCCTGAACACATTCAATCTTTAGCTTTCTCTATTGTTTCATATTTTAATCTCTGTAGTATTTAATTGCTACCCACGTCAGGTCTTTTCATATAACTGCCATTTTTCATGTAAGTTTTCATTACACATCAGCCAGCAATGGCAAGACCAAACCAATGCAATATGGGTAGGCTTCTCAGACTTCATTCATACCAAAAAGCTTTATTTATAAAAGTATTTATTTGTATACTTCCCTCATCCCAACTCCAAATGTCCTTCCATTGTTTCTTGCACTTTCTAAAAGTGTCAGCAGGATCTGACCTCTGTAGGCCAAATATCCTTCCTGTTTCTCTTATTGCTGTTACTCTAAATGCTGACCTTTCCTAAATAAAATGTCACACAAAGCTAAAAGCAGGGGTTTTTTTTATTATTTATTTCCAACTATGTTAAAGTCCTGTGAATGATAGTTAACTTGAGCACTCCAAAAGTGAACAGTGAGAATATTAACCCTTAACTACCTATGTTGTCTATGTCATTTCTTTTCAGTTTTCTAAAACTATAATAAAATTAACCAATAAAAATGGATTTTATTAAAAAATAATATTTTGGCAGACAATGTAAAAAGTGAATCAATATAGATCCTATTTACACTATAAACTACGAGATTAGGGGAATATGCACTAAACCCAATATATTTGAAAGGTGATAGATGTTTTAAGTTAAGCATTATTAGAGTCTACAGCCACTAGATGCCAGGTTTCAGAAGAAAAAAAATATTATAGAACATGTCTACATTTAAAAGGAAGATGTATTTAAAAGAAGGAAACTTCCTTTTCAGATTCTGAAAATGTTCAAGTGTTAAGACTTTTGGTCCTCCCAGGTTAAATTATATGAAAATATGAAAATATGAGTTGTTCTTACACTATACTAATAAGTGACCCCTTCACCTAATCATTTATGCAGAACTAATATTATTTTATTTATAGGTGCCTCAGTCAGATAGAGAGATGGCTTCAGAGTCTCTAAGACCTGGGTTCAAGTGCTGGTTCAGTGATCCTAGGCAAAGGTACTTAAATTCTCAGTGATGCCCTGACCAAATCTCTAAGATTGGAAATTGCAGAAGAGGTGCCAGCTTGTATTGGTTGAAAGAATTTCTCATCCAGGTTATACCCCTCTACTAAAGAAATCTCAGGTCATCAGTTCCTTTTGTTGATATTAATTTATGCTGGACCCAGTGAAATAATTGTTGATGTATTTTGCTTTGTTTAGTTTTTTACCAAATTCCTCATACTTGTGTTTAAGGTTCTTCATAATCCAGTCCTTGCTAGGTATAATATCTAAGGGTATCGGGGTCTCATCTCTCAGGTGCTTCAGTGAGCATCCGGACACGCCCAGCGTGTTCATCCAAAGGAGAGTCAAGCCAGAGGAGGATGAAGATAAGACAGTTCTTTATTCAGCTCCTCCCCTACAGCCAGCCTGCCCTTTTATATCTTCCCTCCTCTCCTAGCCTCACCTCCTAGCTTAGTCCCTCCTCCTCACCTGACCCCTCCTCCTCACCTCCTTCCTTCCCCCACTCTCTGTGATCATGCCCTTTATCCACTAGCCCACACATTAAGTCTATATTGAAAGGAGGTATTCAATAAGAAGGTGGGGTTTTCATCTTATCAACAGAGCTTGTCTCCAGGCAAGCTGTTTTCTAAGATCACTATGAATAGCCAATTATTTGAGCCATTATCAGCAATCTCTGTCAAGTCTCCCAGTCTCATATTTCTCAAGAGAAATATATACCACACCCTTTGATCGTCAATTCAAAGACAAACTTCTCATCAGGGTCCCCAACTTCCTGGACCCCAACAAGTCCTATCTTCTTTTTTTTTCTCCAAATACTTCTCTAATTTTCTTCTGCCATGTCAGTGTTCTAACTATCCCCTGAACACACCTTACTCATCTCAGTCTATGTCCATGTTCATTCCTTGCTATCTGTATGTCTTCCTCTTTATCCATCCAACTCCTACCCATCTTCTCTAGGAAGCTTTCCAGGCAATTCTAGCCTATCCTAATAGCGCTTCTTCTCTCCTGACCTCTCATTTTATTCTTTTCTATATTTTTCTCTGAATTTTTTTTTTGTACTTCAGTCTTTTCTCTCCAACAATATTCTAAGTTTCTTAAGGCCAGGGTTGTATCATAAGCCTCTTTTGTTTCCACTATAATCAGAAACACAATGGTGAGCACAGAGCAAAAGCTCAAAAATATTTTAAATGAAGGGTCAGCATGCTGACAAATTTACTGTCCTCCATGAGATAATAATAAAAAATATGAATTATCAAGAATTCATCATCTTCCTAAAAGCCAAATTTTTTTTTTTTTGCTTTTTGCTGAGGCAATTGGGGTTAAGTGACTTGCCCAGGGTCACACAGCTAGGAAGTGTTAAGTGTCTGAGACCAGATTTGAACTCAGGTCCTCCTGACTTCAGGCCTGGTGCTCTATCCACTGCACCATCTAGCTGCTCCAAAGCCAAAAAATTTTGAACCTTGAGGTAGAAAGAATTACAAGGAAAAAGGCTATTCACACTACATATTTGTATATATTATATAACAAACCCAAGATCATAAATTGTTCCATAATTACCTTCCAAGTTATCTCTATAATTTATCACATAATTTTTCAGGGACAATTTTTCATTGGCCCATTAACTGAGTCTATTTTAACATCCTCTGGTTCTATTTTTAAAAGTTACTTGTATATTATCACTGATTACAAATAGCCACAGAATATGATTCCTTTGTAGACATTGCACTAACAATATTGCTTTTCAGTTATTTGAACATTTGGGGACAGGTTAAGTGTGAAAGTCTTGCTCCAACACCGTATCTTCTTTGGAAATGAACCATAGCCACATTTCTCTTATAAGCAAGTACCCAAAAGCTTTGGAACTAAGCTCTCTATTGGCTTGAAACTAAATGCCACTTCCATGGGTTTAAAACTAGTCATCTTCCTGAGAGCTGGTATACACCATTATAAATACTCAGCATTTTTTATAGTAATCTATTAGGGAAGAAAAAAATTAAACCCATATCAAGAGCTTGAGATTGGAGTTTTGCCAAAGGGTTAAAGTCAAACTTAAGTGCATTAAAATGAATCATATTTGAGTGTTAGGTATTAACATTAAGACCCTTTTTGATGTACCCTAATCCACAAACACCTGCCTGATGCTGATAGAACAGAGTGGTGGCTTACACAGCTATAACCACCCCACTCCCTTACCCCATAGCTGCTGGTGATGTTAAGGAAACTTCTAGCTCCCTCATATAGTTCTTTCAGCCTTCCTGGTTCAGCCAGAGATAATCTGAAAGAAGTACCAAGCCAAATATGCTTTTTGAGAAAGAGAGAAAGAAGAGAATGAAATTCTATTAACACAAACAGAGCTTCAGAGAAATCAGGTTGTGTGGGGTTTGTGCTTATGGAAACAAGTGCTGATTAAGTTGAATTGAATAGCTTCTCACAGACAAGTCACTGTGGTGTCGACAATCATTTGCTGCTTTATTACATGCCACCCATTTTAATCAGAATCAATAATCTTCATGATAAACAATTAAACAATTATTCCTCACTCTATTGAGTTTCTCTATTGAAATCGATGGGGTGAGGAGACATGGTGACAGAACAGATCTATATTCAGATACCATGTTCTTGCATTTACAGCACCTGCATGCCCATTCTCCATCTCCAGAGAGATGGTGTAATATGCCATTATCCTGAAGAATTTCACACAATTGGAACTCATTGTCTTAACTCTTTAGGTCAACATATTTGAATCAAAAATAATGTTATGATATGTAAAACTATAGTCAAACTTCTAGGAAAGAAAGAAAGGAAGGAAGAAAGAAAGGAAGAAAAGAAGAAAGAGAGAGAGGAGGAAAGAAAGAGGAGAAAGAGAAAGAAAGAAGAAAAAAGAGAAAAGAAGGAAGAAAGAAAATCAAGAAAGAAAGAAAGATAAGGAAGGAAAAGAAAGAAGGAAGGAAGGAATGAAAAGAAAGAAAGGAGGAAAAGAAGAAGAGAGGAAGGAAGGCAGGCAGAAAGGAGGAAGGGAAGAAGGAAGGAAGGGAGGAAGAGAAAGAGAGAAGGAGGGAGGAAGGGAGAGAAACAAAAGAAAGGAAAAAATAAAAGGGGGGGAAAAGTTAAAAAAAAAAACCTAAAAGATGATTAGAAGTACAGACAGGCTTCCTATAGTCTCAGTTGTCACTCAAAGCCACCTGTCTTTGATGTCCTGAGTGCTACTGGGTAAATCTTTTGTTGATTCTCTTCTGTTTTCCTCTAGTAACTGGCCTGTCTCTGCTGAGAATGGAGTGTTCTAGGAGAAAGCAGGCATTTTTAAATCGAAGTATTTCAGCATCAGAGCTATATTCTTTTTAGTTACAAGGATAGGGGCATCTGTGTTTCATATGAAAGTAGCAAGTATTTCATTCAAAGGTTCTGATAAAGGCCTCTTTTCTAAAATATATAGAGAATTGACCCAAATTTATAAGAATTCAAGCCATTCTCCAATTGATAAATGGTCAAAAGATATGAGCAGACAATTTTCAGATGAAATTAAAAGCATTTCTAGTCATATGAAAAGGTACTCCTAATCACTATTGATCAGAGAAATGTAAATTAAGACAACTCTGAGGTACCACTACACACCTGTCAGATTGGCTAAGATGACAGGAAAAGATAATGATGAATGTTGGAAGGGATGTGGGAAAACTGGGACACTGATAAATTGTTGGTGGAACTGTGAACGGATCCAACCATTCTGGAGAGCAATTTGGAGCTATGCTCAAAAAGTTATCAAACACTGCATACCCTTTGACCCAGCAGCATTTCTACTTGGCTTATGTCCCAAAGAGATATTAAAGGAGGGAAAGGGACCCACATGTGCAAAAATGTTTGTGGCAGCCCTTTTTGTAATGGCTAGAAACTGGAAATTGAATAGATGCCAATAAATTGGAGAATGGCTGAATAAATTATGGTATATGAATGTTATGGAATATTATTGTTCTATGAGAAACGATGAACAAGATGATTTCAGAGAGGCCTGGAGAGACTTACATGAACTGATGTTAAGTGAAATGAGCAGAACCAGATCATTATACACAGCAACAAGATTATACAATGATCAATTCTGATGGACATGGTTCTCTTCAACAATAAGATGATTCAAACCAGTTCCTATTATTCAGTGATGAAGATAGTCATATACATCCAGAGAGAAGACTGTGGAAACTGAGTGTGGACCACAACATAGCATTTTAACAATCTCTATTGATGTTTGCTTGTATTTTGTTTTCCTTCTTAGGTTTGGTTTTTTTTTCCTCTTTCTAGATCCGATTTTTCTTGTGCAGCAAGATAACTGTATAGAGATGTATACATATATTGGATTTATCATATATTTTAACATATTTAACATGTATTAGACTACTTGTCATCTAAGGGTGGGTGTGAGGGGAAGGAGGGGAAAATTTTGGAACAAAAAATTTTGCAAAGGTCAATGTAGAAAAATCACTCATATGTTCTATAAATAAAAAGCTTTGATTTTAAAAAAAGTAGCAAGTATTTTTAGTAGCTCTCCATCTATATGGTCAAAATGACTTACATTGGACAATGCAGAATAAGATAGCTATTATCTGCAAGACAGGTCAATTTCAAGTGGGAAGGTTTCAGGATCAAGGATTTCTGGATTTGTGTCTCAGTCGTTCTTTGGTTTTATTTCAGATCGTCCAGCACCACCCAGACATCTTCTGATTCCCCAGTCAGAAGTGACCTCTCGGAGCCTACAACTTCAGTGGGTCCCCGGCAGTGATGGGTCATCCCCAATACGGTATTTCACAGTGCAGATCCGAGAGCTACCAGGAGGAGAGTGGCAAACGTACTCGTCATCCATCAGCCATGAGGCTACAGCTTATGTTATTGAAAGGTAACACAAAGCATCATAGGAATCATATTGGTCAAGGGCAATTCTTAAGAATGTGAAATGGATCTGATTTTGGTTAAGCAATTTATTTGATTGATGTTAATCAGTGGTACTAGGGTACAATGCAAAAATTACTGATTCTGGAGTTGGAGGATCTGAATTCAAATCTTGTCTCATCACTCTATGTAATCTTGGGCAAATCACTTCACCTCCATGGGTTCAATTTATTCTTTAAAATGAGAATTTGGGATTATATGACCTCTGAGATCCCCTTTCAACCCAAGAGCTACGATCCTATGGTTCTGTCTCCAAGTTCAGTACCATTGAAGTAGGTGGTGGGAGTCAGAGGTAATGTGATCCTGATGTAGAGAGGCTTGTGAAAATGATTGACATTTGGCTTTTGTATAACACTTCTCTGTCTGCCATGTATTTCTTGGCATTTTTGGTATTGTTCTTATTGACTCTGCCCTTAGAGTAAATAAGATTCCAAATAGTCAGGGTAACATTTATTTTTCAATCACATAGTATTGGAAAACAATTCACACTACTACTACTTCTCCTCCTCCTGCTCCCTCCTCCTCCTTCTTTTCCTTCTCCTTTATCCTCCTTCTCCTCCTTCTCCTTCTTCTTCTTCCTTCTTCTCTTCCTCCTATGAGTTCATTGTCATACAGAACTCTGTCTAACAATATAGAAGGCTTGCAAATTGTTGTCTTAGGGAGTTACACCTGGTACAATAAAAAAATAAATTACTTGCCTAAGGTTATATACAAATAGCATGTGTTAGAGATGGGATGCAAACCAAGTTTGCATAATCTAATAATCTAAGCTTGGTTCCCTATTCATTACTCAATTCTGCTGCCCTCTGACTCTCTGGAGTTAAAGTTTCATCCTCCTTTCTATACTTGGTGGGAGAAGAAAAAGGAATAGGAGGAGGAGGAGGAGGAGATGAGAAAGAAGAAGAAATTTATAGGGAAGCTCTCTTTTGATATCCCATTATAGTATAAAAGTAACCCTGTATTCTTGAAGGTTAGATTACTGGAGTACAAGCTACCAATCTAGCAAGGCTCCAGATCCACACAGCTCTCTGAGCCTATCTCTGTTCAGAATAGGTCATCACCAAAAAGTTGACCGGCAGAGCACAAATCTTATTCCACAGCAAATCATAAAGCAAAATACTTCTGTGGTGCTTTGTAATTTCCATGGCAAGTCCTCAAATGTTTTCTCCTTTGACTCTAATAACAATTCAGTGAGACAGTAAAGACAGAAATCATGGTCCACATTTCACAGGATTAGGAAACTAAAATGGTCTACTCCTTTGCCATATAGGATTGCCTCTAATAGTTTTTCTACCTTATAAAATATGAGATTCTCTGAGCCTGTTGCCCAAAGGTCAGTTCATTGAAACCATCTTTTTCTGCTCTTGTGGCTAGTGAGTGATGTAGGAAAAGGGATTAAATTTAAATGTGAAAGACCAAGACAGTATGAAAAGGTTCTGACTCAAGCTCTAAATTGCTCTGTGACCTGGGACAAGCTTCTCCATCTCTCTGAGCTTTACTCTTCCATAAAAATCAGAAATCTGACTAAATGATCCCTAAATCTTCTTCCAACATTAACACTATGGTTCTCTAATTTGCCTAAGGTTTCTCAAAGAATTTGTAGAAGGCATGGGGGGGGGGGGAAGAATCAAACCACAACAGTTGAACTTTTTCTTTACACTTTTCTACTCATGCTTTGAACAACCCAGCTTGGAGTCTAGAACTTCTGACTTTCTTTGAGTTAGGTTATGTTGGGAGCTGTAGTAATTTCAGCTGAAATCACTCAACATTTACAGCAAGGAATTTGCCTGATCCTATCCCAGTGAAGTGGATTTATCTCCTTAAGGGCTCTACTGTTTTCATAACATGGCACTTAGAAGTATCACAACCTTTTTTTATAAACAGCTACCTCATTATCCAAACTTAAATCATATAATTGTTTTGGACTGGAGACACTGGGAACCTAATTCAATTAGCTATGTGCAAAGGGATATAAATAATCTTACCCTTTTGTATAACTGTCTGAAAAAAGTCCCAAATGTGGTGCCTGTAGTCAAGCCCTCTGAAATCAAACAGACTAATTGTGTGCTTTGGACTTCATGTTGAAAACCGAAAGGTCCATGTTTCAAGACAGACAGTTTAATTTGGTGGAAGAGAGACTGTTGTCAATTTCCTAATGGGTTAGAACTAGGACAAATGCTTACTCTACCTGTCAATAAAAAACATTTAACTGTCAGAACCTGGGAAAAGCAATATTTTGAACCAGCTATAGTGTAATCTCCTTTAATGTTTAATAATCCCTGCCTCTTAGTTTTATTTGTATAGGCTACCTGAGTTGCATGAAGTGTACAGACAAAAAAATCACAGATTTAACCATTGAAAAGTACATAGTACAGATTTAGCTTTTGAAATGTATATCATTTAAAATAAAAAGTTAGTTCCCTTAGATATTATTGTTGTTGTTTTTGTTGTTATTAATGGGTACATGTTATATCATCTAAGTTTTGTGATTATTATAAATGATTTATTTAATTTATTATTATAATACTTAATGTTTATATATACATATTAAGTCATTAAATATTTACATACACAGCAATAGTATGTAATATATATATATAATTATATATATATATATATATATATTTTTTTTTGCCTTCAAAGCACTTACAATCTAATTTAGGGTTTGTTGCTTTTGTGTCCTGAACCCCTTTGATAGTCTGATGAAGCCACTGAATCTGAATCTTTTTAAATGCATGAAGTAAAATACAGAGACTACAAAAGAAATAAATTATTTTGAAATAAAGATATAAATTTCTTCCCCCATTTAAAATCATGTAATCTTTGAAATCTATCTACAAACACATTGAAGGTTTTTAAGGAAATGAATATCGTTATCCATATTATTTACAGCATTCATTCAGTCTGGCAATTAATTGTGTATTTCTTTCCATACAATTCCATTTCAAAGCATATATTGGGTGTCTAATAAGAAACCATGTACTGATGATGTGTGTTTTATTTGTGTAAGTCATATCTTCCTGACAAAATTGCAAGCCCCTATAAGGCAGAGTATGGTTTACTTGCTTTAAAAAAAAAAATCTTCCTCATAACTTAGTATTAATTAGGTACCCTATGGTGACATATATACACAGATGAATGTGTGCATATATGCATATATTTATATGTACATATGGTTGAATATATATGTATATATATAGTTTAATGAAAAACTTATTGTACTGGATTTGATGTAAATAATAGAAAATATGCTTTCTTTTTTCAGGTTATTTACAATGTTTATGTGCCCATGGTCAAATTTATTTATTTATTTTTAATTTTTTTTGCTGAGGCAATTGGGGTTAAGTGACTTGCCCAGGGTCACACAGCTGTTACGTGTCTGAGACCAGATTTGAACTCAGGTTCTCCTGACTTCAGGGCTGGTGCTCTATCCACTGCACCACCTAGCTGCCCCAAATTTATTTTAAACATAAGAGAAATTCAGTCATTTGTGTACTATATAGTCTATACAGGAGGAGGAGGGGGAGGAAGAGGAGGACGTAGAGGAGGAAAGGAAGAAGGGAGAGAAGAAAGAAGAGGAGATACAGGAGGAGGAAGGATAGCAGCAACAATAACAATCACAATTTATATAGTACTTCAAAGTTTGCAAATTGCTTTATAAATACTGTCATTTTGTCCACCCACAAACACTAAAAGATAGGTGCTATGATTCACATTTCAAGAAATTAAGGTACTGCATGGCTAAGTGACTTGCTCAGGATTATTTTTCTATCTATTTTAAGGAAGGCTATTGACAAACAGGGGGCACAATCAGAGGAGGGTGAATAGAGTAAGTAAGAAGCGACCTGGACAGTGTCATATAAGGATCTCTAGAAAGCAACAGGAGTAAAGTGGATTTGGCTAAAGGAAATGTATGATTCCTGTTTTCAATGATGGAGAAGGGGGATCAGGCTTTTTTCCTGGTGCTCAGAAAATGAAAGTGGGACGTACAGGTAGTAAGGAGACAATTTGTTTGTTTGTTTGTTTTACTTAATGTAAATAAAAACATTCAAAGCCATAAGAGCTTGTTAAAAGTTAAATTAGCTGCCTAAGTACCAAGTGGATTCCCTAAACAGTGGAATTCTCAGTTCTCTGAGTGGAGTCTGATTCACTTGCTATAAAGGAGATTTCTCTTAGGTACAGATTAGACTTGGAGATTTCTAAGATGTCTTCTTCCTCACAGGTTCTATGGTTCAGTTTTTTTCTCCATCAATCTCCATCATTTTGGCCCAAGCCAGTACTGACATGAAGAAAAAGGGAAGGGGGGAAAAGGAAGAGAGAATAAGTATTAAACTATGCAACAATGATTTTAACTGTAGTAGTGATTCAGAAAAGGGAGAGATCACAGGAGATTGGGTGGATTGAGGAAGGCTTCAGGGATATGGAACTTGAGCATTTATAAATGAATCAGAGAAGGACATTGCTAAGTATGTCAGGGAGAAGGAGATGGCATAAGGGAGTAGCATGAATAAAGGAACAAAGGAACAACAAATGATGATGTTATACACAAGGACAGTAAGGAGATTTATCTGAAAGGGACAGAGAATGTGTGTTGAGAAGTAGGAAAGAAGAATGGAAAACTAAGCCCAGATTATGGTAAATCTCAAAGGCCTAGCAAAGAGTCTGGATTCAAATTAACAATCATTTATTGAATGTCTATGATGCACTAGGCATGTTCAGAATGTGGTGGATTCAAAGAAAAATGAAATAGTCTCTACTCTCAGGAAGCTTGTATTTACTAGGGAACAGGAACATGAATGGATGTATTAATGATTGAATAACCATTTATTAAATGTCTCCTATGTGTTAGGCACTGTGGATACAAATACAGAAGTGAAACACTTTTTCCTCAAGGAATTTACATTCTTTTTTTTGTTTTGTTTTTACTGAGGCAGTTGGGGTTAAGTGACTTGCCCAGGTCACTCAGCCAGGAAGTGTTAAGTATCTGAGATCAAATTTGAACTCAGGTCCTCCTGACTTTAGGGTTGGTGCTCTATCTACTGTGCCACCTAGCTGCCCCAAGGAATTTACATTCTTAAGAGGGAAAGACAACATAAAAAGGAGTTTTGATCTGGGAAGTTACAGGAATTATGAGTAGAACCATAGGGCAGATTATTGTCAAACTCTTTCCAGTAGCCATGTGGATTCTATTTCTGTTCACAAAGTAAGAGGTGGAAAGGGGGTAGGTATGACCATACATGTACAGGGCAGAGCAGAAGTCCAAAGACAAAGTGGCTGGGTAAGTCTGGGTTTCCTGATGGATGGCTGAAGAGAAAGTAAAATATGGTCGGGAGATAGTTAGATATGAGTGAGTTAGATAGATTTGCAGTGACATAGTAGTTGATCAATATAACTTAGCTACTAGATAGAGATCCAGAAGTTGTGGACACCATGACATGAAAGTGAACGGATTTAAGTGAGAGATGGCTTTGGAAAGTCACTAATCTCACTTTCTCCTCCATAAGCATCTGGGTCCAATGGCAAGATATAGGTCAGAATAACTGGAGATAGCTCAAACTTTCATCATATCATTCCTCTGCACTAACCCACCCTCTTCATTGAAATAGTTATCTCTCAATTACTTCCTCCAGAAAACTTCCCCTTCCTCTCACCATTGGAGCTGGGTGTTGGAGTAAGTTTATTCTAGGAGAGAGGAAGAGACTATTGAATTAGAATTTCAGGAGACTAAAAAAGAGGAAGGAGTTGAGGAGAGAAAAAGTCTTTTTAGCTATAACCCAAGCAGTTTGGCCCCAAGGAGATCATTACTAGTCTAGATTAGCATTTTCAATAGGGATGGAGGAGTTGGGGTGGGCAGAGGAGGTTTATGTAGAGAGAGTTAGGAGGTTAGTTGGTCTGAAACATTCTTAGATTCTTCTGAAAAAAAGTGATAAACTCCTTACTGGATCAAGTGGTATTTACTTGCCTTTATTATGTTGATTCTTTCTCTCTCCTTACTCTGAGTCCAGCCCCTGGGTTTCTCACAGAAGATCAAAAGGAGCATACCTACTGTCCTTGTCTTCAGATCCTAGATCTAAGCTGAGCTTAGGAAGCTCTTCAGTCTTGCCTTATTTCAAAGCCAAGAACTTGCACTCCTTAGAAGGCCCCTGAGTTTACAAATCTTATCACATCTTCAAATTGATTTTGCTTTCAGTCAGGTAGTAGATTGCAATTCTGACTGTTCACTTGATTTTTAACTCAGTTCAAATATTTGGTGTTTATTACATACAAGGCATTGATTGTACCTGTGGATAGTCTCCAAAGTCAGGAGACTGGGCCCTAGTAATGTGTAGAGTATACAAATATACTTATAAACACAGCTTAATAGGAGTTCTGGAGTCATGAACTTAAAAAAACAAAAACAAAAAACAAACAAAAAAACCCACCATCACAACTGATAACTATATTTCAGTATAATTGGTTTTCTTTATAATTCTGTGATTTTATTTTTTGTATTTAAATATATTATTCTGAGGAGGAAAGCCTGACACAAAAACGCACAAAAAACGAGGTTAAGAACTTCTGTTATATAGCACACAGTAAGATGTGATAAATGGAACACTGATAGAAAGTACTGGAGGGTTCAGAGGAAAGATCACATTAAATTGCTGCCCAAATAACCTTCCTAATACGTGTTCTGACCTTCTTGCCTCCCTCCTTATAAACCCTCAGTGCTACATTACTGACTATAGAACTAGACAGTCTAAAATGGGAGGAGGCTCTCTTGTCTGGCTCCAGTCTGCATTTCATTTCTTCTCAACATGTTCCCTGCTTCACATAGAGCTAACCTTCATCCCATTCCTTCATCCCATTCTGCCTGATATTTTCATCTTCCATGAAGTTATATAGGCTCTCCTCCATCCCTGTAATACAATTTCTTTTCATCTGTCCATTTTTTAAAAATTCAAGTTCCAGCTTGGGTTCCTCTTCTTATCTGGGGCCATCTATAATTCATCTGTGCAGTGATTCCTTTCTCTTGGCATTTCTCCAGAGAATTCCTGTCTTTATGTCTTTGCCTCTATCTCCTTCTACCTCTTATACTTATTATATTCTATCTCTCAGAAAGTCCTTGGGATCATAGGATCATATCTTTAGATGGCATCTAGTTTAGTCCCTTTATTTTAAAGACTTCTTACTCATTATCCTCTTGAAGGTAAGGGGAACCCCCAAAATGTTGGGGTTCCAGACCAGTGTCATGAAGTGTCTCAAAAGAATTTGCAGTTTCAGACCCATCTCCAAGTCAAGGGACAGAGTTTATTATATTGTAACACTAATTAAAGCCAACTAAATTCCAAAAAAAATTGGGAAAGAACCAGGAGCAGGGAAGTAAATTTATAGGGAAAAGTTAGAGGAACCAGGTGTTTCATGTTATTGCTACGCTAATTTTATGACTTAGAATTGGAGTTGAGGAGCGTTCTGGTTCTGATTTTGTGCACAGGTAAAGTACCCATAGTTCTTTGGGATGAGCTCATGGGGTCCCGGGGGTGAGAAGGGAACTTCCCAGAGATGTGTGTTTTTAGACCTGAAATGTCACTAGGTCAAATGGCAAGCATCCAGTTTTGTAACTTTAGGTATCTAATTATTGTTGCTTATTAGTCTCAGAAACTCCATTATCACAGACCAACAGACTGTTATCCGATAGCCAGAGATATTTATGAGCGAGCATCCTGGTCAGATAGAGTAAGTTAGGGCAGGATGGCCTAAGGGAAGAAATACATCATCTCCAACTACAAGGCCAGATGGTCTTTGGGTTATTGTTATATTCCTCTTAAAAGCTATACCACATCAACTTCACTTATCCATTCTATGATCCAAACTAGTATGCTTACTGTTCCTCACATATGACATTCTCTCATCTCCATGCCTTTGAACAGACTATTTAGACTTCATTGAGAAAGTGTCATGAGAAGTGAATCTTGAAGGATGAAATATCAACAAGTACTAATTTAAGAAGAAGATATCCATACTTAGGGAACATTTCAGAGGCAAAACCACATGGAATATTTGGAGCCTAGTATAGTTTTCTTTGGTTGGAAAGTACAGTCCATGTAGGGTACTAGTCCAAATGAGTGGAGAAATAGACTGGGACTTTGAATCTCATGCTCAGGAATTTGACCTTTATTCTAAAGACACTACAGAAATATAGAAGGATTTTTGACAAAATTAATTATGCATAGGATGGCTTAGAGGGGAAGAGGTTGTAGATGAGAGGTCAGTAATTCAGATGAAAAGCCATAAGGGTTTGAGCTGGGGTGATTGTTGTGAGATGGATTTGAGAGACCTTGTTAATTCCCAGTGGGAACTCAGTAAAACTTGGCAAAAGATTAGATGGTGTAAAGGGATATATACGGTGGGAGTCAAAGATAACTCCAAAGTTTTTTTAGCCTATATAACTGGGAAAATTATGGTGCCATAAATAGAAATAGGAGATAGTTGGCTGAGGTAAATGATGAGTTTGGTTATATATGGGTTGAAATCTTGTATTTGAATTGTTTATAAGATATATTATTGATACTTGAGAGAGAATGGAGTTGGAGAAAGATGTGAGTGTCACATACATGTTGATGATCATTGAAACTATGGAATATGATGATTGAGAATGTGTAGAAAAGGAAAAAAAGAAGGATTTGGAGAGCATATTGGGCAATACCTGTTTGTAATGGATTAGAAGGAGAAAAGAAGCCACTGAAGGAGATGAAAGTAGGACACCTAGGTAGTGCAGTGAATAGAGCATCAGCCCTGTAGTCAAGAAGTCCTGGGTTCAAACCTGGCCTTTCACACCTATTAGCTGTGTGATCCTGGGCAAGTCATTAACCCAAACTGCCAAAATAAAGTTGAATTGCATTTTTAAAAAGCAGACAAAATATCATCAGGGAAATGGGATGAAAACAAGGATACTAGAATGTCTTGAAAGCTGGGGGGGAAAGTAAGTTTAAAGGAGAGGTCATGCATTTAAAGCTAAAAAGTGATGAAGCACCAGGTTTTGGGAGAGCATTTCAGAATGTAAAAAAACTCACAAAGGCACAAGGGCCCTTTTTTATCCTAAAAAGACAAAAAGGGAAATCAAAATGATTTAGTAGCAGGCTATGAAGGAGGGGAGCCATTTAAGGGTTAGAGGTGAAGAGTTAATGGTGGGATTTAGAGAGATGGGGAAAAGTTAGAGGGGGGTCCTAGTGGAAAACAAACTCTAATAAGCCAACAACTACATGATGAGAAACCAGGAAACAGGGTATGGTAATGCAGAATAATGAAGGTGCTTTGGTCACAAATGCTATTTGTAGGGCTAGAAAGTGTCTGTCTAGTACATCTACTGAGAGGAAGAAGAGTCCCTCATCTGATTTTGTTGAGTTGAGTAAGCCTTAGACTTGTCAATAAGACAGTTACAGAAATTTGGCCTCTTTTTGTATTTAAAAAGGTTGACAGTGGTTAGGATTCACATCATTTCTGACAAGAGCTGCATCACATCAAAAAGGATTTTAGAGGATTCTAGTCCAGCTTTCTTACTTTAAAGATGAAGGAACTGAGGACCAAAGAAATTAAGTAACTTGACCAAGAAGGACAAAATCAGTAATTAAACCCTAGTCCCCTGATTCCAAAGTCCTTTCCACCATACTACAATGTACCAGAAAAGGCACCAAGATAAAAGATTGATGGTTATCCTTAACTAAGGAGAAGGTATGCCTTTATTTCTGAGACAGGAATGAAGAAGGAAAGGGAGAGGGAAAGGGAGTGAAGGAGACTTGGAGAGTAGGGAAGTTAAAGATATTTCACTTTGGATGGCTTCAATCTTCTTTATTAAGACAGAATCAGAATTTCAAAGTGCAAAGGGACCTCAGAGACCATCTAGTCCAATCCATGTCTGAACAAGAATTCCCTCTACAAATTCCCTCTACAACTATTGTGGGCTAAGTAAAAATTTGACTTAGTCTAGCAAGTTCAAGGTTATTTTTTTTCTTTCAATGCATTTTTTTTCCTTAAGAAAACTTGTAAAACATAAAATCCAATTTAAACTATTTCAATAACTAATCATTAGGAACACACAATTTAAGAATAAAAAAGGATATAAAATATAATTCTACTATCACTATCACCAGACCAAGAACTCAAAGAGATAACCTTTAGGCAAAGGAAAGAGACAACTTTCTATTTCCTTTCTCCCCTCAGGCTAATCCTTTTATCCTTTAAGCTCTCTAGAAATTTACAATGCCAGATTGGGCTGAGATATTAATGCAGCTTTCAGTTGTGTCTGAATAGGACTTGTTTTGGATGGACCCCAAATAAAAACAAAACTAAACAAAAAATGATCCAAAGATGCTTCAAGAACTCACTCTGACTCTGCTAACTTTATACAGATTGAATCCCTTCACCTCCTACAAGCTTCGTCTGAAAGCAACCAACGATATTGGAGACAGTGATTTCAGTGCTGAGACAGAGCCAGTAACTACACTGCAAGATGGTAAGAAAGGTGGGGTCAGTGCACTGTCTGAACACCCAACTGGGGAATAGTTACCATTCATTCCAGGTGCCTTTTTGGAAGCTCTGAAATACTCCTGAAGACTTAATTCTACTTTGTACCTGAGCAGGGAAAAGGTCTCCCATAGCTCTTTTCATAAGGAACAAGATGGTAAAGAGCTGAATTCAATTAATGATAGGCAGCTTGGAGTATCCTTATGTGCCCTGTGGTCATAAATCAACCCTTCAAGGGCTTCCAAATGGAATTAAAGTTTCTTTGATTGGCTTCCAAAATCTCTACGATCCATTATCATTCCAGAAGTTGAATAATTTAGAGAGAATCATTAAAGATAAATGTAGCTGGGTGGGCTGTGTTTGAAGAAATTTCTTCAGTTGTTTTCATTCACGATCCACTTTTAGCTCTTGCACAGATAAATGATTGAAATGCTTCAAAGACAAAAATGAGACTCTCTTAAAGCTTTAGGTGGGTTTTTTCCCCCTTTCTCCACATCAGAAAGGTTAAACCTAAAGATTCATTGTAATTTTGTATGACATGATCCTGTCAGGCATGAAGTGAGACTGGAAGACAACTCCATCAAATATGTCCAGTGTGATGATAGCAGGGCTGTTAGGCCCAAAGAAGGATTGGTCTCATGCATCAGAAAGCAGCTAAGCCTTCCTAGGGATGAAAGCCAGAGCATTTCTTGCATCCAGCAGCACTTCATAATAATTCTGACCCTCTTTTGTTCTGAACACCCCACCCCTTCCTTAATTGCTATCATTTCAATTAAAGTGCCAAGCTAACCATCTGAAAAACAAATTCCTCTCTCTCTCCAGCCAGTTCATCTCATGATCCCAAATCTAAAATTTGGCGTTTTATAAGCCAAAGGTTTTAACTTCTCAAACTCTGTTGACCTCCTTACAGAACAGTAAAGGATTGACACTCTAAAAACTTCTCAACTCCTTAGCAATGTGCAGAGATTATTTTGCTGAACAAATCCAGGCCTCCCAGCAGAGCATTACACAGCAAAGGGCTGTGGGCCTCTGATAAGATTTGGCTTCCTTATTCTTGGGTCAGAGTGAGCTGTCTTTATGCTTACTTAGTAGGAAACATTGGAAATTGAACAGTGAACAGGGAGGCAGCCCAAGAGTGGTTATTATATATGGCAGGTTTTTTTTTTTTTTTTTTAACCCCAGTGACCAACACCAACTAATATTGGGGGCTCCTCAGAAGGTAGAAAAGATTTATTGTCAAGGAAGCTGTGATTGGGGTGGAGGGATATGTTGGATCTGAAAGAATATCACTATTGCTGCTTAAGTACTGTCCCTCTAGCCTCCTGATCACAGAATCATAGAAGGGAACTTGAAAAAACATCACATTAAGCCCCCTCATTTTTCAGGTGAGAAAAGTCTGATAAAAGTTAAGTGAGATGTTTATAGTCACAGAAATATCAATTATCTGAGACATGATTTGAGCTCAGCTATTCCTGACTTCTAAATCTAATTAGCCACTACACCACATAGCCTGTTAGTTATGAAAATAGGGGGAATGAGCATCCTGCCTTCTCTTCCTCTTCAACCAAAGAAATAGCTACTCTCTGATATAACCTCCACCTCCCTGTTCCTTTCCACCACAGAAGATGGGTGCCCCAATTCTCCCTTTGAGGGTCTGGGGGAGGGAAGAGGGCTGCTAGAGAGAAACAAGAGAGCAGCAACAATAAATCTGTGTGATCACAAGGGCATTGCTGACACTTATGGCCTCCTTTGTACTGTATCTATGTTTGGGACACCAAAAGCAAGGGGGAATGGAGTAGTTTCCCTTCCATTTCTTTCCCTGCCTCATTCCTAAAGCTAGGAAAACATTCTAGATTCCTTTTCCAAGCTAATCCTGCAGCTGGGCCTTCCTGGAAGCACCCACTGGATTGCCCTAATAAGGCATTTTCATTATCCCAGGAATAGGGATAGGAACTGACCCTGTGATTCCATTGATAGAAGTCTCAAATGAGGAGACCCTACTGATGTAGGATGGCAAATTATAATCTTTGAGTTTTGTCTTGAGGACTAGACCACATAACTACTATCTGTGATAAGCTCTTCCTGGGTTCAAATCTATCTCGGATCAAATCTATCTGCTCTGCTTGTCATCTTGGCTCATGGGTATATAGTACTTTAGGTTTTACAAAGTAAAAAGATCAATCAAAAAATCAATAGATAAATAGGTAGATAGAATTTCAATTGATGCTATAACCACCCTGTGAAGTAGGGCTATTATTATCCTCATTTTATAGATTAGGAAACCGATTTTAAAAGTTTTAGTGATTGCCTGAATCACATGGCAAATAAGTATTTGAGGCAGGTTTGATTTCAGTATGTGGCCTATTCCCTATAATGTGTGATTTCAAAGGGAGGCTCCCATATTAAAGATAGATAATTCTTCCTCCAGCTTGCAGATACTTGAAATCCCATTAAATGTTGGACAGTTTTATTCCACTGTTAGAAATGAGGCCTAAACTACAAATATGCCTGGGAGAAAAAAACTTGTTAGTTGACTTATAGTCTCATGAACATATCTTTACCAGGTATAACTATAATGAGAAAGGGGATTTTTGCTTTTGAATCTACTTTTCAGAACTTATACATACTCATATAGAATTGTTCATCGAAGTAGTCAGCTTAGGCTGTAAGTTTTTGGAATTCTTGTACCTAGGATGTTTTGAGGCGCTTCCTATGGATTTGGATAATACACTCCTGTCCCATTCTCTATGAACTTGTACTCTGTTCCCCTGCTAAAGGTTATGTGCAACTAAATTACTCTTCAGTTGTTTGTCTCTTTAGCAGGATCACATTAAAGATGTCTGGCCATAGAGTCAGGAAGAACTTTTCTCCCTTGGTAGGCTATAAGAACCATAAAAAGGTTCCTTCTCTGTCTCTCTCTTCTCTTAGAGGTGGGTTAGGAAAAGCAGACAAGTCCCTCTCATCCCTTTCCTAGAAATCTAAGGGAAAGGGTTCATAGACCCAAAGTGATGAATACTTTTTAAAAAAGAGAGGTATATATATAGATAGGCCTTTCTATAATCTACTAAACAAGGAGGTGAAGTGCCAGGGAAAGTACTTTTTGTTTTTTTGGCTAATCACCTTTGGTTCAACCAACTCTCCTTTCTCCCATCCAACCCCAACCCCCAGGCAGCAAGGGATGAAACCTGAATTACTTGGTGACACTTCTTTTTTTTTTAGCAAGTTCAAAGAACAAAGCCCCAGAGGAAAGGGTCAAAAAGCTTGCCCAGCTCTACCTGAAGTGCCTCAATCCACCCCTTTTAGACTCTTTGGAATTTCCTTTAGAGGCAGCTTGTGAACCACACAAGAAAATCAGTGGAATTGCTTTATAGCAAAAACTGATTTCCTTGTCTTGATCTTCTATATATTTTATCTCCCAAACCTTGCTTTGAACAATTTTTTCATTGGTTTCTAAAAATCCAATCCTACCTCATAAAACAAAGGAATTGTCACTACTGATATTCATAAACTCCAAAGATACAAGGTTTACACCAGAAAAGGATCTAAGGGTCGAGTTGAACTTTCTTGTTTTACAAATAAGATTAAATGATTGGTACCAAGAATCCAGGGCCCATGATTCCTCACACAGCACAGGTGTTCTAAGTTTTTAAGGCCATTTCCCAAACTTCCCTGCTAAAAGTGTTCTGAACAATAACAATGTCATTAGTATAAGTATGGCCTCCCAAGGGAACTTCTTTGAAAGCCATATCCCTCATTTAGATGCATAAATTCTCTTGTGTTTGTTTTTTGAGGGGGAAAAAAAGAGAAAAAAAGCATATTCCCTTATATCCATCCATGCCTTATACTGAATATTTACTCAGTCTCAATCTTACATAATTTCCTAAGAGAAGTCTTTGATGGAAGTCAGAAGAAGCTCAGAAAAATTCTTGGTAGGGAGGGGGAAATAGAAGAGAAGTGTCTTAGACATTGGAGGACTACCTAAGGCAATCTTCACCTTTTGGCAGTTTTACTGAGAGCTGGACCAGGTCACATCTATTTGGGAATGAATTTGAGAAAGCTAGGACTAAAAAGTATTTAATGAAAGGAAAATGGACTATTAATATAATATTTTTTTGCTTCCCCCTTCTTATGTATCTCAGTTCCTGGAGAACCTCCAAGTTGTGTTTCAGTGACTCCTCATACCACTTCTTCTGTCCTGGTCCAATGGCAGGTAAAGTACACTAGCACTGTCATATTTCAAAATTTACCTTACATTTCTCCTCCCCCTCTCCCTCCCTCTTTTTTCCTCCTCCCTCCTTCCTTCCCTTTGTCCCTCCTTCCCCTACTCCCTCCTTCCTTTTCTCCCTCCCTTCCTCCCTCCTTTTCTCTTTCCCTGCCTCTCTCCTTTTCTCCCTCCTTACCTCTTTTTTTCTCTTTCTCCCACCCTCTCTTTTTCCCTTCCTTCTTCCCTCCCTCCTTTTCTCCCTTCCTCTCTTCTGCTTATCCCTGGGTGATATGGCATATTCCTGTGATCCCTGTGCTGCATAGACTAACTGATGGATCACTTGAATTCATATCTGAGCTACAGTAAAGTTAAATCTGATCATGTGTCTGCATTGCCTGGTACAAATATAAGCAGAGGACCACTAATTTGCTTAGTTCAGGTTGAAAAACTGGAGCAGGTTAAAACTTCTCTGCCCACTAGTATTGGCTTCTGGTCCATGAGGGGCTACTACTTTTCCAGCCTGGTTGAAAAAGGGAGACACAGTCTCAAAAAAAAAAAAAAAAGTCTAAGTGTTTATTGAGTGGAGGAAAGAAAATTTTGAGACACAGTCCCCAGCTGTGGAGCTTCATCTTCTAGATCAGAGGTCCATAGCAGGTTAATCACAATAAGTCTAGAAGAAGAGATAAAATAGGGTCACAGAAAAAAACTATTATCCCAGTCATTTTATAGTAATTGCCATTTGCTTGGTCTCAACAAAGCACAGCTTCCCAACAGTGAGAGATCACTTCCAGTTGGAAGAGATAAGGGAGACCTTCACAGAAGAAATAACAGTTGAGCTGTCCCCTAAAAGGTAGGTAGGGTTTTGAGTAGGAGAATAGGAAGGAGAGTTGGCCCAAGCAGAAGAACAGAGATGGAAGGATCACGGCATGTTCAGGGAGTGGTGAAGGGATTGCAGTAGGAGATGTTCTAATACCGCTTAAATTCCCAATCTAGCATAAGAAGCAGTAGTGAAGCCATGCATGAAAAAGCAGGAGCCCTCCCCCAAACACAGACCTCCCGCTTGCTTCCATTTACATTCTGATGATTGAAATGTTTGGGGGATCTTCCATGCCACATTACCACATTTCACAAGATATGTGAATCAGGAAGGAATTTACAGGAACCCTGCAGATTGCAATCTGGTGTTTTTATAGCACCTCCCATCTAAAAATCTCTGTGCTCTTAGCTGGAGTTCTTAACATCTTCTAGATCAGAGGCCCCCAGCAGGTTAATCACAACCAGATGGTAGATAATGGAACCTGATATGTTAAGCCGGTGAGTTCCTAGCTCAGACTGCCATTTCATGAGATACCTCAGCCATGTTCACCTCACCCTCACTCACAAAAAGGCATCCCCCCACCTTTCCAGCATTTCTTTATGTGTTTTCTTTCTTCATTAGAATATAAACTCCTTGAGGGTAAGGACTGTCTTTTTAGTTTTTATTCTGTATTCCCACGATGGCACAGTGCCTGCCACCTCAGTGTGTGATAAATCTATGTCTTTGACCCTTTCTGTTTGTCTCTCTCTCCTCAGAAATCATTCCTTCCTTTCATAGTCTTCCAGGTATTTCCATTGAATTGTTATGTGAATGGAACTTGCTGCTTTGACAGAGGATCTCAGCATTTCAGAAAAATACTCTTACCCATCAAAAAGATTGGAGATGCCATACTTTATTATAATATCTTTTACAACAGTGATCTCTTCTAGGGTTTTCTTAAGGGTTATATTGAGAAGTGGTACCAGCTTTATCAGTATGTTCTTTCTATATTAACTGAGTAGATTCTGCAGTCCATTCTCAGGCAGTTTGCAAGTAAAATTGCTATTATGACTATCTTCCTCTTAGTTTTTCTACCACAGTCTTATTAATCTATTCATTGTCATTATACAGATTCCATACCTTTAAAAAATTTATAGAGGTATTAGCTATACAGAGAAGGGAAACACCCAAAGCCAATAGGTTTTTTTTTTTTTTTTTTCAGGATGTAGTAATTCAGTTAGCATTCCACAATGCCTACTGGATGTAAAGCAATTTAAACAAAATATTCCCCGTGCCTTCAGAGGGCTTATAATATAGGGGAATGGGGGGGGGGAACTAGAACTATAATTTCATTGTAGTGAGTAAACTCCATCTCCTACTGCAGTGTCACATGGAATTGACAGTCTTAAGGAGTTGCCTGAAACACTAAGATGTTAAGTAACTTGGCCAGTCGGTACCAGAGGAAGAATTTAAACCCAAGACTTCCAGACCCTAAATCAATTTGATGCCTCTCATAATGACTCATACATAAATAATTTTAACACAAAATAGTACAGGATAAGTGCATTAGAAAGAGGCAAAATGAAGTGTTATATAAAAAAAGGGAGAAACTCAAAAAGTTATAAAATGACTAAGGAGATCAGGGAAGGGTTCTTAGATGAGACTGCATTTGAGTTGGGCAAAAAAGAGCAGACAGGTTGGTCATGAAGCAAGAGCAAGTGCCAACAAGAGAGCCAGCCCAGCTGGTGCATTAGTGGCTGTACAATGTTAGAAAGTCAAGAGGAATGGTTCTATCTAGTATGCTAGGTAAACTCTTTCTGGAAAATTTATGGAAAAGCATGGAAAAGGGTCACAGGATGAGAAGGATAAGATATCAATGAAATCATAATTTTATTGAAGTGTTAGAGCCTTAATGGATGACTAGAATAACAAGTCATTTCAGACATGGAAAACTGTAAGAGCAAAGGAATGGGAAGTAGGAAAACATAAGGACTGTTCAGGAAAATTTGACAGAGTAGGGAAGTAATATGAGACAGGAGTAGAAAGATAGGGTAGCATTAGGTTATGGAGCAGTGAATGTAAAGAAAATATTTGAATTTTATTTCATGATATCAGAAAGAAATTGTGGACTCAAAAGAAGAGCTATTTTAAAGGGGAAAATTTAATAACTATTCTAACCAGAAGAACCCTAAATCAGATTATTCCTTGTTAACCTTTTACAAAAGCAATAGTCCTCAAAATTCTAAAAATTAAAAAAAAACAGCTTCATTACTATGCTCTCTCTTAACCTTCAGGGTTGCATCTCTAACTGCCAATTAAACATCTCAAATTGGATATCCCCTATATGTCTTAAATGCGATATGTCTAAAACGGAACTCATTTTCTCTCCCTATAAAAGCTCCCCACTTCGAAACTTCCCTATTACTGTCAAGAGCACCACCATCTTCCTAGTCTCCCAAGCTTTCAATCTAGGGGTCATCCTCTCCTCCATCCTCTCACCCCATGTCTTTTTGATTTTTCCTTCAGGACATCTCTTGCACATAACCCTACAGCTGGACTTTTCCCATACTCTGCCAGTCTCTTCTGCACTTAGTTGTCAAATTGATCTTCCTCAAGCTGAACATGCCCCCCTCTATTCAGTGAACTTTAGTAGCTCCCTGTCACCATGAGGGGCAAGTGTAAAATCCTCTGCTTATCATTCAAAGCCCTCCTGACTCACCATTCTTCTGACAACTTAATGTTCTGGAGACAGTGGCCTCCTGTATCTCAAGACACTCTCAGGCTTGGCTCCAGGCATTTTCACTGGCTGTTCCATACATATTTTCTCTCCTCATCTCCACCTCCTTCAAGTTCCATCTACCTCCTCTCTTCTGTGAGAAGCCTTCTTGATGCCATTTAAAGATACTGGATTCCCTCTATGGGTAATTTCCCCAGATGCTTTGTTTGTACATAGTTGTTTGCATGTTGTCTTCCCTGTTGGATTGTAAACTCTTTGAGGGCAGGAATTGTCTCTTGTCTTCCTTTGTATCCCCTGGACTTGTTACAGTATTGGCAAATAGAAGGTGTTTAACAAATGCTTATTGACTGGCTGACTTTTAGACAAAAGAATGAAGAACCCTCCCCTCTCCCCCTCCTTCCCCTTCCCCCCATACCACATTCTGCATTTTCTTCCTCTATCAGTCAGAACAGTAAGGTTCTGGAACAATGGAATACAATAAAGTATCAAAAGAAGTATTTCATAGGATCTCTATCCAATATCAGAAGCTATCTAGTCCACCCCTTCTTGGAGCCTATTCTTAGCTATGAAGTTAAATTGTCCTAAACAGTAGCAATCAAATGGAGGAGGTAGTCTTGTGTTCAAATAGAATAAATTCTATGAGCCATCCTCAGCCTCATGTTGAACAGACCCATGAAGTGGTGAGTGATCTCACCAGAGGAACTGGCATATGTGTCCATCATCTGTCCTCCTTTAGATCAGAGTTGGGGGAATTAATTGTAAGAAGGAAAGAAACAGGAGGTGGTAAATATGATGTATTATAGAAATAAATGCTTGTCAACTGGCTGGCAAGTCATGTATAATTAAAAATAAAAGTAATTTACTAAATTGGAGTGAAAAGAACAAAGAAAATATGTTTAAATATAGATCTGCATTCAAAATGGAATACTTCAAGAGTAAACTTCTTAAGTAATTTGTTTAAAAATGCAAGCACAGCCTGCAATTTAAATGATCCTGACCCATTTAAATATGCCCTCTCTAGTAACCCCATGGTTTTAAGTCTTAATAGTGGGATAATCAGTCCTTTCTTTGGAAGCCAGTTCTATTTGAAATCTTAGGTTTTAAAACTACATTATAGACAGTAGCATCATTATATTCAAACTGAGTATATCCCCATAATCGCTATTAATATTTTCAAATTGATCACAACATTTAATTCAACTATTCTTTAACTTCTGATTGTTCATACAAACTATCACTCACATACCCATTTCCCCACATGGCAAAGGTGATTTTTCTGAGTAGCCTTTGTCTGTTGTTTGACTAAATAGAAAATCCTGATCTCACCATCAGCAAGGTCCTTACAAAAGGAAAAGTCTTTATATCTCATCATTAGATACTTTCTTCAGGAAAACAGTATAGTTCCCTGTTTGAGGAAAGGTATTTTGGCCTATTAATTTGGCCTACTAATGGCATTTCTTTAAAAGTCCAAAAACTTCCAAAAGAAAAGGGAATTAGAATATACAGGAATATAAACTATAAATGAGTAATTCCTCAGAATATACAATGAACAATTATATAATATGAAATGATAAAAGATATTATATACTGCAAAATAAAATAGTTAAAAATAGAAACAAAGCAATATTTCTTGTTCTTTAGAAGTTTGTAACCTAATATGAGCAATATAAATATACATAAATAACTTGAAGTTAGAATATGATTAACTTCTCTGATAAAACATCATAGAGTCTTGAAAGATTTGACTAAGAAGTGATCACTTCAATTTGGTGAGACAAGGAGATGCTTCCTAGAAGAATTGGCATCTGACTTGGCCTTGAAATAAAATAACAGAATTTTAGTAGGTGTCCGTATTAGAGAAGTCAGTTCTAAGCATACCTGACATTATGTGCAATTGATTGAATCTAGGAAAAGGTAGAAGGTAATCATGAAACTGGAAGCACTCTTGTTTCACTGAAATATGAAAGGAAGAGGGATGAAATAAGGCTGTAAAGAGTTGGAGCCAGATTATAGAGAGCCTTTAAGGCCAGATGAAGAAATTTTTATTATATTCTTTACATAATGGAGAAACACTGAGGGTTTTGTTGCAAGTAGGTATGTCATTATTTTACCTACAATATAACAAGAAAATTAAATTAATCATGTTATGGATGATAGATTGAAAAAAAGTGGGCATGGTGTCAAGGAGATCAGTTAGGATGTTATTGCCAAATCCAGATTAGGAGTAATGATTAGAACCTGAACTAGAAAAGGTGGAACTGGGAATAGAAAGGTGGGGACAAAGAAGAGAGAGAATGAGTAGGACTAGTCAGCTTATTGTTTGTAAAGCTGAAAAAGAGTAAAATGAGGCTTGAAGGACTAGTCATTTATTGTATGTAAAGCTGAAAAAGTAGCTCTTTGGCTTAGAGGTTAAAAATTTAGGTGACTGAGAAGATGATAGTATATTTAGCAAAAATATGAAAGTTAATAGGGGCAGCAGAATTGCTTTGTGAAATAGATAATTACAGAATTTAAACATTGAAAGGGATTTCAGAGTATATTTAGTTCAAGACACATTTAGTCCCAAATACCTTTAACAATGTTCCCAATAACTGATCATCCAGAGTGTCTCACTGAAGATGTTAGATGATGGGGTACCTACTCCATCCAAAATAATGCAAATATACTTTAGGGCAATCTAATTAATTAGGAGATACTTTTATACTGCCTTTTTACAATCTGTACTCATTGCACCTTGTTTTGCCTCCCAGGACAATCAATCAATAAGTATTTATTATTTATTAAATGCCAGCTATGTGCTAGGTGCTGGAAATAAAAAGACAAAAATGAAATATTCCTTTTTCTCATGGATTTTACATTCTATTAAGAGAGGTAATGTACATATATAAGCATATGCAGAATAAATACAAGATAGTTTAAGGAAAGAGGGCACTGGCAGTTGGAAATCAAGAAAGGCTTCAGGTAGAAATGGGGCTTCAGGTGAATCTTGAAGGAAAAGAGATATTCTGTGAGGCAGAGTTCAGGAGGAAGTGTATCACACAGGAGAAACTGTGATATTCAAAGTGTATCATAGTCTGAGAAACAATAAGTGCTGTAATGCTCCGAAGAAACTGAGGCAGTATCACAGATTAGAGATTAGTTAATATTTTATTGATAGTAACGGAGAGTTTAGAATCCATAGCTATGGATAGGACTGAATGGGACTCTTGTCTCAAAGTATCCAGCACCAGAGAGTTTGGACTGGCAGCCATATTAGCCAGCCATCTGGATCTCAATGTATCCGGCACCAGAGAGTGGCTCCAAGAATTCTTATAGGGCTCCGGTGCTCAGGGAAAACAAAAGGCAGAAGAAGCAGAGGACTGGGGGAATTGGAGTTCCAGGAAAGGACTGTAAGTTCAGTTCTGACAGGTTGGGGGTATGGAGGAAGGATCAGAAATTCTGATAAGTTTGGGAAGAAGCTAGGAGCCACTGAGCCTGGGGCCATAAAGATAAGGGGTATGTCTAGGTGTTTGAGATGGACCATCTGGAGGTTTTATAACTCTTTGGAATGCCAGAGGCCTTAACTTTGCACCTCCAATTATCTCAGTCTTAATGGCCAGAAAGGGGGGAGGGGGGCTTGCTAACGAGGATGAACAATTAAGGGAAACTGAGACAAAACAACTGAGACAGGGGAACTGTGGCACCACAGTGTGAAGGTGAAAAGATGAGACATGGACAAGTGTATAAAAGGAGGAAGAAGATCAGTTTGGCTGATTGTATCATGTGTGAAAGACAGTAATGGATGCTAAGGATGAAAGATTAGAACTAGGTTGTGAAGGGCTTTAAATGGTATGTGTAGTATTCTAGGGGTAAGAAGGAACCTCTCGTGTTTATTGATAGGGGAGTAATATCAGATCCCTGGCTTATTAAAATCACCCTGACAACTGTGTGAAGGATGTGTTTGACAGAAGAATAGCCTGAAGCAAGAAAACCTATTAGAAAGCTATTGCATTAGTCCAGAATAGATTATGAGGATTAATAAACAAAGGGGAGGCCTCTGTCACATTTTTAAAATGTGGTACCCATTAGTTGGAAATGGTTGAACAAACTGCTATATTTTACTTTAATGGAATATCCCTGTGCATTAAGAAGTTCCAAACATGACATTCAGAAAAATATGGGAAAATTTGTATAAACTGATGAAGAGTGAAGTAAACAGAACTAAGAGTCCCCAAAGCCTTTGTGTAATCATAATATTTTGAATTTTTTTTAGTGCTTTAAGGTTGTAGAGTACTTTACAATATTAGCTTATTTTTATCCTCAATACAATCCTGGAAGAAAGGTGCTATTATTATTTATGCTTTAAAGATAAAGAAAGATTATTTGACTTGCTTGAATCAAGAAGCTAATAAGTGTCTGAGATTGAATTTCAAATCAGATCTTCTGTTCTCCAGGTTCAATGCTCTATCTACTGTAACACTTCCCTATTTTTAATTAATTGTTTTAAGCTTTAATAGATTAACTGTATCAAGACTTTTGGGACACTTTGTATATACAATAATTACAGGAAAAGAATACTAAAAGTAAACCCTTTTCTGATTAATTACAATAACCAATCTCAATCTCAGAGAACAATTAATGAACCACATGTCTTTTTCAGCAAAGAGGAAGGATGCTACAAGGGCAGAAAGTTGTATTTATCTTTAAATGTGACTGCTGTATCATTTGCTTATACTTAATTATTTGTTATTGTTACTTGGTGGTGACAAGGGAAAGTTAGATTCTGATAATAGGGATGGAATGACTGTGGTATAAAAACAAAGGACATCAATAAATCTTACTGTAACAAGGTTTTTTTGTTTTGTTTTGTTTTGTTTTTTATGGAACACTCAGAGCTGAACACAGTTTTCCATATGGAACCTGACATGGGAAGAATATAGTGGGAGTATTTTTTTCCTTTATTCTATACACTGTTTCCCTTAAAGTAGTCTGCAATAGATTACATTAGCTTTATTGGCACACTAATGATTCAGTTTGAGTTTGGATTCCACTAAGAGTTAAAGATCTTTTCTTCATGAACTAATCATACCCTGATCTTGTATTTATGAATTTGCTTTTTTTTTAAAACTCAATCATGAAAGTTAATAGTTACGTCTGTTTTCATTTTTTTTCCTAACTCAAAAAAGCTCATTTTTCTAGAATGTCAAGATAATTTGGCTTTTGAATTGTCATCTGTTTCATGAGTTATCACAATTTTGCATCAACTACAAATTGAAAAGCATACTTTCTTTGGTTTCATCTAAGCCATTGATTAAGATTTTGAATAGCACTGGTCTGAGGACAACTTTCCAAGGGGCATACTTTCTAAAGATCTCTGTCAATATTGACTTAAATCCTTTTGTGGCTACTTTTTTCTTAATCTGGTCATTCAGGGAATATACAAGTCATTATACAGTATGTCTCCTTATATAATATCAGAGTCTATTCCACATCTCTCTCTCTTTTTCATAAGAAGAGAATGCTTTTGCTAAATGTTTTGCTGAATTCTGGATAAACTGGGTATGTAAGCATGTAAAGTATGTAAACTGGTCTATTAGTCCAGTTACTCTGTGTGAAAAGTAAATGAGGTTAGTATAGCATTACCTGTTTTTGATAAAGTCATGCTGGTTTTTAGTGATCAGTGTTTCATCTTCTTAATGAGTTCCAGAATTTTGAAAGGAATAGAAATCAAACTCACTGGTTTAAAATGTGCATGTTCTACCCTTTGGGGGCTTTTTTTTGAAAGCTGGTAAACAGCTGTTTTTCTCCAGTCTTGTGGCACCTTTCCCATTTTTAAAGATCCCTCAAAGTTCACTGACAATGAGTTAGTAATACCCTTTGCAAGTTCTCTCAGTACCCTAATATTTAGTTTGTCCAAGACTGATACTGTGAATTCATTGAACACAGCTTGATATTGTCTTGCCATTTCTTCATTTATCTTGTGTTTCCACTGACAGCTAAGCAGTTTGGTTATACTTGTCTGTGTTTAAATAACTTTTTCCTAGGAAGGGTAAACAGAAACAAAGTGAGAGTAGTTCATTTGTCAATAAATTCTACATCAAGCAGCTGCCTCTTTTCCTCCTCACTGGACTGATTTTTGTTTTTCTCTTCAGAATTTCATTCTTGAGAGACTCCTATCCTTCTTAGCCCAATTTCTCCTATGGGATAATGAGCTACTGGCTTTAAACTATTCTTTATCTGAATCATTTGAAGTTCTTCCTTCCCCTTTTCACCCTCCCTCCCTTCCCCCCCCCCAAAAAAAATCTTGAGGGCAGGTCAGATTGTTCCTAACTTTCCTTTTTGCAATAATAAATTCTATAATGGAATGGACACTTAGCTTCAAAATTCCTATTGTTTCCACTTCATCATCCAGTTAACAGCTTTTAGTCCAAATTGGTTCCAGAAGAACAGTTCTCCTTGCCACTTCCACTACCTACTGA
This sequence comes from Myrmecobius fasciatus, assembly GCA_023553655.1. Lineage (NCBI taxonomy): Eukaryota > Metazoa > Chordata > Mammalia > Dasyuromorphia > Myrmecobiidae > Myrmecobius > Myrmecobius fasciatus. The sequence goes on along the minus strand of JAJPUD010000688.1, from coordinate 325,280 downwards.
AGGATGAAATTTTTCAGGTAAATTACAAATTTATCAGCACTCTACTTTTAGCAAAGAACTCTAGCAGAGTTGAAGCTTGCTATCATTACAAGTTCAAGATTCTGTGAAATATGTGGAAGTAGAGGAAAGAATTTTCAAATGAAGTATAGACAACCATTTGTATCTCAAGGGACCTCAAAGGTAATCCAGGCTAAGTCCTAATTACATTTACAGTTACAAATACTTAGCCTTCTGTTATATTCATATATATAGAAAAGCTATGAGATTGTTTCTTGGTTGATAATACTGAGGAGAGGGACCTCTATTCACTTTTTACTTTTATTAAAAAAAAAAACCCAACAATGGTCAAACAAGCCTTTGTATAAAAATAACAGTAATCTCAAACATGAGTCAAGAAAACAGAAGTTTCAGTAGCTACATCAGTTTGCTCCAGAATGAATAGCCATTCATTAAGTATAATTGAATATTCTACAATATGAAGACTGACAGAAAACACTTGAGAACACATTTTGATTGTTCAAAATTTCAAGGTAATTCTTTACCATATTCAGCCAAAGATCAATTATCTTTCTAATTAAAAAGGTAATTTAAAAGGATAGGTTTTATGAAATCATATTTAGATTATTTTTATTAACTTGTGTTTTGGGTTATTTATGTCATTGCTATTATCATGGAACATTGACAGATTCATAGAATTACAGATTCTTAGAATAGGAAGAGAACTTCCTTTAGGCCAGAGAAGAAATTTGAGGTTTCAAAGATTATGTAATTAGGCCAAGATCACAATTAATAAACTAAACACAGAATAACTAGTCTCCTCACTCCCAATTATTGCTCTTTCCATGGTATTGTGCTCCCTTGTAGTCTTCCTTTAAAACTACCAAAAAGATCTGCAGTTATTATCTAGTGTTATTAAAATAATATTAAAATAATTATTAAATATTAAAATAAATATTTAATAATTGTTAACCATTTGATAAGTGGAAAACAAGTTCAAATGACTTACCCAAGAATATATCACAGTCATTACTTAAGGCAAATTAAAAAAACCCAAACTGTCTCATTCCCATTTCTAAGCAATCTTTGATCGATTATATTAGCAATTCCCATATCTTTCTTTAATCCTAAAATGATACATAAAACCAGTGTCATACTGGAGAAGAAATCACTGTGCTCTCTCACAGAAAAGAGGGATATGAGTTCCAGTTTTACCATTTATTATCTCTGTGACTCATGCAAGCATTTTAATTTCCCTGAAACTCAGTTTCCTCATCTGTAAAAATTAATAGATATCCTTCCTCCTACAGTTATTATAAGGATCAGATGAGATAATGTACATGAGAGGACTTTATATTCATAAAATAATCATGAAAATATGAACTATTATTTTTAACACTAATTACTAATAAAGATGCTATTTTTTCATAGATTCACAGAACTGCAGAATTAGAAGGATCTTTGAAGGTTATCTAGTCCCCTTCCTGTCCAAATCATGTCTACAGTATCACTGATAACTGGTTGTCTATACTTGAAAATTTCCACTAATGGGGAATTCACTATCTCTGAAACATTCCATTCCAATTTTGGATGCTCTGATTATTAGGAAGTAGTTCCTTACTTCAAATAAAATCTCTCTCCCAGGAAATTCCACCTATTGTTCCTTACTCTGCTTTCTAAACCCAAACAAAACAGGATCAATTCCTTTTCCACATGGCAATGTTTGAGACAACTATCCTTCCCTAAAAGTTTTTCCTTTCCAGGTTAAATCTTTTTTTTTCCTATTGCAAGATAATTAGGGTTATATGATTTATTTAGTCACACAGCTAAGAAGTGGTAAGTGTCTGAGGTCAAATTTGAACTCAGGTCCTCCTGATTCTAGGACTGGTGCTCTATCCATTGCACCATCTAGCTGCCCCAAATATATCCTGTTCTTTCCAGTAAAAAGAGAACTGACTATTGAACCAATAGATGGGGATGCAAAGTCCATCTCTCAGTTTACTCTCTGAACCTAGCCTGTCACTTATTTTCCCTGTGTCTCAGTTTTCTCATCTCTAAAATGAGCTATATTAGACCACATGTGAGGTCCTTTTCACGTGTTGGAACTTTGATCCTCTGAACCAGTCCTGGTGTAACATAGGAGTCCATCATCTGGTCATCCTCCTTTAGACATGTGCCAGCTTGTTGATATCCCTTTTAGAATGTGGGATCCAGAATGGATAACATAATCCAGATGCCATAGGACCAGAGTATCTTGGGACTATCACTTCTTAAATATGGAAAATATACCTTTTATTACAATCTAAAATTAAATTAGCTTTGATGACTGCTACTTCATCTGCTGAGTCATGTCGAATTTATACTCCACTGAGATCTTCAGATCTTTTTCATATGAATTACCACTTAGCTATATCTCTCCCATTCTACACTTATGATGTTGATTTTCTGAGTTTGAGTTAAAACTTTCTGGTTATCCTTATTAAATTTCATTGTGTTATCTTCAGTCAATCATTCTAATCTATAATGACATTTTTGGTTCCTAATATTGTCATCCAAATTATCAGTTAACTATCCCAGAGTTGTGTCAGACACAAATTTGATAAGCATATCATCTATAGTTTCATCTGTGCCAACTAGGTGGTACAGCAGGTAGACAGAGAACTAGACCTAAAGTCAAGAAAACCTGAGTTCAAATTTGGTCGCAGACAATTAGCTGTGTGATTCCTGGCAAGTCATTTAACCCTGTTTGCCTCAGTTTTCTCATCTGTAAAATGACCTGGAGAAAAAAAAAATGACAAACTACTTCAGTATCTTTGGCCAGAAAGCCCCAGTTGTGAAAATGAAGAGTTGTATATAATTGAAAAGACTGACCAACAACACACTTTCACCTAAGTCATTAATATAAATGAGCAAAATAAAGTAAAGAGCACTCAAAACCCCCTGATACCCCCATAGCCACAGCCTGAGCTACATTAAATCTGATCTTTCAGATCAGTTCCAAAGCCAGACAGCTATGCTCTCTCTTGGCTAATGTCTCTCACTTATTGTGTACAAGGATGCTGTGAGGAATTTTGTAAAATGTATAAAATGCCACATGGTCATATAGGTGTACTGGGCCTATGGCCCAGTATATAGCATATACTATATCAGTATATAGTATATCAGAAGAGAAACTGAGTTTAGCCTGGAATGATTTCATTCTTGATGAATCTATACTGGCTCTTAGTGATCCCTGTTTTCTTTTATTTGTTCACAAATTACACTTTTAATAATATAATTGAGAATTTTGTAACTTTACAGGCTGTAGTTGTTGATTTTTTAAAATCTCCCTTGTTAAAATCTATCCTTTTTTGAAAACTGGAATATTTCTCATCGCTACTTCCATCTGTGTTTCCCTATTCTTTGTGGATTGTTAAAGTCTTTGATAGCAACTCAGTGGGCACAACCAATTTCATTAGTACTGAGGAATTTGGTTGATCTAGGCATGGAAACAAGCTCATTTGGAGCATTAGGTGCCTTCTTATCATCTCTTCATTTATCTTGGGCTTCAGTTTTCTGTTAACCATTTTAATTCTGTGTTCCCTTGACTTAAGATCAATATTCTAGATAAGAAAAACAGAAACAAAATAGAAATTGAATTGTTTTGTCTTCTTGTCCTTCCTTATAATCTCATTTTGTCATTGTTCCTCTCCTTATACTAAAAATGGGAAGCCCATTCCTGATTTATTCCATGTTTTACAACAATGAACATATCCATTTGAGCAATATTCAGTGAAGTAACACTGTTCTTTCATTTCTCTTTCATTTCAGTAAAAATTAGTCAGCATAATTTCTTACATAATGGGAGTCTTGTAGCTAATGAAAAGCATACATGTGATATAACCACAATACCTGGTTGCTTTTCTGCCTCATACCTATAAAGTCTATTGGGGCCCTCCCAAAATAGAAGTATTCTGTAATATACCATACTGATTCCTTTGGGGTCTCCTTATACTTTTAATTTTCAGCATCAAGATTTGTGTGAGGTGACTTAACAGAAAAAAAATATTTTTTTTGGCTGTTCTTCTGTGGCAATAACAATTTATCCCCAGAAAAGACATTTTAGTCCAAAAGTCCTATAAAATCTAGTCCTTTCTGTAGTGAAGTGAGTTACTTCAGGCGGGGAAAAAAAAAGTCAGAGTGTAATCACATTTTAGGCTTCTGAGTCTATGTTGAGGCAATCCTGAGGGTTTCCTGAAGACTTTTTCTGCTGAGGCTGAAGTGCTACTGAGTAGTAGCATATGTAATCTGGAACAATGAGAGAGCTTTGAAGATGGACCCTCAGGTTAGATTGCTGCACTATTACTTAACAGACCTATTTTCAAGTCCTTGATCTTCCCATTTTCTTTATTCTTGCCCTTACCTTTTCAATTCAGAGAATATACCAAGGAGATAGTTGCTAATACAGTTTAAGTTTACACATAGTTTTAATAGGATTTTCACCCCACTTACCTAATTTGCCTCAGGCTAGGATAAACATATTTTAGTTGGAGCCTTTATTAAGAGAAAGGAAGTTATGATGAAATAATACCAGTCTAATGACTGTAGGAAAACTCCTAAGACCTTGATAGTAAAAATATATATGTCTTTGTTGTTCAATTGTGTCTGACTTTATGATCCCATTTGGGGTTTTCTTGTCAAAGATACTGATATAGTTTGTCATTTCCTTCTCCGGCTCATTTTATAGATGAGGAAATAGAGGCAGAGTTAGGTAACTTGTCAAGGGTCACATAGAGAGGGTCTGAGGCTGATTTGAATTCAGGTCTTCCTGACTCCAGGCCCGATACTCCATCCACTATACCACCTAGCTGCCCCATGTATTTTTCTTTTTCAATTTTTAACATTGATAAAGATATATCATTTTTTTAAATGCTATTTCAATGATCCACAAAAAAGTATTAAAAAAAATCTGTCAAGCACATAACTCCACTAAAAATCATTTATACATTAAAGATCACTGATTTGGAATCAAAAGATCTGGTTTGGAATTCCAGCTCTGGCACTTAATACTTGTATGAGCTTGTTTCCATATATGTACAATGAAAACTTAAAATAATAGTGTTAAACTCAAATTAAAACAGGGATCATCAATCCATAATATGGTTCCCAGTAGGCCATATAGTAACTTAGTTTTAAAATATAACATTATCTATTATTCATTATGACATATCATATTTATACAAATACATATAATAAGTATAACATCTATATAGCTACTTAACGTTATCTATTATAACATTACTTATTACATTTTTACATATTTGTACATACATATTATAATTGTAATATTATCTATATATATTTACTTAACATTATTATACATTATTACATATTATATTTATACCTTATACATATTATAATTATAACATTTATATATCTGTAGCTACTTAGAATTATCTATTATATATTACACATTATGTTTATTTATATTATAACATTATATATCTACTTAACATTATCTATTATAACATTATCTAATGTATCTGTTTTACTATATTTTTTTCATTTTGTTAAATATTTCTCAATTGCATATTATTCTGATTTCCAATGCATTTGCTAGTGTCATGAGCTGTCCAGGCTTCTAATGTGATCCCTTTGGACCAGAAGATCTTATAAGACTGAACTTTAAGCCTGGAGCCTATATGTACATATTCACAGCTCTTCTGAATCTGAGCTTCTAGGAGACTGAAACTGTTTCTGGAAGTAGAATGCTTTGAGTTTAATGGCCATTTGCCTCCCTGTGAAACAGTTTTTTTCTGGTTGAATCCATTGATTTCATTTGGAAGACACTGGCATTACTACTTGGCATTGCTACAAAGAGCTCATATATCTCTAACTCACCCCTAATTCTAAGGACCAATGATTTTTTTTTTTTGACCTGGGATTTTTTAGAGGTATCTGGGACCTACTAGACAGTGATTCAAACCACCCTTAACCTGACTGACATTTAAGGTCTGTATAATCCAACTCTCATCTTTTTTCTAACCTTCTTTCTTATTCTAAATTTGCCTCATGTTCCAGCCAAAACTGGTCTATTCACCATTTCCCAAATATACCTGGAACTTTCCAACTTCTACTATTACTCTGCACATTTTCACATTCAATTCTACCATTCAAGAAACCCTTCTCAATCTGTTCATGAAGCATTCCTTGTCACCTAACATGAAGGCCTCTCTATTTTCTATAATCTCTGGAGCTAGCATGATTCAGTGGAAATAGTTTTGGATTTGTAATCAAAAGTCTTGATTTCAATTTACAACTCTGCTTTCTGTATCATCCTAGGCAAGGATGCAAACAAGTTAAGTGGTATAAGGAAAACCTTAAATGGTGCTTAAATTTGAGAATTCCAAGTCACTTCTACAATTTTTTCCCTTTCGTGTTCTATGCTGTACCAATAATATAGCATTTACCTTATTTTGTCTTACAGTTATTTGTAGTCAAGTCTTATTTCCTTAGCAATTAATCACAGAGTACAAAGACATTGCTGTTCAATAAATATTTATTAGAGTCTAAGTGGTACTGTGTATAGGATTTGGTTTGAAGTCAGGAGGATATGAATTCAAATCCTATTTCAGACTTTAGCTTTGTGACCCTGGGGAAGTCACTTAAATGTACCTGTGCCTCAATTTCCTTATCTGCAAAATAGGGATAAGAATAGCAACTACATCCAAGGTTGTTATGGGTATAAACTGAGTTAATATTTGTCAATCACGTTGCACACCTTAAAACACTTTGTAAATGTTTATTTTCATTGTTATTATTGTTGCTATTCATTCAGTCACTTTTCCCAAACCAGTCATGAGTCAACTTTGCTAAAATACCATGGACCTTCATCCCATCATAGAAATTTGAGGTAGAGTAAATCTCAGAGATCACTTAGTCTAGTTCCTCATTTAAAAAAAATGTTTTATTGAAGTGTTTTGTTTTTTCTATTACAAACACTTCCATATTACACCCACTACCTGAAAATTCTCTTGTAACAAAGTAAAACTAATGATGACTTCATCTGAAAGTGCATGCAATATTTTACATTTGTAGCATCCCTTATACCTCTCTCTTCTTAAAAATTAAAAATCTATTTTCTCTACTTCCTATCCTCACCTCATTAAAAAAAAGAAAAGAAAAAATTATAGTAAATTTGCATAATCAAGCAATATTAATTGTAATTCCTTTAATAACTATCTATATACAAAAGCCATGTAAACATGTATATATAAATTCACATATAATATATACATGTATGGCTGCATATATACAAACATGTGAATACATATATTCCTGTATCTTAATCCATCCCCTCTCTGTCACATTTAGCCTGTTTCATTATTTGTCCTCCAGAGTCATGAATGGTTATTGTATTGATCATAGTTGAAACAGCTTCAACAGTTGTCTATTTTTATAGTGTTATTGTTGTTAAATACATTTGCCTCCTACATTTACTCATTCCATTATTCATCAGATTATAAAAGTCCTCAAAACTGCTTATTTTTATAATAATGATGTTATAAGTTGTTCTTCTAAGAATTTTGCTCATTTCAAAATGTATTTCTTACAGCACAATAGCACATCCATCACTTTCAGACACCATGATTTATTCAACCATTCCTCAATTGATGGGCATCTTTTTAGCTTCCAGTATTTTTGCCATCATAAACTGAGAGTCACAGAGCTAAAATGACTTGTTCAAATTCACACAACTATCAAGTGGGCTTCTGATCCCCAAATTCAAGGGTCTGTTCACTATATCACAACTACTTTCAAAAACAAAAGGTATTGATTTTATGATGTATCTATATCTATATACATATAGATATATGAATGAATAGTACAAAAGAGAGAAAGGTACGCTCACTGTGAGCTGGAGTAAATGGGAAAAGGTCATGTAAGTGATGAGATTTAAAGTAGGCCATGAAGGATGGGCAAGCAATAACTAATTAGAGGGAAGGGAACCTGGGTAAGGTAGGGAGAAAGAGTGAGCTTAATATATGGTAAAGTAAGATAGCATACTGTTTTAGAATGTTCTCCAAAAGACTTTTTATTTCCAGCATCTATACAGACAGAAAGAGTTCATTGTCTTTTGAGTTGCTTTGTATATCACTTATTATAGTCCCTGTCACACAGTAAGTCTTCTTTTAAAATTTTTATTTAATATTTTACTTTACCCCAGTTTCATGTAATAACAATTTTTAACATTTTTAAAATTTTGAGTTCCAAATTTTCTCCCTTCTTCCCCCCCCTACTCCCCCTCATTGTGAAGATAAGCAATTCAATTTAGGTTATACACATATTGTCATGCAAAAATTTTCACAAGTCATGTTATAAAAGAAAACATAGAACAACCCCCCCCAAATTCCTCAAAAAAATAAATTTTAAAAAAGTATGCTTCAATCTGTAGTGAGATATCAATTCTTTCTCTAGGGGTAGATAGGAATTTTCATTATAAGTCCTTCAAAGCTCTCTTGGATCACTGTATTGCTCATCATAACTAAGTCATTCACAGCTGATCATCTTCTTGTATTGTTGTGACCTTGTACATAGTACATTTCACTTTGCATCACCTCAAGGAAATCTTTCCAGCTTTTTCTGAGGGCATCCTGCTCATCATTTCTCATCCATCATATATTTTATACCATAATTTGATTTGGTATTTGATGGACTTCCTCTTAATTTCCAGTTCTTTGCTCCAAGAAAAGAGCAGCTATATTTTCATACTTAAAAGTATATTTCCTTTTTATAAATCTATTTTGGGATATAGACCTAATAGCGGTACTGCTAAATCAAAGGATTTTATAGCCCTTTGGGTATAGTTTCAAATTGTTCTACATAATTGTTGAATCAATTCACAACTCTACTGATAGTACATTAATGTCACATTTTCTCCATATCTCCTTCAACATTTGTCCTTTTTCCTTTTCTGCTCTATTAGTTAATCCAGTTAAATATGAGGTAGTACCTCAGAATTGTTTAATTTGCATTCCTCCAATCAATAGTGAGCATTTTTTCATATGGCTATAAACAGCTATGATTACTTCATCTGAAAACTATTCATCTTTTGATCATTTATCAATTGGGGAATGGCTCTTATTTTTATAAATTTGATTCTGTTCTATGTATGTTTGAGAAATGAAGCCTTTAATAGGGAGATTTGCTTCAATTGTTTTCCCTAGTTATTATTGCTAACTGTACCCCCCCCCTGTATTTCCACCAGCTCATGTTATTCTATTCTTTCTCTCCTTTTACCTTGTCCCTCCTCAAAGGTGTTTTGCTTCTGATTACCTCCTTCCCTAATCTGCCCTTCCTTCTATCACCTCCTTCCCATCCCTTTCCTACTTTCCTATAGAGTAAGATAGATTTCTATAGCCAATTGAGTATGTTATTCCTTCTTTGTGTCAATTCTGATAAAAGTAAGGTTCACTGACCTCTTTACCTTTACCTGCCTTCCTTTTTCCTCCACTGTAAAAGCTTTTTCTTGCCTCATTTATGTGAGATAATTTACCTTATTTTACCTCTCCCTTTTCTTTTCTCCCACTATATCTTTCACTCCTTATTTTTATTTTTTTTAGATGTTATTCCTATACATTCAGATCACACCTGTGCCCTACGTCTCCTGTAATAGGAGACATAAAATGCCTTCTAACTGCCCTAATAATGAGAAAGGTCTCAGGAGTTACAAACTAGGAATATTAAGTGCCATGTGATTTCCCTTTCCTGTTTACCTTTTTATTCTTCTTTTCAGTCTTTTATTTGAAATTCTAATTTTCTATTCAGCTCTGGTCTTTTCATCAAGAATGTTTGAAAGTCTTTTATTTCACTGAATGCCATTTTTTTTCAGTGAAGAATTATACTGTTTGGCTGGGTAGGCATTTTTTTTATTGTAATTCTAATTCCTTTGCCTTCTAGGATATCATATTCTAAGCCCTCCAATCCTTAAATGTAGAAGCTGCTACATCTTGTATTATCCTGACTGTGGCTCCATGATATTGAATTGTTTCTTTCTGGGTGTTTGCATTATTTTATCCTTGATTTGGGACCTCTGCAATTTGGCTATCATATTCCTAGGAGTTTTCAATTTGGAATCTCTTTCAGAAGAGTGGATTCTTTCAGTTTCTATTTTAACCTTTGGTTCTAGACTGTCAGGACAGTGCTCCTTGATAATTTCTTGAAAGATGATTCCTGAGCTCTGTTTTTGATCATGGCTTTTAGGTAATCCAATAATTTTAAAATTATCTTTTCTGGTTCCATTTTTCAGGTCAGTTGTTTTTTTTTCCAGTGTGACATTTCATATTGCTTTCTATTTCATTTTGGGGGTTTTGTGTTATTGTTTCTTGATTTCTTTTAGCTTCTATTTGCTCAATTCCAATTTTTAGAATTAATTAATTAATAATTTATTAAATAAATTAAATAAAATTAATTAATTTTTAAGAAATTATTTATAGTGAATTTTTTTACCTCCTTTTCCATTTGTCCAATTCCACTTTTTAATTTTTTTTTTTAATGAGACTATTGGGGTTAAGTGATTTGCTCAGAGTCATACAGCTATTTAAGTGGTGTCTGAGGCCAGATTTGAACTCAGGTCATCCTGACTCCAGGATCAGTGTTCTATCCACTGTGCCATGTAGCTGCCCCCCAATTCTACTTTTTTTAAGGAATTTTATATTCTAGGAGTTTTTGTATTTCTCTTTCCATTTGACCAATTCTCCCTTTTAAGGCCTTCTTCTGCTAATTGGGCTTTTTGTACCTCCTTTACCATTTGGCCTATTCTATTTTGTAAGATGTTATTTTCTTCAGTATGGTGTGTATGTGTGTGTATGTGAGGTGTTACCAAACTGCTGACTCATTTTTCATGATTTTTTTACATCACTCATTTTTTTTCTTAATTTTCCTTCTAACTCTCTTATTTGAATTTCAGTATCTTTTTTGAGCTCTTCTCTGGCCTGAGACCATTTTTCTTGGAGGATTTGGATGTAGGAGCTTTGACTTTGTTACTTTCTTCTGTGTGTGTTTTAATCTTTCTTGTCATAATAACTTTCTATCGCCAGAATTTGTTTCTATTGTTTGTTCATTTTCCCAGCTTATTAAATTTTAACTTTGTTAAAGTAGGACTCCACTTCTAGGGTAGAGGATTCATTGTCCCAAATTTCAAAGGTTTTGTGGAGCTATCTTCAAAGATACTTCTAGGGACCTATAAATTTTCAGTTCTTTTAATATGATATGATCTAAAGGGAGGTGTTTACTGTTATTCTCTTGGTCTGTGCTTTGGCCTATGAGTGACCACAAGCACTCTTTTCTATCCTGGAACTGTGGGGAGGGCCCCCTTCTACTATGGCTGTAAGCTAGGGTGGACTAGTGCTCCTCCTCACTCTAGGACTGCCATTCAGGACTATGATCTGGATATGAGTATGGACAAAACAACAGAGTTCAGCCTTAGGGTTAGCAAAAAGACCCCTGTTATCTCCTTCTAACCAGTTATTCAACCCCCTTGCCATTTGTGGGTTGAGAGTTCTAAAAGCAGTCACTGTTGCTGCTGATTCAGTAGTCCCAAGGCCTATTCCTGGTTTTCTGGGACGAGAATTCTCACCCACATATGAAAGACCTTTCTTGCTGACCTTCTAAATTGTCTTTGGTGTCTGTGGCCTGAGAGGTCTGGGTATCTCCACTGCTGCTACTGATTCAGCTGCTCAGAAACCCGAAACTGGTTTTCTGGGGACTGGTGACTGTGTTTCTGCTTGACTGCTCTTTTCTCTCACTCTTTTGCAACAGACCTTTCTTGCTATCATTCTAAGTTGTCTTAGGTTAGAAAATTGTTTTACTTTGTCTTTTTGTATTTTCTGATACTAGAATTTGTTTAGAGTCAGTATTTGAAGGTATTTGGAGGGGTGTGGGAGAGAGTTCAGGTGAGTCTCTGCCTTTATTCCATAATCTTGGATCCACATCCCTAATAGGTGTTTATTAAATGTTTATTGATTCACTAATTTTAAAAACAAATACTAAAATAAATTAGGGGAGTTAATAAAAGATATATAAGAAATCCCTTCAAGATACCAAATAAACAATCATACAAATGTGCTGTAGGTAAAACTATTTGCTGGGAAACAGTGATGACTTCTACCCCACAAAATTAAGTTCTTATAATTTATTAAGCATCTCCTTACCACTGTAATTTTTTGTACAAAATGAAACTAAATAAAAACAGAAAGAAAAGAGGGGAAATAATCTGACTAGATGGAAAAGTGCCTTCCAATTATATTATCAAGGTCTTGATTTATGTTTCAAACTCAGGTCAATGACCCTTGTGTTTTCATAACTGAATAGCCCAAGAGCTGCTGTTTTGAATTCTTCTTTGGCCTCTATTTATTGGATGGCAATCAATACTTTTTCCCCCCTTATTTTCTGGCTTAGTTAAATGATTAAAATTGCACATGTGTGGGTACACACACACATGAGAAGACAAATATCTTGCAGAATTAAGAAATTTAGTGCTCTAAAAAACTCGCACAGTGGCATCATAGCCCATAAATTAACGTCACTATGTCCTACTAAGTCTTAATATAAGAAATCTAATTTTTTCTTATTCATTTATGCTGTTATATTATCTAGTCAGGTGTACCTTCACATTTTGTGATTACTCTTGTCTAATTTACATTGAGATCAGTAGCAGAAGACCATTCATTTTATTTCAATTCTCATCCTTCATTAAGTAAATTTGACCTTTTTTTTGCAGCCACCAAGGGATGAGAGTCTGAATGGCCTTCTTGTGGGATACCGAATCTATTATCGGGAGCTGGAATATGAAGCTGGACCTGGAACAGAATCCAAGACTGTCAAAAATCCCTCAGCTCTAAGAGCAGAACTCACACGTGAGTATTCTTCCCCTTCTGACCAGCATTCTGTACTTACATAGGGTCTAATGACTGGTCAGATCCATTTGAAACACCTCTAGGTAGAGTTCAGAAGAGTTGCTGGTGAATTATGACCATTTGGAATCAAAGCTAGGTTCTAATCATTGACATGCCATCTGATCATCCTCAGTTCTGCTTAGACACAGTTTTGATTGGATGTGATAACAATGAGATGATACCAGAGACTTAAACAGCTTGAAGGGTCTTGTTCTTTCTCCATCTCATCCTTAATTTAGGGAAAGTTTGGTGGCATTTTTTTTTTAAATTTCTTGTTCTGGGAATAATGTTACAAATAATAACCATGATCCCTATAACATATTAGGGTAGGTAGGGGGCTGAGTAGAGTGCCAGACTTGGAGTCAGAAAGAACTGAGTTTAAATTCAGCCTCGGACACTTAGTAGCTCTTTGACTCTGGGCAAGTCAGTTAACCTTGTTCGTTTCAGCTTCCTCAGCTGTAAAATGACTTGGAGAAGGAAATGGCAAATCATTATGGTATTATTGCCAAGAAAACTCCAAATAGGGATACAATTGAATCAGATCCAACTAAACAACAGCAACACCTATGACCTTCTAACACAATGGGAAAATGAGGATGTCACATTTTTACTTTTTGGATGGGTGCAGTATATTGCTCCCTACTACCTTCCATTGTCTTGGGTTATTTACCGAGCACCATTTGCTATATTTCTTTCATGCCTCCTGCTTCCCAATAACTCATCTGATGGTAACCTTTGATTTAGACCAGGTTCTTTTCATCCAAATAATCTGTAAAAAACAAAGGCCTACTTGCTTAAATAGCAGCTGTTTTCCTTCTTTTCATATTCCACTGCTGTGGTTTAAAATTGGCTTAGTACCAATGATGCAGAATCAGTTAATCCAGTTATAATTTGGGAAGGATATTGGATGAAGGGAAATGATTTTTTTAGACAGACCTCATCTGCCTGCACAAAGAAATATTGACATATCCCTTAGCTGTCCCTTGCTGATTGCCAATATGCAATGATGATTTCCCTGGGTTTGTTTTGTTGTCATTAGATTTTGTTGTGTTTTGTGTGTGGTTTTGTGTGGGTGTTGGTATTTTCTCTTTTTTTTAACATAACAATGCATTGTTGATGCTAGAGATGTTCCATCCTCAAGCATAGATTCTGAATCATTTTGTTTATATTATAGAAATCCATGATTTCAGAAGTCCTTCAGTTTTTAGGTTGTTCTATACTTTTAGGACCAATGCCCTGCTCTTCAGCATAAGCAGGCTGAAAATGATGCATACCACACAGTAATTGAAAAAGTAATTTCCTCGACAGAAATGGCTTTGAGTTCTTCTAGTGGCTTTATGTTACATCATGTCAAATACTAATTTGTTCCATTTAATCAAAGGAATAAACACATTTCCCCCACATCGAGTATTTGCATGGCTTTCTATATTATGTAGAAATGCAGTAATCCCTGGCGAATGGGATGATTTGATGTGTTATGGGAGGCAGTGTGAATTTTATCGCCCTTCGAGTTACAGTGCTAAAGCTAGAACTAGGTCTTTTTGGGGTTTGCATCATTTCCCTCTCTCTCTGCTGTACATCATTTACAATAACTATTTCCCTGCATGGTAACTAGCTTTCTGCTTTGCTTACCCTGAATAGCCCAAAGCAGCTTCAAGACAGTGAACAGCAGCTCTGCATTAACAACATATGAATTAACACGTAAGTGAACACTGCCTTCGGCACAAAACCTTTGTAACTGTGGAAAGTACAATCTGGGCAAGTGCTTTTGGCTTCCTCAATGGACCCAATGGAAACTAGCTTGAATTAATGGTTTCTATGCTTTTCAACATTTGCTAATAATCATAATAATAAAACAAAAGTTAAGAAACATTCAGAAACATACTGGGAAAAGGAATTTAATGACTTCTAGGTCTTCGTGATTTTTAATAGTAAGAGAAATCTGACTTGTTAACCTCTCCTTTTTAATTTCATATGAATTTTAACCAAATCATAATTCTCTTCTTTTAATTCTTGCATAGGGATGTTTTCCAGCTGCAAGGAATGGATTAGGGAGGGACTCAAAGAATTTGCTTTTGGTAGAGAAGGGTGCACTGGGTTAGAAAATGAATAAACAAAGTTAAAAGGCCAACTGTTTTATAGTGATGATGATTCACTAGATAGGGCTTGCTCCAGGCTTTTGAATTACATATCTGAAATAGGCCAAAAAGTTAAGCTCACAACCTGCACAAAGCACTTTTACTCACATATATGCTGTTTTCCTCCTGACTTCTTATAGTTAACCATTAGAATGAACTCTATTGTTGAACCTCAAAGATAAGTCAATCTGAAACAAGAAAGCTATTTCCTTTGACTTTAAAATTATTTATAAGGTAACACAACTCCAGAGACATCAGAGATATCATTTAATGTGAATCTGAAACTAAAAATGCTGGACTCCTGACTCAGAGATGTGAGTGGAACTCTTATAAATATTTTTTGGAAGTTTATCAAGGGATCAGACTCATTGAATTTTATTGGGCTAATGATATGCTGGAAACTATGAGATTGAAAGCATAGTTCTCTTCCTGAACAGAAAATGTCAGCAATATGACATCTTCACACCTTCATATACAGGTACACCTAAACAAATGTATGACTTTAACGCACAACTACCTACCAACTTAGTAAAAAGAGAAGTTGTCAAACTTGGTTTTGCATGCACACACACATACACATATATATGAATACACACAGATCATAAGAGTGCCAAGTTTCTCCTCTAGAAACCAGCCCTCCATAAGGATTTAGATATAATACATGGTAATGAATAATTCTGTAGCCATTGGTCTATTTGCTCCTCCCTTTTCACATTGCTCTAGTCATACCTCTTTTCTAGCCAAATCAACTAGATTGTTATTAAATATCTACTATGTACAATGTACCTTGCTAGGATTGTGAACCAATAATACATCTAAGCCCAAATCATGCATTGCAAACCATATACTAAGTATGCTGTGAAAAAAGAAAATCTGGTGCAGCACTTGCCTCTGAATACAGAATAAGATGCTTTTCTGCAATGTAGCTGCTTAATTAATGATTAGTCGAAGGAAGGGCAATACTGTTAATGATCTAATTGAGATTTTATGTACATTCTCATAATTACTGCATTCAAGAAAGACTTCTAAAGAAATTTCTGCCTATTCAATGAGTGTTGGGAAGTTCAAAAGGGAATAATTTTTTAAAATAGGTAATAGTCCTGAGAGATAGATGTTAAAATATTTTACTCCTGCTTTTTTTAAAAACTTCACAGATTTGAAGAAATATAAACGCTATGAAGTGATAATGACTGCATATAATATCATTGGGGAGAGCCCAGCTAGTGCTCCTGTGGAAGTCTTTGTAGGAGAAGCTGGTAAGCACCTGATATATTTTCTATTCAATGCGACTATTTCAAGACACTAAAAATGCTACTTCATACCCTTTCCAACCAAATATTACAATACTTATGCTATTCCTTCTCTCAGCTAAGTAATCCAGAACAAGAGAATAAGGAGCTCTTCATAATCATAGTTTCTCCAAAGAAGTAGGTCTAGATGGAAAAGGCTGACTCTGTTGATAGCTGTGATTTTCTTGATGCCAAAGTAAACAATCAATATTTGCTTTTGAGATTCAAATATCTGAAGTCAAAATATGTATTACAATTGCTGATTGAAACTTGCTTAAATTAGAAGAATAAAAAAAAGTTATTGCTGCAACAGAAAACTAATATGGTACATAGCTTGAATTAAAAACAAATCAATTCCCCCCCCTTTTTGTATAATTAACAATTAGCACAATATTTGGTATATAGTAAGTGTTTTTTAAAATGTGTGTTGATTGCTTAACAGATGGTCATTTAAGAGGAAGTTCAGGTTTTGGGAGAAATAAGCCATTTGATTCTGGAACATGTTGAGCTTAAGGTATTGTTGAACAAATGGGTGGCTGAAGAAGGTAATACTGAGATTTAGAAAGAATATATTGGACTAGAGATATAGATTTTGGAGACCTTCACATTTAGGAATCAGATGAATCTATGAAAGTGAATGAAATCATCAAAGGAAGAGAGAACAGAGAGAAAGGAGAGTCAAGAACAGAAGCTTGGGGATAGTGATACATTTAATGGGTTGAAATGGAAGGGGAGTCAGAGATGAAGAGAAGAACTATGGGAGTGCATTATCATGAAAGCCAGAGGAAATCAAGAGAAAAGAGATTGCCAAGAAGCAAGGACTTGGCCAATATTATCAAATGATAATAGAGTCGAAAATGAAGGTGAAGGCTAAGAAAGCACCATTGTATTTGGCAGCAGTTTGATGTGCAATTTAAATTGAGTGGTGCATATAGACACTAGATTGCAGGGAGAGGAGGAATAGGCAAGCAGAATTAATGAACAGAAATGAGTCTAAAATTGAAATGAAGTCTAGAAGGGGCAGGGAAGAAGAGTTGGAAGGGTTGTTTGAGGAACAAGCAGGGTCAAGAGAAAGTTTGTGATAATAAGAATTTGCTTGAATTTTACAATATTTCATAGACATTCATTCAGACTAGTTGGAAGGAGGTGTAATGTTACAAAGAGGATAGGATGTGATCAATATTCTAGTTTTGAGTGTGACTTTTTGCGATTGGAGAATAACTTTTCTCATACATTAGTTATTTAGATAAGTGCCTCAAAACTTTGCTTAATGAATTTCTTTAGAACAATCAAATGTTTTCCTAAAAGTGAAAAGGAAATGGAAATTTTAAGGTATTTTCATCTATCTCTAGTTTTAAAAGCAACCTTTATCCCTTTCCATGTACTTTCTCATGTTCCCCTTTACTATAGGACCTCTAACTCCGATTTATTATTCACTGGTGGATCCACCTCCTTCCCACCTCCCACTTCCTCATTCACTCCCTCTCTATTGCTTAAGCCTGACCAGACCTCCTATTTACCTCCTTAGGAAATAGATTATAATAATTAAGTGAACCCCATTCATTAGGCTCAATTTCTTTCTTACTTTATCCTGATTTCTTTTGACCCTAAGACAAGTCTTTAGACTATAGTTAGCTCTGGAAAGCTTGGATGCAAAATCAGGTCAGAACAAGATATTAGCCATGATGTACTGGGTACATCATACTCAATATATACTTGTCAAGCTTTAGTGAGGTTTATCCCCAGCTTTCAGAACCAAGGATAAGTTTAACCTTAACTTTATGAGGAAGCTTTGAACATGCACTGAGAAGCTTTTGGCTCTTCAGTAAACCTCTGCTGAAACATTTTAATGCAAAAACAATAAGAGAAAAGCAATATGAATTTTGTGCCACATATCCATTCTAATGATTTGTCTGTATCCAGAAAATCTGGGATAAAAGTGATTGGAATTAATTTCCCATAGCAGGTGGTGTGGAGTAAGTAGAAAGGAATGAGACTAACAGAATAAGTCAAAAAAAGCATCAGAAGATGTTTCTCACTAAAATAAGGTGATAAATTCCCTTGCAAGAAGAAGGGGAAAGTGATGTCTGCCATCCTAAATGATGGTGACATTTGTCGACCTTCATGCTTCAAAGGAGCTGATGCAGTCGATTTTTTCCCCTTCTTTTTAATTTTTTCATGATGAGCTCCTATGGCAGTCTCAGCAAGAAAAGGGAAATGAAAGCCAGAGTGAAGGTCTGGTAGATGAAGACCTCTTTCTCAAAAGTCATGTTGAATGTTAGAATGCCGGATGGAGAGCACAGCTGCTTTCATCCCCTGATGTGCCAGTTTAGTCCTCCTTTTCACAATGTCCTTTTCACTTATCATTCAGATATTTTCTTCCCCCAGGATTTTGTGGGGAGTGATTTCCCCTATGTCCTGATGACTTTGGGATCCCAGGATGTTAACTTGTAAACCACCTAAGTAGATAAGCCAGGACACTTGAATACTTGCAGTGGCAATAAATTCTTTCCTTTCAACCCCTCCTGGCAGGATTTTGAAACAGAGTCAGAGCTTGCTTAGGGTCTTAAAGGCCTGGAACAATAAAAGCATTTCAACACATGGAACTGGCAGCTACAATCACATTCCAATTGGGCCTTTTAGCTATTTCACTTCAGTATTCATCTCTATTTATTATGTTTATGCATGCAAAAAACTGTACAAAGATTGGAATTTCAACCCTGCCAGCAGAGCTGGGAAACTCTAACTCAACATTTTCATTCTCAACTCTGGTTTATGGCCCTGTATTTAAGTCACTGAGACTCTTCACACCATGTTAGAATAAACAATTTGTGAGCCCATATGTACAATCGTTCCCCACCTCCTTTTTAAACAATAAAAAGTATTGCAAACTTGTTGCTGTAGAGTATCCAGGAAGTTCTATAACCTCTCTGGAAAAAGAAAAATGGAAGTCAATTTTGGTTAAATTTTGATCCAATCCTAGATGAGACCTTATGGCTACAGGATACAATGTAGTAAAATAAAGTAAAAGAAGAAATAACTGCTCAGAGGATGGGATTTAAGGACTGAACCAATCCTTAGGCATATAGGAAGGAAAAAATGGGAATTTTTAGGAGGCTTTCAATACGAGAATGCCCAATCGTGTAATAAAATGTAGTAAAGATAACGATATACAGGATATGCTTAAGTGGTCAAGTTTTGTTGGTTTACAATCCATTACTTTTTATGCCCTCCCTCTTCTTCCTATTCTAAGCAGTTGCACAGTCTAAATCATTTCTACCTCCACATCCATGCAGTTCCCAACATACTTGAGGTCCTTATGACCTACTATATGGACAATTGCATTGCTATTCAGTCAGGCCCAACTGTTCATGACCTATAGCCCATGGCATACCAGGCCCTCCTATCCTCCACTATCTTTTTTTTTTTTTGCTAAGACAATTGGGGTTAAGTGACTTGCCCAGGGTCACACAGCAAGGGAATGTTAAATGTCTGAGGTCACATTTGAACTCAGGTCCTCCTGACTTCAGGGCTGGTGCTCTATCCACTGTGCCACTTAGCTGTCCCCGTCCCCCCCTCCCTCCACTATCTTTCAAAGTCTACCCAAGCTCATGTCTGTTGCTTCCACGACACTATCTATCCATCCCATCCTCTGTTGTTCCCTTTTCCTTTTGCCTTTAATCTTTCCCAACATCAGGATCTTTTCCATTGAGTCCCATATTCTCATTATGTAGCCAAAATATATAAGCTTCATTTTCAGTATTTGACCTTCCAGTGAATAATCTGAATTAATTTAAGTATTGACTGATTTGATCTTCTTATCCAAGGGACTCTCAAAAGTCTTCTCTAGCACCACAGTTTGAAAGCATTGATTCTGCAACACTCAACTTTATTTCTAGTCCAACTCTCACAGCTATCTATTGCTAGTCAAAAAATAATAGTTTTGCATATATAGGCCTTTGTTAGCAAGTAATGTATCTGCTTATTTTTAGTATGCTGTCCAGATTTATCATAGCTTTTCTTCCAAAGAGCAAGCATCTTTTAATTTCATGGCTGTAGTTGCTATCTGCAGGGATCTTTGAGCCCAAGAATATAAAATCTGATATTACTTCCATTTCTTCTTCTTCTGCTAGTCATGAAGTTATGGGGCCAGGATCTTAGTTTTTTGGTGTTAAGCTTCAAACCAGTTTTTACATTCTTCTCTTTCACCCTCATCAAGTGGCTTTTAAATTTTTTTCTACTTTCTGCCATCAGAGTAGCATTATCTGCATATCTGCAAATTATTAAAATTTCTGCTGGCAACCATAATTCCAGCTTTTTATTCATTTAGCCTATCATTTTGCATGATATATTTTGCATAGATATTAAATAAATAAGATGAAAATATATCCTTGTCATACCCCTTTTCCAATTTTAAACAAATTAATCATTCCATGTTTAGTTCTAACCATTGCTTCAGGTGTGCATCCAGGTTTCTCAGGAGACAGGAAAGATGATATGGCATTCCCATCTTTTTGAGAACTTGTCACATTTTGTTGTGATTCACACAATAGAGACTTGTCAAGGAAGAAGAAGTACATTTTTTTTTTCTTCTTCAGGAACTTCCTTCCTTTCTCCATGATTCAGTGAGTGTTAGCAATTTGGTCTCCAGTTCCTCTGCCTCTTTGAAAACTAACTTGTTCTTCTGGTAGTTCTCGGTTCATACATTATTAATGCTTATCTTGTAGAATCTTAAGCATAACTTTGCTGTCATCTGAAATAAGCACTTCTTAGGTACTCTGAATATTCCTTGGTATTGCCTTTCTTTAATATTGGGAAGTAAACTAATCTTTTACAATCTAGTGACCACTGTTGTGTTTTCTAAATTTGCTGGCAGATTGAGTGCAACACTTTAACAGCATTATCTTTTAGTATTTTAAATAACTTGTCTGGAATTTTATCACCTTTATTAGGTTTATTGTTAGCAATGTTTCCAAAGACCCACTTGACTTCATTCTCCGGTTCTGGACCATTGCAGTAACCTCCTAATTCTATCTCCTCCATGTATCTATCCTCCTCTCTCCAATATAGCTGTGAAAATAATCTTCCTAAAGCACAAGTTACTTTCTTGATCAAGAAAATGCAATAACTCCCTATTGTTACAGTAAGTTCTAGTCTCCTTGCTTGGTATTTAAAATTCTTTAATTAGATAGTAATGTGTTTTGGCAGATGCTTCACATACATTCAGTCAAAAAATATGTTGTTTCAGCTACTATGCTAGACAAAATGGAGAATGCTAAAGAACCCAAAACCTAAACATATATGTGTGTGTATATACATATATGTATATATATACGTCATATGTATATATATATGTGTGTGTCATATATATATGTATATGTATAATTTAGAAAGAATTTTATTGTTCTTTCTAGTAGAGTAGAAAGTGGAAAAAAGATTGCTTCCCTTTCAAATCTCTGTTAAGTTTTACATTATGTAGAGTTCAAACAAGGGTACAAGCTGAGTAACTTCCATGTAAATAGATTGTTTGAAATATATATAATGGGGTAAGTATTTAATAAAATTCAGAAGAAGCCAAAAGTCACAGAGGGTAGGAGGTGGAATCCAAAGCACAAATTTTTTGAGTGACCCCAAGGCCTGGGTAAATGGCCCAAAACAAGAACTAAATGGGAGTCCAAGCATTCTTCACAGCTATCCTCCCTGGAGGGTCGATGAAGTCAGCATGACTTAGAATATACTTTGAGTTAGACAATTTCTAGCCATGTATAACCAGGTTCAAATAATATTAATAAATTATAAAGTACTTCTGTAATTCATAAAAGTACAAGATATTTTCTTCAGCTCTCAAGTGACTTACAATCTAAATGGGAAGACAAGACCTCATAAGCATGTATAGCAGAGTAATGGAAGACAAAGTCAGTTTGCATTTTAATTTAATTAAATGTTACACATTTTAAAGTATAGATTATTGTATCAATTAATCAACAAGTATTTATTAAATGCCTCCTAAATGCCCCGATAATGTGCTGAATTCTAGGGATACAAATGCAATGAAAGAGATAATACCCTATGCACAAGGGCTTATTTGCTAATGGAGGAGAAGTAAATATAATTATTATGCTTAAATTTAGTTGTCTCAATTTCTTCTGAGGTATTCTGTAAATTTTCGCTTTCAAATTTTTTCTGACCCTAAATCAGTGACCTTTTGAAATAAATAAAATTCCTTGTGTGCTTACCAAAATGAAATATATTTCTCAGGTCTATGCGTACATAGGTCTGCATGCTATAAAAGTTAAATAACAACTCAACAGTACAAGAACTGTGGTAAGACAATCAGTACTAAAAGTTCAGAGGAAGGAGAAATAATCGTTGTAGACTGGGAATCCTAGGTGAAATCCAAATTCAGCAAACATTTATTAATTATCTTTTAAGTACAATATTCTTTGCTTATCTCTGAAAATACAGAGAGAGAGGGATTTAATTTCATATTCTCTGCCCTCAGGAAGTTTATACTGCAATGAGAGCAAAGGGCAGAAATATGACATGTACAGAGAAAATATAATGTAAGGTAGATTTTAAAGGGGCAAAAGAAATAAACAGACAGTGTGCCCTTGGTATATTTCAGAAGGGAAATTTGACCTGAGGAATCAGGGACAATTACATGGAGAAGGTAGTATCTGAGCTAAATTTTGAAGCAAAGTAAGCATTCCTAAAGGCAGCCGTGAAAAAGAAGTGCTTTTCAGGTACCAGGGATAGAAAACTATGAATGGAAGCAGAAAATCACATGTCTACTGTAACTAGAACATGGAATATGTAAAGAGAAATCATTTGAGATTGGGCCAGGGAGATAGATTGTGGAAGGTCTGAAATGCTAAAATAGGAATTTCATCCTATAGGTGACAGGGATAAAGATTTTTTGAATGAAGACATGATGAGATCAGATCTATGTATTAGGCAGATTAGATTATTTTTTTCATCTGTGTAAAGGATGGGTTGGTAGAGGAAGAAACTGAAATCAGAGAAATTAATGAGGATGTTTCAAGAGTTCAGCTTCTGCTTGGTTTAGTTGCTTTTGCCTACAACAAATAATGGAAATTCATTCTTCCTTCCTTCTGCCTCATTTCCCTGCTTCCTCACTCACCCACAAAGTAGCAACAGATGTTATATCAGTATGAAGTTATCATGTAAAATTCTTGAAGTCAGAAAACTGTGGGGGTTTTTGTGTGTGTGTGTGTGTGTGTGTGTGTGTGCGCGCATGTAGGGAGAAGAGAAGTTTGGGGAAAATTGACATTAATGTAACATTTGTAATTTTGTATCTTATCCTAATCTAAAGTTATCTTATTAGTTTAGTAAGATAAATATATAGTTTGATTATGAAATTGACATCTGTAGGATATAGTTAATATTTCACATCATCCCAAATTTCTATCATATACTATATAATATTTGTAAACTTATTTTATCTCCTCTACTGAATTGTAAGCTTCTTTAGGTCATCTACATCTTTCCTAGCACTTAGCACAAAGCTTCCCACATAGCAATAATTATTATTGTAATTATAACAGCTAGTTAGCATTTAGATAACTTGAAGATTTTGAAAGTGACATTCAAATTTTATCTCATTTGATCCTCACAACAAAGTCACTGGGAGGGTAGGTGCTATTACTTTTTTCATTTACAGATTAGAAAATTGAGGCAGACAGAGGTTAAAGGATTTGCCCAGGGTCATACCACTAGTAAATGATTTAGACAAGATTTTAATTCAGGTCTTTCTACTTGCCAGATCCTATGCCCTGTCTAGGGTCTGTCCTCTTCAAATCTCTTCCCATTCTAATCCATTCTCCAATTACCCTTCAAAGTCATTTTCTTAAAGTACAGGTCTGATAATGTTATCTGCCCTTTATTTAATAAACTACAGTGATTATTACCTTCAAAACTAAGTACAAAACTATTTGTTTGGCATTCAAAGCCCTTTATAACCCCTATATCCCCCCCATCTTTCCAATCTTCTTATATCTTACTCCCTATCACTCTCTGACCTTGACCCAATGACCCCAACCTCCTTGCTCTTCAGCTCTGGAAATTTTCTCTCCCCTGTATATGGAACACATTCCATGCACATCTATGCCTTCTGATCTCCTCAGCTTACTTCAATTCCCATTCCACAGGAAGACTTCACATTAAATTCTAGTGCTATCTCTCTTTTAATTACTTCTTAATCCTGTTTAATGGCTTATTTGTACACATTTGTTTGCTTATCCTCTTTATTAGATTGTGAACTCTTTGAGGGCAAAGACTGTCTTTTGCTTCTTTTTGTGGGCAGTGTTTAGCAATGTGTGGCACATAGTAGGTGCTTATTGAATGCTTAATGAGTAACTGATTATCCATTATGTCATGTAAATGTTTCAGTAATAAAAATTGGTGCTCAGAACCTATTTTGTGGGTCAATAAATGAATTTAGAAAGGCCTCAGGGAATAGAATCCAATAAGAAAATTACATTAGTTCCTTCTCTTTCAAATTTAAAACCAATAAAAAAATATTGAAAAAATAATTCCTGCTTTTCCTATGAATTGAGCTAGGAGTTTCGTTCTCCTGTTTTATCTTACTGGACTCTTAATTAAAAAAGAAGGAATCAACACAGTCTAATAAAAGGAACAGTGAACTAGTGATCAGATGGACATCTATGTTCTAAGCATACGATTATTGATTTAAAGCAGAAAGATATCTCAGAGGTCCTTTATTTACAGATGAGGAAACTGATAAAGGATTTACCTAAGGTCATATAGAAAATAATTGGCAGACCTAAGATCTGAACCAACATATTCTTGACTCCAAATCTTGTTGTACCATCCCCACTGCTGAAGACCTCATCCAGGCTTTTATGAATCAACAATCTTCTAACCGATTAACTAGGTTTGGGTATCTGCTTTCTCTAATTTATCTTTTCATCTTGATGCAAGATTAGTCCTCCTTAAATTCCAATTATAATATGCTACCCTTAATCTGCAATCAAAGCCTTTCATAAAGTTCTCCCAATCTACATTTCCAACCTTTTTTTCTTGTACAATACCATATAAACTTTCTGCTCTAGCAGATCAGTCTCTCTCAAACATACCTTTACTTCTTCCTTCCCTACATGCCATTGACTCATTTATTTTATTGTCAATAATTAAATAGGAAGGGGCAGCTAGATGGCACAGTGGATAGAGCACCAGCCCTGAAGTCAGTAAGACCTGAGTTCAAATCTGGTCTCAGACACTTAACACTTCCCTAGCTGTGTGAACCATGGGCAAGTCACTTAACCGCAATTGCCTCAGCAAAAAAAAAAAAATAAAATAAAATAATTAAATAGTAATCTTGAGGTCAAAAACTGTGTCATATTTTTTCACAGCGCCTAATACAGTGTTAGGTACATATCAGTTACTGTATTACTACCTGATTATATGACCTTTGGCAAATGACTCCATTTTTAGGATTGATCCTCAGTTTCTTCACTTATAAGATGATGGGATTGGACTAAATGATCTCTTAGGGCTCTTTCAGATGTATAATGCTATATATAATCTGTTCTTTGAGGAAATAACTAAAAATACTTCTGCCTGCCATAATTTCTTGTTCCACGTTGCCATTCCCCACTGTCCCCCCCCAAACAAAACAAAACAAAACAAAAACTCATCACATAAAAAGACACTGTGTCCCAATATTTAAAAAACAAATAAATCCAAAACACTCCCCTATCCCCATTTAGCTAAATGGATCCAGAGAATCTTAAATATTCTTGGCTTTGTAGCTTGGTAGAATACTTTTTTTTTCATTAAACTTCAAGGACAATAACAAATCCAGCTATTCCTGGACCACAGATCATTCCTCCCCCTCCATTGCACCTGTCTCAATTTCT
Source organism: Myrmecobius fasciatus (assembly GCA_023553655.1). Taxonomy (NCBI): domain Eukaryota; kingdom Metazoa; phylum Chordata; class Mammalia; order Dasyuromorphia; family Myrmecobiidae; genus Myrmecobius; species Myrmecobius fasciatus. Next base: position 299,022 of record JAJPUD010000688.1, on the reverse strand, counting down.
ATGCCAAGTTTACATGTTGAGCCTAATTTTAGAGGAGAATACTACTTTAATTGAATAGGCCCCAAAATTTGAAACCTTTTATCTTTGGAGCTGAGCTTATCTTGGCAGATCTTGGCAGCTGAAATAAAACAACGTCCAAGTAAATCCTTGGAAGAAATGATCTAATGTGAAGATGTCAGAAACAGATTGGCGCAAGTCTGTGGAGACAGCATTACAATGTCAAGACCAAAAAAGCCTTAATCTATGGATGTTTTTCTACTGTCAAGGCAACTTACATTATGGTTGGAAAAGGAAACATAAAAGATATTTTTTATTTTATTTTTTTGGTGGGATTTTTATTTGTTGTTGTTTTTTGTAAATTTTGTAATTATGTCTAAATGTACCAGATGGGTTCATTCAGCATTCTGAATTCTTCCTATTGTGTCTATAAGGATGTAGTTCCTATTACTTTCTATCAGAAATTGCATAATTGGATGATGTGACACTTTTGATGGCCCTTCAAAGATAGGTGGTGATTCTGTAATAGAGTTTATTGAGTTTCATGTTTTTGTGGACATAATATGAAAGATACGGAGGGTACAGCCGAGAGAATCCTTGAAAAGATAATAATAGTGAGCATTTATGTGTCATTTTAAAGTTTATGAATGGCCTTACAAATATTTATCTTCACAATGACATACCTGGGAGATAGATGCTATTATTATTCTCTTTTTGCAACTGAGGCAAGCAGCAGTTAAAGGACTTGCCCAGGGTCACATAGTTATTAAGTTGTCTAAGGATGGAATAAAGTTTGGTCTTCCTGACTTCAGGTCTAATTTTATATCCACTGCCTACAGGTTAACAAAGATAGTTATGTGAAGGTTAAATTATATGTATGTGTGTATATATATATATATATATGTGTGTGTGTGTGTGTATGTATGTGTGTATATATGTGTATACATATATACACACATATATGTGTATACATATACATATATACACATATATACACACATACATACACATACATATATATACATATTTAGAGAGATAACAAAGATTATATGGATAGATAAATTAGACAGATAGCTAGAAACAATGATATAGATATGGAGAGATTAGATAATAGAGAAATTAGATGGATTAGAGAGATAGCTAGAAAGATTGGTATAGATATGGAAAGATTAGATAGATAGATAGATAAAATCATTTATATAAGACCTACTATGTACCAGGTAGTGTGCTAAGTGCTTTTCAAATGTCATCACATTTGATCCTCACAATAACCTTGTGCTATAGGAACTTTTATTATCCCCATTTTATAACTGAGGAACCTGAGACAGTAAGTGGCTAAGTGATTTCCCCAGGATCACACTGCTAGCAAGTGCCTGAGGCTGAATTTAAATACAGGTCTTCCTCAGTCCAGATCCACCATCCCATCTACAGTGTTACCTTGCTAGATGGAAAAGGAGGCAGAAAAAAGAAGGATATAGCAGGGAGTGAGTGACAGAGAAATTATAGGAAGATATATACATATACATATACATATGTATATGAGTATATATGCATGTATATGTATGTGGTATGTGTGCATATATAGGATTAGCCCTATGATTTCTTTGATAACAGGAATTTCAAAATAAGAAATCCCTTCTACCAAAGCAGACTAACACCTGCTTTGCAATTTATATTCTTAAAGGGCAATGAGAGGTGAAGTAACTTATAGCCAGAATAAATCAGATGCAGGACTTTCTGACTCTAAGACCAGCTACCTATCTACTATAGCACCATCTCTATGTTATACTTTTAAACAGAAGGATCTGGTCTCCCACTGCATCTAGGGTCCTTTCTAGTCATCTTGGACCCAGATGTCTCTGGAGGGAAAAATGAAGCAGGTGACTTTGCACAGCTCTCCCTCACTTAAATTTAACTCACTTGCATGTCCTGATATCACTTCCCTGATGTCATGGTCCTCTTCAAGAGCAAAGGACAAGCAACAATAACAAGGGATTATATACATGCAGGTAAATAAGGTATGTCTTTCCCTGGTTGTATCCTCTAATCACAGGGGGTATAACCTGGGATCTATACATTTCAGTTTTTAAAATATTCTCATAATTATAATTCAATAAAATTGTCTTTCTCTGAAAGTCTAAGTATTTTATTTTATGCTTTCTTTTTTTTATTAAAAGCTTTTTATTTACAGAACGAGTGATTTTTCTACAATGACCTTTGCAAAACTTTTTTTTCCAAGCTTTTCCCCTCCTTCCCTCCACCCCCACCCCTAGATGACAGGTAGTCTAATACATGTTAAATATGTTAAATTATATGACAAATCCAATATATGTACACATATCTATACAGTTACTGCACAAGAAACATCAGATCTAGAAAGAGAAAAAAAAAAACAAAACAACCTAAGAAGGAAAACAAAATGCATGGAAATATTCACAGAAAGCGTTAAAATGCTGTGTTGTGGTCCACACTCAGTTCCCTCAGGCCTCTCTCTGGATGCATATGACTATCTTCATCGCTGAACAACTGGTTTGAATCACATCATTGTTGAAGAGAACCATGTCTCTCTCTCTCTCTCAGAGCAAGCATGGCTAGCCACTAAACATGACCTGGGGTAGAGAGGTTCAGGATATATAAATGCCCAACTCTAGATTACATTCCTTGAGGGACAGCCATCTTTGATCAATTATCTACTTCTCCTTATATTAGCCAGTCATCAAAGGATAATTTGATCTATAGTGATCACTGCCTCCCATTCCCAGACGTTAGGCCATTGGGCCTATTTCATTGCCCCAAAGTCTAGAAGAATGCCCTGATTAATGGTTTCTGTTTTGTTTGTTTTTGTGTGTGTTTTTTGGTTAAACTGAAATCCCTAATAGTGCAGATTATAATCATGACTGTCAAATGCTTTAAAAATACAAAACACTATTTAGGTGTTAAGTACTTGTTATGATCACACATGTCCTAAAGCCAAGAAGGCAGTAAGCCAACCTCTTTATTAAGCTTGGCTGCTTGATATTATTTCTCTCCTCTAGTAAGTGGTTCACAGCACCTTCCAATTTAATATGTGTGAATGTAATTAATGTGCTGTTTACCCTCTCTTCCAGATCATTAATAAAGATCTTTAGTAAAAGTAGGGCTTAACCCAGACCATAAAACTCATTCAGTGCCACACAAAATAAGCAAGATGAAGAAGACTCTATGCTTATTGTTGCTGTTGTTTGGCCATTTGAGTCATATCTGACTCTTTGTGACCTCTTTGGGGTGGGGGGGGTTCTTGGCAAAGATATTGGAGTGGTTTGCCATTTCCTTCTCCAGCTCATTTTACAGTTGAAAAAAAACTGAGACAAAAAGTATTAAGTGACTTGTCCAGCATCACATAAGTAGTAAGGGTGAGGTCAGATATGAATTCAGGTTTTCATGACTCCAGACCCAACATTCCATTCATTGCTACACCTAACTTACTATTCATATTCATCAGAAGAAAATGAGGCAGATGACTTTGCACAGCTCTCCCTCACTTAAGTCCAATACATCCCCATCCCCATCCCCATCCCCATCAGTGATTCTTGTAACTCTCTATCACAAATAAGCACTGTAGCTTTCTTCATCACAAGAGCATCTATATTTTTGAGTGTCTCCTGTGCATGAAGTACCATGTGAGGAACTTTGTGGGGTACAGAGATGAGTAAGGTAAATCTTTGCCCTCATGGAACTTATGAATAGAAACTCTCTTTCAGGATCCTAACTCTATAGCAAGAATGTACCTCAGAAGCCACGTAGTCCAACCCCTGTCTTCTTACATTTGAGGAAACTGTGACCTGTGGCGGTCAGGCAACTGAACTACAGCCACACAGAGGGTCAGTATCAGAAATGGGATTTCCTCCCAGATTTTGTGATTCTCAAATCATTGTTCTTTCCACTCTTCCATGCTATCCCTCTTGTTTTCAGTTCTGTCTTTTCTCTCTTTCTCTATCTCTCTATATCTCTGTCTCTTTCTGTAAAGCCTGTATCTCTGCTGTAAAGTGGGGATAGTGATAGCATCTATCTCCTAGAGTTGTTCTGAGGATTAAATTAGACAATATTTATAAAGCATTTAGCACATTTCCTGGCACATCATAGATACTTCATAAATTATTTCCTTCTTTCCTTCCTATTCAGTCAACTTCAAAGGCTTGCTATTACCTCTAGTAAAAAATAAAAATTCTTCTATTTAACTTTTAAATTCTTTCACAGTCTTGCTCCAATCTGTCTTTTCAGCCTCAGTAGATATTAATCCCTTTCTATAGTTTGTGATCAAGTCAAATTGGTATATTTTCTTTTCCTCACACACATCACTCCATCTCCTATGTCTTTGTACCAACCATCCTCCATTCCTGGAATGCATTCCTTCCTTGCCTCCATCTTAAAGAACCATGATTTTCCTTTAAAATGTAGCTCAAAAAAAAAAAAAAAACCCAAACAAAAAAAACAAACTGGAAAGTTCTCCATAAAGTGAAGCAAAGTGAAATGTACTATATACTATACAAAGTAGTAGCAATTTTCCGGGAGGACCAGCTGTAAATGACTTTGCTATTCTCAGTAGTACAACCATCCACAACTACTCTGAAGGACTTATGATGAAAAATCCTATCCATACCCAGAGAAGGAACTGATTGTATCTGAATTCAGATTGAAGTATTCTCTATCTCTCTCTTTGTTTTTAACTTAATTTTTCTTGAGGTTTTTTAAATTTTTCATTAGGATGGGAGATCTGTATTTGCTTTCACAACTTGACTTTTATGGAAATGTTTTGCATAACTTCACATGTGGTTTCTCAAAAACTCAAAAATTTTAAAAACAAATGTAAAAATGTTTTTGTTTTCAATATAACTGGAGAAGTTATTAGAAAGAAAAAATTTTAAAAAGTATATATAACAAAGCAAATAAAATAAAATAAAATAAAATATAGCTGAAGAACCATCTTGCTTAGAAAGTCTTTCCTGATTTCCCCAACTGCTATTGCTCTCCCTCTCAAACTACCTTGTCTTTAACTAATTTGCCTGTGTGTGTGTATACACATACACATACATACATTTATGGATCTAATCTTATGCAAATTTCTTAATTTCATATTTATGCTGTATATATTTACATGTACTAGTATTAGAATTTATGACCCTTCCAAATAGGGATTGTTTCATTCTTTGTACTTGTATTCCTAATACTTAAAACAAGACTTGATCCAGAGTAGATTGATAGGGAGTTCGGTGGCTTCATAGTCAGTTCTCTGAGAGTGCAGTACTGCCAGTATCTTTTGGTGGGGAGAAATCATTACTTCTACTGCTGCTGCTGCTGCTACTGCTTCCTCTTCTTCCACTTCCTTCTTTCCTTCTCCTTCTCTTTCTTCTCCTTCTTCACACACCTCTACCTAGTTTGGCCAAAGAACCTTGAAAGATTACTGAAGCTTACTTCTTTGAACCTTAGACATATTAAATGACAACACAGAGAAAGTATCACCATTAATCTCTGGAAAAGAAAAGTGAGATAACTTGTCTTATTCCCTGTAATGACCTTTTATACTCAACCATAGCCTAGATTTCAGAGATAGCCTTCCCTAGGACTTCCAGAGCCAAACTAAAGGGGAGAAAGAAGAGGTGATCTGAAAAAGCATATAAGACTTTGTTCTTTAGTCCCACAACTTTCACCAAAAGAAGAAAATTCTAAAGGAACACAAACTTATATTGTTATTTTTAGTATTTAATTCTTAGTAGTGGGATTTGGACTTTTAGCATCTGAGAGTCACAAAAAATCAGAGCTGAGATGGAATTTAGATACCATCCAGTCTAAAACAGCTTCATTTTGTAGAGGACACGTAATTACATAAAAAGTTACTGACAAAGCTTATATTAGGATACAGGCCTCCTAATTTCCAGTCAAAAGCTCTTAATTTTTGTGCTGGGGATGTTTTGGAATTTGTTTTAATAATTAGTGATCCTTAGTGGGATAATGAAAGAAAACAGACTCATCTACTGGAAAAAATATATAAATATATTAATAAAACTAAGCAAAGGAAAAATTTGTAGAATGTAGATTTCTGCTTTACTCCCCCCCCAATGTGTTTTAATTACTTACTGTTAGTTCAAACAATGAAAAGCTCTGCAAAGTTTCTAGCTGTTTTAGCTCCCCCTAGTGACAATTAAAGCCAATCTAAGAGCCTATTAAATGGCATTAGTGAGGATCTGGATCTGCATGAGTTTGAAAACATAAGTTCATAATGAAGAGTAAATGACAGTAATTAAAGAAAATTAATTTTGCCCTTCTGAGTTTCATAGGGTTACAATCCCTCATCAGTGCCATTCAGTGAGATATTTCAGTAATATGTTATTGTAACAAAAGATTAATAATGAAGTCATGAAAACAGCAGGTGACTTAGAGCTGGGTTTTCTGGGCTTTTCACCCACTGCTCCTGATGAGAAGTGATGCAAATATCCAGAATCAAGATGACATCTGAACTTTCATGCTAACTCTGAAGCTACAGTACATATTTTAATGATTATTTAGTGCCCTGATACTTAATAAGTTTCTGCCAAGAAGGTTGGGCCCAGAATTTGTCTTGCCATAAATCCTGGGCCTCCTCCAGACATTGAGATGTAAAATATCCCAGAACTCCAGCATAATCCCACCTATGCACCATAAGGATTTGATTTCTCGTTTTATTTGCTGTTCTGACACAGCTCTAAACCCCAAGGACAACTTATTGGTGAGACACACATAAAGAATGAGGCAAATGAAACAGCTTGTAGATTTTTTTAAAATTAGGGTTATTATTATTGTTCAGTCATTTCTTACTCATATCTGACTCTTCATGACCCCATTTAGGATTTTTATTGCCAAAGATACTAGACCGATTTGTTGTTTCCTTTTCCAGCTCATTTTACAAATGAGAAAATTGAGGCACACATACTTAAGAGATTTGCTAGGATCACACAATTAGTGTCTGAGACTGAATTTAAACTCAGGAAGAGGAATTTTACTAATTCCAGGTCCGGTACTCTATCCACTGTGTCACCTAGTTGCCCAAATTAATTAACTTAAGGTTAATACCTACTTTAAAAAAATATTTGTAAAGATAGGAGTTGTGACAACAGAATTAAGGGAGATTTTTAGGACCAAGATCCCAAAGTAGGAAAGGGTTCCCAAGAAGCAATATAACAATTGTTGCTATGGAAATGAAAAGTCTAGACTGAAATTTCTGGTAAATATGATATCACAGAATGCTTCATGAGCAATAGAAATGATAGCAAACAATTGAGTTAGTTTGTAGTGGAAGTCTCATCTTTATACCTAAAAAGAATTTTATAACATTGTTAATCTTATTAATTTCCATCAATTGAGGAAAAAATTGAGAGTGAATATCACAAACACTGACAGGCTTTGTGGATGAGCATAGCTATGGCATGTACTCAGTACTTAATAAATACTTTATCTGCTTCTATATGGAGAAAATCTCAAATTCCACATGTTATTACATTTCATTGGTGAGTACAAACAGCACTAGTCTTGAGGGCCTGAAGAGTTTGGGCCAAATCCTGCTCTGGGCCAGTATTTTGTTACCTAACTTTGTAGCTTTGGACATTTCTCTGAGTCTCAGTTTCCTCACTTGTAAAATGATAATTATGTTATTATCATTTAAAGCACTATCCGACTCACATTATGAAAAGCAAATATGGATACACACAATGCTTTGTAAACTATAAAACATTATATAAATGTACACACTTATTATCACCACAGATTAATTTTAAAATCTTTAGCTCACAATTTGGAACCATGCTCAAAAAGTGATCAAACTATGCATACCCTTTGACCCAGCAGTATTTCTATTGGGCTTATATCCCAAAGATATCTTAAAGGAAGGAAAGGGACCCACATGTGCAAGAATGTTTGTGGCAGCTCTTTTTGTAGTGACTAGAAACTGGAAACTGAATGGATGCCCATCAGTTGGAGAATGGCTGAACAAATTATGGTATATGAATGTTATGGAATATTATTGTTCTGTAAGAAACCACCAGCAGGATGATTTCAGAGAGGCCTGGAGAGACTTGCATGAACTGATGCTGAGTGAAATGAGCAGAACCAGGAGATCATTATACACAGCAACAACAATACTATATGAGGATCAGTTCTAATGGACATGACTGTTCAACAAGGAAATGTTTCAAACTAGTTCCAATTGTTCAGTGAAGAAAGCCATATACACTCAGAGAGAGGGATATGAAATGTGGACCACAACATAACATTTTCATGCTCTCTATTGATGTTTGCTTGCATTGTTTTCCCTTTCTCTGATTTTTTTTTCTTGTAGATACGATTTTTCTTGCACAGCAATGATGTGTGGAAATACTTATACATATTTTCGATTTGTCAAGTATTTTAACATAATTAACATGTGGATTTCCTGCCATCTAGAGGAGGGGGGGATTAGGGGGGGAAAATGTGTAACAGAAAGCTTTGTAAGGGTCAATGTTGAAGAATTACCCATACATATGTTTTGCAAATAAAAAGCTTTAATTAAAAAACAAACAAACAAATAAACAAAAACCTTTAGCTCACTTAGTTTTACTAGGCCCCATTATCACTTAATCAACATATATTTATTGAGCTTCTTCTCTGTATTTAGAATTATACTAGGTATTGTGGGAATGCTAAAAGACATTAGACAGTCTGTATACTTGAGCAATTTATTGTCTTGTTAAGGAGGCCAAACTAGATTCTTAATACAATTAGAAAACAATGGTACATACATGTCATATGTGATCCAATATGAAATGTTATAGTTTAAAATATACATTTAGTTCTGGGTGAGGAGAGATCAATATGAACTAAAGTCATTGAGGAAGGCTTTCTTAAAATATAGGCTCATAGATTAAGAACTAGAAAAGACTTCAGAGGCCATTGAGTCCAACTGAATCACAGAGGTTGCAATAAGTAGAAGAGTGAAACTTTTGTTGGGGCTTGAGGTAATCCTTGAAAAAAAATAGGATTTTGATCATCAGAAAATAAGGTTCTATCCTTACTCAGCAGGGGAATTGAGAGCTCAGGTCCGATAATTAAGTCAGTCAATAAATATTCCTTAAATGCTTGCTATATGCCAGGCATTGTGTAGTGCTGGAGATTTAAATATGAAAAAAAAACCTGCCTAAAAAGACTTTACAGTCTAAGGAGGGGAGAGAACACAAAAAATGAAGCTAAAAAGCAGGAGCAGGGAGGTACCAGATAAGAGGACAAGATGGAAAAGTCCAAATGAGTACAGCTGGATAGGAAATAAGGAGATGGTCAGCTTAGTCACCCTTCTTAAATAGTGGCTTTGGGAGGATAGGTTGAATGAAGCCTGATTCTAGAGGACCTTAAATGACAGACCATGGAATCTGGACCTGATTCCATAGAGAGTTAGAAGCCCATATTCTTGATCCGGAAAGGAACATGATGAAAACATTGTTAACCTGATGTTAACCATAAAGGATGGACATATTTCCTGGCTAGCTTCTTTGTGGATTATCCCAGCTAATGTCAGGTTGCCTACCACTCAGAGTCACTCACTTGAACTATTGCCAAAATAACCCAAAAGCCACAATTATCCAGTGCTAAGGTTCTTGGTACTGGATAATTGAGGAAACAGTGCTTCTCCATCTCTGGCAGCTCCAGCTGAGCTTGTGTTTGAGACTGGAATTGTGGGATGTCTTCCCCTTTTTAATAGTGTAAGAGGAAAAATTCCCCTGCAAAGTGAAAAAAGCCACATAGGTCAGATTCTGCCTAGTTGCTTATTAGAGCCCCAACAGAAAAAAAAGGGGGGGAAAGGGAGCTTTGAAAATAGCCCAGCCTAGCCAAAGTTCAGTTGAAAGATCCAAATCTACTCCACCTCTCAGTCTGTTTACATGGAGTATGAGTACTGATTTGCAGACCAGTGAAGATGTTTTTAATTTGGATTAAAATTCCTAACCTGCTTGTTATAGGATTTCCTATTTTTATGGCTTTATTTAGACCTTATTTATTTACACATTTTCAAACTTTTTTTCTTGGAACCCTAAGGTTAAGTGAAAAATCACTGGAACTTCTGGGGAAAAAAATCCTTGTATTTGAAAATGGCAGATGGTTTAACAATTTGAACCACTGTAATTCTCTTTTGTACTACTGCAATTAAGGAGGCTGGGCAGATGAGTTGTGGAAACAGGAAGGCAGTCATTTTTGCCATAGCCTTAATGAGGGTTTCTGCCACTTTCCCAATCTGAGGCTGTTTGTAAGCAATAGATTGAAAAAATGAGGGCCAGTATTTCTAAAATCACCCCACTAAAATCATGATTGAAGTTTTGGCTATGTTTATTAAGTGCAAGAGAGCCAAGCAGGGCCTCTTCAGGACAGGGAACTTCAGGAAATAACTTCAGGAAATCTACTGTTCTTAAGTGACTTGTCCTGTGTCTCTTTGTATTCCATTCTTAATTCCTTGGAGAAAACCCTTTTCATTCTAAATTCTTGTATTCACATATTCTATATATGAGGCTATATTATTGGGCATTGCTTGAGGTCTTTGAAACAGAAAACCCTTAAGGTTTTGGTCAATATGACTATGTAACAAGGTCTACAACAACTGCATCCTTAGTAACACCTTCTGAGCCCTTCCATATTCTCTCAGATATTCCTGTATCAGAGATAATGGGACCATGACAGTTTGGAGTAAGTTTTCACTGAATTGTAAATTTTAAAATTGAAAAGGAACTTTAAAGTAACTTGAATTAAGGTATTTCCAAAAGTTCAGTTGCTTGACTCTTTTCTTCTTTGACATTCCCACAAGCTTAACTATCATCTCTTTATCACTCTCAAATATGTATTTCTAGTATATTTCCCTTCTAGAAAGTTCTTCCATGCATTTCCAAATATCAGATTTAATTTATTCAAAACCAAGTTCATTATCATTTCTGTCCAACCCCATGATTTCTTTATTTTTGCTAATGGTACCATGATCTTTCCAATCACCTGAAACCCTAGTTCATCTTTGACTCTTCCTTCTTAGTGATCCTGATATTCAAACAGCCAATAAATTATCAAATCCTATAAATCTTTGCTTCTACAAGGCCTTGGCCATCTGTCCCCACTTTTTCATATTTTCACATTCTGGGTCAAAATCTTATTTCCTATTTCCTGGCATATATTACAACTGTATAGCTCTGATTGTAATAATTTTATATTCAAAAACCTTCAGTGACCTCTCAGTTGCCTTCAGAATAAAAAGTGCACTCTTTATCTTGGCATCTTGGACTTCCTACATTTCTGTCTTTAGCATTTTTTCCATTCCTCTTCACCTTTACTATATTCTGACCAAACCAGATTACTTGCCATTTATAAAACAAGCTTGCCTTTTTCAAAATGCAAGAATTTGCTTATGCTATTCTTTCTTCTTAGAATATTCCTCCCTTATCTTATCCTCATTTATAGTTTCACTACTAATCTTCTGAGACCTAGCTTAAATGTTAACCTCTTCCTTTTCCTGAACCCACTCAGCTAAAAGTTATCTTTTCCTCTTCTATCCCCCATTGTACTTTGTACCTTAATCTTTATGTACCCTTTCAACTCTAAAATGTCATGTTTCAATGAATCATAACATTTTTGTATTACATGTGTATCTATAATCATAATGTATTATAATTGCATTTGTACTTATCTTTGCTCCCCTACTAAATTATAGGTTTCTTAAGGATAGAAGTTTATTCATCTCTGTATTCCCCACAATACATCTGCAATCCCATTGATATAACTATTCCCTACAGTAGTGCAGATCTGTCCACAACTCATCATTTATGATACTTCTCAATGTCCTCTTAGAAATTATTGTAGAGAGAGTCTACTCAGTGAGTCTGGGACCTTCTTCTAAGGCTTTCAATATTGAATGGGTATCAGGGAAGCACATGGGTTATTCATCTTTTATTCCTTGCTCTTGCTACAGGAATGGCCCACCTCTTCTCATCATCCATCTCCTTGATGAAATTGTTGTTTTTTTTTAAATAAAATTATTTACTTATGTAAAACTTAAATACAAAATGGAAAAAAATTGCCATGTGCACAGCAGAACGTAAAGTATTCAAAATATAAAACAATATATTTTCATTTCAAGAAAGCTTGTATAATAAATACTACATATTATATTCAGAACACTTCATCTTTTCTTTGCTTCCTGGTAGGTTTTCTTTTGTTCTCTGCTGTACACTTTTAATTTTTTTTCCCCTTTCTCCCTCCTCACTTTCCCCCACATACACATTCATATACATCTATATAAGAACATACACATTCATATACATCTATATAAGAACATAC
>JAJPUD010000688.1:237756-286667 GCA_023553655.1 Myrmecobius fasciatus | reverse complement strand
TCTATATAAGAACATACACATTCATATACATCTATATAAGAACATACTATGTTTTTTTTGTCCTCTATTTCTCTGAAGGTGGATAACATCATAAGTCCAAGTCTTTCCATGTTTTTCCAAATTTACCAGCTCATCATTTCCTATACCACAGCAATATTACAAATTTAAATTGTCTAATTATTTTAAATAGTCTAAAACTGTTGTATGCATTATTTAGTATATATATTATATTTGATATATATTATATATGTGTATTATATAGCATAAACTTATATAATACAGCTGAGATATAATAGTTTTCCTATGTTTCTCTAGATGAGACTCTTGCACTACTTTTGATGGCAATTTGGCAGTATTTTGACTCTTAGACACATCCATCACAAATCCCTCCATTGCCCTCCATGACCCACCACTATGGTATTCTATGATTTTTCAGCCATATAATATCTCTGGAAATATATTGTCATTAAGAAGGTAGTTATTTATTTGTAGAAGTTTGGAGTCACTAAAAATACTATGTGTATTTTATTAAATGCAATTCAATCTACTTTTTTCATCCTTTCAAATTCTGGGCATCTGCAATATCTTTGATATAAACACACACAATATGTATATATATGTGTATGTGTGTGTGTGTGTGTGTGTTTGTTTATTCAACAACCTCTAGCTTTATTTATTCAAAGTATATATAACCCTTTCAATTTTGATTCTGACTCCAGGGGAATACTTGCTATAAACTATGTTATGGTTATTGTAGTGATAAGTACCTGTAAAGAAAGTTATTTCTACGTATCACCCTGAGTCCTGGACTGGGGATCAGAAGAGTTGGGTGCTAGTGTTGCTTTCTATCTATTAAGTGTATAACCTTAGCTATGTGGTTGACCTATTAACTCTATAAAATCTTTATATCTCCTGGCATCATTTTTTTCATGGGTGAAATGAAGGGGGTGGGCAGCTAAGTGGTACAATGTATACGGACGGCACAGGACCTGAAGTCAAGAAGACCTGAGTTCAAATCCAGACTTAGACACTTATTGACTGTGTGATCTTGGATAAGTCACTTTAATTCATCTTGCTGATTTCAAACCTGGTCTTAGACCCTTACTAGCTATGTGACTTAAATTAAGTGGGGAAGTCACTTACCCCTGTTTGCCTTGGTTCCTCATCTGTAAAATGAGCTGAGAAGGAAATGGCAAATCACTTCAGTATCTTTGCCAAGAAAACTCCAAATGAGGGTCATGAAGAATCAGACATGACTAAAAGGGCTGAGCAATAGCAAAAAAAAGGAGTTAGATTAGATCAAATCCAATTAAACAATTCAAGAAATAATATCAAACATCTAATATGTACATCAAATCAGTAATAAAATAGAGATTTATATGCTCACAAAAACAATTTTACTCTTGTGCAAGATATGCAATGCAGAGTCAGAATGAAAAAGGGTTGCCAAGAAGTCCTGACATATTCCTTATGCTGTTGTTGATCATATTATCCAGACTATAGTGAGGCTCAGAACTCTGAGGAGTCTTCTGTGAGACCCATAATCACTCAATCTACAATCCAGAAAGGAAAAAGTCACTGGACAAAGAAAAGCCAGTTGTTCAGACTGTGATATGTAGAGGGATGTTCAGTCCTTAAAGTCAGTCTGCACATACACACACACACATGTATTTGTATATATGTATGTGTGTAACATCCTCTTTATTTGCTGCTGAACCACTGAATTATATTCAATCTAGTTTAACCCTTTTTGTTTTTGCCTCTGAAGAAATGCAAAGCAATAGAGATAAAGAGATTTTTTGAAAGTCACATAGCTGGTTAGTATTAAACCAAGTTGACCTTTCCCCTCCCATCCCCTATACACAGTCTAACACACAGAAATTATAGGCAGCTATCTCTAAACCAGAATAAAATCTTTAGTAAGTATTCTCTGGTACCAGAATCAAAACTGAAAGGGTTATATAGGCTTTGAATAATTTAAAGCCAGTGGTTTAAGCCAACTTGCTCATCACTGACAGATTAATCTTTCTAAAATACTACTTTCATCATCCCCCTGCTGATAAACTTATAGTGGTTTCCTATTATCTATAGGATAATTATAATAATGATGATAATCCCTCACATTTGTATACAGCTTTATAGTTTCCAAATACTTTCAAACATATTATCTTATTGAAGCCTTGCAACAGTCCTATGAGAGGAGCAAGGAAAATATAATTATCTCCATCTTACAAATGAGAAAATGGAGGATCAGAGAGACTTTGACTTATCTATGATCACATGGTCAGTAGGTGGCAGAACTGGGACTAGAACTCAGTTTTGGATGTCAAATTTACACTTTTTTTTTTTTAATGTTCTATACTGGCTAATACTCAAGGCCCTTACTTTTAAAATTTTTATTGATGTGTTTTGCTTTTATCACATTCATTTTGAATATTCTCTTCCCTTCCACTATTCAACTAGCCAACACTTATATCAGAGATTCAAACAAACAAAAGCTGGAGAGAGGGTGGGGGAGGGAGGGAAGGAAGTTCAGTCAAACCTGTCAAGATCTCAACCATTTAGTATGTTCCACAGTCATTGTCTCCCACCTCTGCTCAAAAGGGAGAGCAGTAGATTATTCCACAGGGTCAAGTAATCCTTCCTTGATTTACCTTTAGATAATAACTACTAATATAAACCCGTTCTATAATTAGATTGCCTTAATTATGTCAACTGAAGTTGCCATGCTCATTCTCATTTCTCTACAACTTTTACTTAATCTACCCTTCACTTTTAACTGTCTCCCCCATCCCCCACTATGATCATAAAACCTTCTCCCTTCTGTGTTTAAAATTTTTAGCAATCCTTCACACAGATCATAGATATTTGGAATTTCAAAAAGCTGAGAAACATTGTAGCCTGGACCTAATCTGAACACGATTTTTCTATTTTTCTTTCTCTGATCTCTTCTGACATTGATGGGATGATATACATATAACTGAGTGTGTGTAATTATTCTTCAGTGTTTCTAGTGTGTAAGATTCTTTGTCCTCAACACAACTGCAGACTATTCTTTAGTCTCACTATACTGGGCATTTAGGCTTTCAATAAATACCCTCAAGGTGCTTGATTATTATTGGTAGCTGTAACACCAAAAACAGTCAACTCAATACATAACCATTGAGCACCTACTAAAGCAGTAGGGGATATACAAGTTGTAAGATAAAAAGTTGCCTTTCTTGATGATACAGAGCAGTGGTCCCCAGACAGTGAATTGGAATCTATCAGGAGATCATAGGTCTGACCTGTACATCCCTCAAGCCAATTACTGTTGCCACACTTCCTCACTCCCATTGGGTATTGGTATTCTAAGAAAGAGGGGAGTTCAGCCATCAACAATGCCTACTCTAATTAGGGAGTTTTTCTGACAATGAACTGTCTGTCCTCATCTCCCTCCCCCCCCAACCATTTCTTCCTTAGAGATATCAAAATATAGAGGAAATGAAAAGTAATTGCATATGCAAAAAGTTTGTAAACCCCTGAAAAAAAGAGTTGCCTCTTAAAATCTATGAAATAACTAAAACACATATAGCTTGATTAAGAATTTAAAATATAACAGTTTGTTGTTTCTTTTTAAAAAGGCTTTTAAGTAGTTAGAAATTCCTTCCCTCCCTCCCTCCCTTCCTTCCTTCCTGCATGTCTTCCTGCCTGCCTTCTTCCCTTCTTTCCCTCATCTCTCCCTTCTTTCTTCCCTTCTCTCGTCCCTTTCCTCCTCCTTTCCTTCCCTTCTCCCTCCCCTCTCTCCTTCCTTCCCTTCCTCCCTTTCTCCTTTCTTCTCCTCCCTCCCTTCCTCTCTTCTGGTTTCATTCCCTCCCATCCCTCCCTCTCTCCCTTCCTCTCTCCTTTTCTCCCTCCCTTCTTCTCTTCCTCCCTTCCTCATTTCTTTCTGGCTCTGGGCTGTAATGTGAAGACCAGAGGAACACACTTGTAGCTACTGTTATGCTCACCCTTGTGGTTAATCTCTTCACAATCCACCACAGGTAGGAAAGAATGACTGGGAGTTCCCACTTGCCAAGGATCTGAAGATAAAAGATGTCTCAAATGGATAATGCAATATGATACATGCCTGTATCCCTGACTAAAGGACATTTATATAAAAGATGATAGACAGGTGGTACGATTTTTCAAGTGTTTTAGGAAAGAAAAATGATGTAACATTTTGCTTTTTAATGTATATTAGTGGATGCCATTTAGAAAATAAGCTTGTAGAGGGCAGGGTTAATAGCTGTGCATTTTGCTTTATACATCCTGGGCTCATAGCTCTCCTAATGTTTCCTATACATTGTTTGTAAGGTTATGACCATGATTAAGTGATTCTTTTAAGAATGCTTTTGTGATTAGGAATTGAGAAGAGTTGTGCAGGGACCAAAGTCCTTGTTTTTCCTGTCCACCCACCACCTCTTAGAATTCTGTCCCTGCATTACATTTTTGTTATTGTTGCTATTTCAGCTGTTCAATTTTTTGTTTTTATTTGAACCCAAATGAGTTGAAACAAAGTTACATACTTAAAACACCTTTATTTATTCAGAAAGCTGCAGTCTAAATAATTACGTAGACTTAAGGTGTTCGAGTTGATATGCTTTACTGTAATGGAACAAATATATGCTGGCAGAGCTGCTGTGAGAAGCAGATTCTATTAGTGAATTCTTCCTTCCCCCCCTTGATTTCAATATGATACATGTTCTTATGTTAAATTATATGTTCAATGTCTTTATGTAAAATCTTATAAGTTCTTTGATAGAGTTAACATGATATAATTAAATCATCCTGAAGGAAGATTTTTTTTTTAATCACATAAGTGGAAAAAAACTCTTTGGTTTAAAAAATAAGCAATGTATTATTTTTTTTAAAAATGTATCTATGATCTTAAATTATAGACATAGTGGTTTGTTGTTCCCAGAAATGTTAAAGATTGAAACCCACAAAACCTTTTTATTCCATGTCTTCCTATAAAGCCTCTATCAGTGGTTTACTTAACATGGATATTTTAGATTTCTTGGACAGATCAGTGAAACATAGAAATTTCTATCTTATACTCATATTCAGCATATCTTCATTTATATTTGATATTTTTATGTGAAATTCTATGTTAATATTAATTAGAGGCAGTTAAGTGGTATAGTGACCTTACTAAAGGTCTTGGTATACTGTGGGTGCTACATAAAAGCTTATAACCCCCTTAGATGATTTAAAAAATATATTATAGTTTAAAATTTTTGGAGATTATATTTCATAGACTTGTAACATTATTGGAAGTAAATTGATGCTTAAAATTGAGAAAAGCTTGGGCTCATAAAGAGCTCCGTATAATTTTTTTTTTCAATATCATGCAGCCCATTGATTTCTTATTATTCAGTTCTTGATCTTGTCCATTTTCAGTAGTTATCTACAATTCATAATGGGGTACACAGGTGTTCATAGAGGACTAGCTCCATTGTTGTGAAAGCTGCCAAGCTCATCTACCTTTGGTATCTACCTGCCACCCAACCCTCAGCTGTGACTCCAAGAAGCTGTAGCATATGGAGCAATCACAGGCTGGTAAACATTCCACATGGACAGGCAAAACCAAGTTGAGGGAACTGAGGGTCTCAGGTCCATCAGTGAATTGGAGGAGAGGCATCTGCCTAAAGCATATGAAAATTTCCCTGGCAGAATGGGTGGATGAGAACAGTTTGTTGTAGTGATCATGAAGACAGTTGAAACAGGCATTGTGGAGAGCTTGGTTAACTACTGAAGATGACAAAGGTCTTCCACTGCATCCTAGACCATTGCCTGTTGTCTTGACTTGTCTTGTCACAACTAATGGCCTGAATAAAGAATGAAGCTGGATACATGTTTTTTCTGGAGTGACTAGAGTAATAAGGAAGGTGGTAAAGCTGGCATCAATTTCACAATCAAGAATCACTTGGGTGACAAGCTTGTATGCCTCCCCAAAAGAGTGAATGTCAGGCTCATGACAATGGGATTGCCATTTGCAGTAAAGCACCACGCTATCATCATCAGTGCATCTGTTTCTACCATTATGAACCCTAAGGAGATCAAAGAAAAATTTTATGAAGATCTAAATATCCTTATCATAAATATGCTAAAAAAAAGACAAGCTTGTGATTTTTAATACCAGGGTGGTGACAGACTATCAGACCTTGCATGGAGTCCTTGGAAGAAACGGAGTCAGATATAGCAATAGCAATGGTCACTTAATATGGAAGACTTGTGTGTCTGATGACATTCTTACCATAAAACTCAGTGGATGCATCCTTGTAGCAAACATTGGCATTTAATAGACTTGTTATTCTAAGAAATGACAGACCTAATAAAGGTAATAAGAGATACCAAGTGTTGGACTGATTATGGACTTACCCACTCCAAGCTAAGCTTAAAATTCAACAAAAACAGCAGCCAAGATGACTATCAAAAGACTTAATTAGAATGCTTCTTCACATGTGAATAGTTCATTACTAACTTGGAAGGAAAGATGAGCCAATATATGGTTGGCAATAGTAGAGTAGAAAAAGAGTGGGTAACTTTCATTGATTTGGTATACAGTACATTTATTCACCTGGGCCAGAGTTTGACAAATATGATGGGAAATTCAGGAGTTGCCAAAAGAAAAAAAAAAAGAGAACTCTACAAGGTTTACCAGCAGGATAGTTCATCCTTCTCTAAGAAGGCAGTGTTAAAAGCCATCAAAAGTAAAGCACAAATGAGACTTGGAAAAACGAATGATTCTTGACTCAGTAAGAAGATAGATGAAATTCAGTTTTATGCTGATAGTAACAATCCAAAGTACTTTTATGATGCCCCAAAGGATATGTATGGGCCAAAGACCTCTCATACATTTCAGGGCTGATAGAGCCATATTGATCAGTGATAAGGCTGTGATCCTGGAGAAATGGGCTGAACACTTCCATAGTATTTTCAACAGACCATCATAAACCAGTGCTGAAGTATTGATTATATACTTCAGGTTGAAGTCTAGCTAAACTTCCAACTGAAGAAGAGGTTTAGAATGTCATGAGGCTGTTCTTGCCTGGCAAAGCATTTGGTGCTGATTCTATTCCAGCTGAGATTTACGAGGCAAGCTGATACAAAAAGTGACATAAATTTTCTGGGTTATATGGCAAGAAGATGTTATCTTCTATTATCCATGTCTATAAAGGAAAAGGAAATAGATTGTGTTGTGACAATTGGGGGAGAGAGTGGGTGGAGTCTCTGCCTCAATTGCCACTGAAATTCTTGCCAGTGTCCTTTTTAATATGCTGATCCTTTGATGGTCATCTAACTAGGAGCCATTATGGATTCAGAAAAGGCCAAGGAATGGCTGATATGTTGTTTGTTATCTGAGAACTCCAGGAGAAATGCCAAGAGCAGAACAGAGGTCTGTGCATAATGTTCATTGAATCTTACCAAGGCCTGAAGCTTGTGGAAGATCATGCTAAATTTGGTTGTCCAGAGAAGTTTATCAGTATTGCATGTCAGTTTCAAGACAGCATGCTTGCCCAAGTTCTGAATGATGGACAATGCTCTCACATTTTCCCAATAACCATGCTTTTTAACATGTTGTTTTCAGCAATGTTGTTAGACACTTTCAGTGAGGATAACAATGGCATCAAGGTTAGCTCTCCTACTAATGGTAAATTATTTAACTTGGAAAGTCTACAAGACAACACTAAAGTGGAAGGAGAATAGGTGCATGACTTTGTTCAAAGATAATTGTGCACTCAATTCAGCCTCTGAGCTTGAGATTCAACAGAGTATGTATTTATTATCTGCTACTTAGGCTAATTTTAGTCTGACAATTAATACCAAAACCAGAGATTCTCTTCCAGCCAGCAGTATACCACTCATATGTGGAACCATCAATTACAATGAATGGAAAGATTTTGAATTCTGTGGAGAAATTCACTTACCTTGGTAGTATACCTTCCAGGGATATAAACATAGTTGATGAAGCTGATACACACATTGCCAAAGGTAACTCTGTGTATGGGAACTCTGAAGGAAACTGGTAGAGAAAAGGTATCAGGCTGCCTAACAAACTGAAATTCTTCAACCATTGTGCTGATGTCATTGTGGAATGCCCATGAAACCTGGACAGTCTACCACTTCCATACTGGGAAACAAAACCACTTCCATTTGAAGTATCTTAGGAAGATTCTGAGGATTACCTAGCAAGATAAGGTGCCAAACACTGTGGTACCTTCTAGAGCTGAAGTACTAAGCATTCAAACTTAACTATAGAGAGTGCAACTTCAATGGATTGGCTATTTGTTCAAATCCCAAATGTATGTTTGCATAAAAGACAATTTTTTACAGAGAAATCAGACAAGGCAAGTATTCACATGAAGGTCAGAAGAAGTGAAACAAAGCCACTCCCAAGGTCTTTT
The DNA here is from genome assembly GCA_023553655.1 of Myrmecobius fasciatus. NCBI lineage: Eukaryota > Metazoa > Chordata > Mammalia > Dasyuromorphia > Myrmecobiidae > Myrmecobius > Myrmecobius fasciatus. The sequence goes on along the minus strand of JAJPUD010000688.1, from coordinate 278,238 downwards.
TGAAAAACTTTGGAATTGATTGTGAGACATGAGAGGTAATGGCAAAGGACCATCCAGTGTGGTGTGCCCACATCAAAGACTGTGCTCTGTGAGCAAAGCAGAATGGCAGTAGCTCAACACAAATGTGACATGTGCATGTACAGACACATCTTTACTCCAGATGTGCACATGAACCATTAATGCCCAACTTGTGGTGCCTTTCATACAGTTGGACACACTGGACCCCCACATAGTGATGTCTTTTGTGTGTGAAGAAGATCAAAATGACAACAACCAGCTATAATAAATGGTGATCATTTGATTCAGTAGAGAAAAAGACTATCAAATGATCTCTTCCAGCAAGATGTTTCAGATATAGTCCTAGAAATATGTAACAACAAACAGATATAACTTTGTACACAGACCCTCTGAGTATTAATATCAAATGATGTAAAATAAGACAGATGTATATCTGCCAAATTGTTTTTCACTGCTTTGGAGAGTGTTAAATGCCACATTCAAATAGAAGGTGTCCTCATTGATAGCGAGGTCCTCTAGGTCAGTGGTGTCAGACTCAAAGAAAATGGAAACCATGGAACTAGTATGTTAAGGAACTCTGCAGTCCACATGTTGACCTCGTTTTAAAATATAATATTATCTATGTTTTATAATATTTTCATTATTTTATTAAATATTTCTCTATTTTACTTTAATCTTGTTCAGATCACATATGGGAATGTCATGGACTTTGTGCAACCTCTAGGCTATATGTGTTTGATACTTATGCTCTTGACGATCCTATTTGCAGATGATATAATTGTATCAAAGTCTGGAACATTGCAGAGCCTCCTTAATGAATTTAGTCTAACTATGTACACAGGAAAAATTAAGAATCCTAATTATGTAGATCATCATTTTCAGTTGTTTGAATAATCTAAAGAACTTGTCCATCAATACATGTAAAATATTAGTAATGACATAAAAATATTAGAAGTTATAATATATATCATATCCAAAGTGAAATCACAAAATAAAACTATCAAAAATGACATTTTAATAAAGCACTTGAATCTTTGTACCTTTGTTCATATACCATTAATGGCATTTCTCTGGATCTTTGCTTATCAAAATTCTATCCATTCCACAAGGGACACATCTTCCATGAAGTCTTTAAATAATCCCACAAACTAAAAGAGAGCTCTCTTTCTTTCTTTCTTCTTGCAGGATGTTTATATTATGTTTTGTGATCCTTATCACATTCTGCTTTGTATGTTTCCATGTCTTATTTCTCCTTAGATCATCATAAACCCCTTGAAAGAAGGGACCTTGTCATTGTCTTTGTATTTCCTATGATATCTAGCATAGTGATTTATATGTGTAGTAGTGGACACTAATTTTGCAGGGGATGAATGTATGATGGAATTACTTTTCATTTCTTCCATACTTTGAGATATCTGAGGAGAAGGAAGAAGATTGGGTGGGGGGAGAGGAGATAGGGAGAATGGAGAAGAGGGTTATGAGAACAAAGGGTTCATTGTAAGATTCCTGATTAGAATAAGCACTGATAATAGCTGAGCTCCCCTCTTCTACATTATAGATATAGCCATTCCTGAAGTACTAACAGTTTGGCTAACTTTTTGTTGGCCTATCTCAGCTTGATACATCACATCCAACTTTACAGCTGAGACAATATTTTTATTTGATGTGAAAGGGGAAAAGGCAAATGGCAAATTTTCCCATAATTTAAATTTCTTGGCCATTCTCTTGATAACCTCATTGTATAAACGTGCTTTATTTTTGAAAACCAGGATCCTTAAGTGGGAAATAAATATAAAACAGAATATGGGAGTATTTCATCCTTTCTTAGCGATTAAGATTTTCACCAGTCTGCTGTAGAAATCATCCAACAACTAGCTGATATCCAAGAACCATCAATGATCTAATCCTATATTAATTTCTATTTTCAACCAAATGATTTATTCATTCAACTTATGGCTGATTTATTCACTAGGGGCTGTTAGTATATTAGAGTGATTTGGGGTGAGGCTGGCAAAATACTAATTCTAATAAAATCTTTTACCCCAGCCTAGTCAAAACATATATGGGAATGAGAGTTAGGGAGTCCAACAGGCCAGAGCAAGGTAACTACCACAAAGTTTGGGACATAAGCATTCATAGCTATATCCCTCCAACTATTCAGTAATTTTTGCTGAGGAATTCTATGCTTCCTTCAAATCTGAGATTGCATTAAATGAATTTGTGTTATGTGAGAAGTAGTTGTTTTTAAAAGTAAAATTAGTTCCTCTTTCAATCCTGGGTATACTATAAAAGTGTTATTTCTATAAAAACACATCTTTGACAAAACATTATTCATAGAATCATAGACTTAGAGCCAGAAGAGACTTCAGAATCCATCTAGCCCAAACCCTTCATTTTAGAAATGAAGGAACTGATACTCAGAAAAGTTAAGTTACTTGCTCAACTTTCTTTCTTTTTTTTTTTTTTTTTTTTTTTTTTGCTTTTTGCTGAGGCAATTGGGGTTAAGTGACTTGCCCAGGGTCACACAGCTGTTAAGTGTCTGAGACCAGATTTGAACTCAGGTCCTCCTGACTTCAGGGCTGGTGCTCTATCCACTACGCCACCTAGCTGCCCCTATTTGCTCAACTTTCTACAGTTAAATATTAGATCCCAGATTCAAAACCAGGTCCTCTACCATCAATTCTATCACATTTACTATTGTACCATGCTGCCTTAGGGGATCTTTAAATTCCCCAAACTAGGGCAGCTAGGTGGCACAGTGGATAGAGCACCAGCCCTGACATCAGGAGGACCTGAGTTCAAATCTGTTGTCAGACACTTAACATTCCCTAGCTGTGTGATCCTGGGCAAGTCACTTAACCCCAAATGCCTCAGCAAAAAGCAAAAAAAAAAAAAAGTTCCCCAAACTAGAACATTCAAAACGTGTCTCTGATTAACCTAGTATTATGCCAAGAAAATAGAGGCATTTAATAAATGATTATTGAATGAACGGGTTAGCTAAAGTTTAGTGTAATAGGATCTTACAACATTATGATAAAATTTAGTTTTAATATATTAATAATATTACTATGATGCCAAGTTTGTTGGGCAACATTATTCAGGATTTGTCTCTACTTGATAAGACTTCCTTTTTGGCTTAGCTTGCTGCTAGGAGACATGAAAGACTTAAGGCGAAGATACTGTAAGGAATGCTGCTCTTGGGTTGGGCTCACCAAATGTGACATGAGGCATTTAGCTAAGGTCTCACTCTGGAACCTTAACCTTTTCTTTTTTTTTTTTCATTTTTTTTATAAAGCTTTTTATTTACAAAACATATGAGTGATTTTTCTACATTGACCTTTGCAAAAACCTTTTTTTCCCCAAGCTTTTCCCCTCCTTCCCCCCACCCCCACCCCTAGATGACAGATAATGTAATACATGCTAAATAGGATAAATTATATGACAAATACAATACATGTATACATATCTATACAGTTATCTTACTAGACAAGAAACATAAGATCTAGAAAGAGAAGAAGAAAAAACAACCTAAGAAGGAAAACAAAATGCATGGAAATATTCACAGAAAGCGTTAAAATGCTGTGTTGTGGTCCGCACTCAGTTCCCACAGGCCTTTCTCTGGATGTATATGACTATCTTCATCGCTGAACAACTGGTTTCAGTCACATCATTGTTGAAGAGAGCCATGTCCATCAAAATTGATCATCATATAGTCTTGTTGCTGTGTATAATGTTCTCCTGGTTCTGCTGATTTCACTCAGCATCAGTTCATGCAAGTCTCTCCAGGCCTCTCTGAAATCCTCCTGTTGGTCGTTTCTTACAGAACAATAATATTCCGTGACATTCATATACCATAATTTATTCAGCCATTCTCCAATTGATGGGCATCCTTTCAATTTCCAGTTTCTAGCCACTACAAAAAGGGCTGCCACAAACATTTTTGCACATGTGGGTCCCTTTCCCTCCTTTAAAATCTCTTTGGGATATAGGCCCAGTAGAAACACTGCTGGGTCAAAGGGTATGCACAGTTTGATAACTTTTTGAGCATAGCTCCAAATTGCTCTCCAGAATGGTTGGATCCGTTCACAGTTCCACCAACAATGTATCAGTGTCCCAGTTTTCCCACATCCCCTCCAACAGTTATCATTATCATTTCCTGTCATTTTAGCCAATCTGACAGGTGTGTAGTGGTATCTCAGAGTTGTCTTAATTTACATTTCTCTGATCAATAGTGACTTGGAGCACCTTTTCATGTGACCAGAAATAGTTTCAATTTCTTCGTCTGAAAATTGTCTGTTCATATCTTTTGACCATGTATCCATTGGAGAATGGCTTGAATTCTTATATATTTGAGTCAATTCTCTATATATTTTAGAAATGAGGCCTTTATCAGAACCTTTGGATGTAAAAATATTTTCCCAGTTTACTGCTACCCTTCTAATCTTGTCTGCATTCATTTTGTTTGTACAAAAACTTTTTAACTTGATATAGTCAAACTTATCTATTTTGTGATTAATGATGACCTCTAGTTCTTCTTTGGTCACAAATTCCTTCCCCCTCCACAGGTCTGAGAGGTAAACCATCCTACATTGTTCTAATTTGTATATAATATCATTCTTTATGCCTAGATCATGAATCCATTTTGACCTTATCTTGGTATATGGTGTTAGGTGTGGGTCAATGCCTAATTTCTTCCAGACTAGTTTCCCATTATCCCAGCAGTTTTTGTCAAATAGTGAGTTTTTATCCCAAAAACTGGGGTCTTTGGGTTTATCAAACACTAGATTACTATTGTCATTGAGTATTTTGTCCTGTGAACCTAACCTATTCCACTGATCCACTACTCTATTTCTTATCCAGTACCAAATGGTTTTGGTGACCACTGCTTTATAATATAGTTTTAGATCTGGTACAGTTAGGCCACCCTCATTTGCATTTTTTTTTCATTAATTCCCTTGAAATTCTTGACCTTTTGTTTTTCCAGATGAATTTTGTTGTTATTTTTTCTAGTTCAGTTAAATAATCTCTTGGGAGTTTGATTGGTATAGCACTAAACAGATAGATTAGTTTAGGTAGTATTGCCATCTTTATTATATTCGCTCGACCTATCCAAGAGCACTTGATGTTTTTCCAATTGTTTAGATCTGACTTTATTTGTGTGGAGAGTGTTTTGTAGTTTTGCTCATAGAGATCCTGACTTTCCCTTGGCAGATATATTCCCAAATATCTTATACTATCGATAGTTATTTTGAATGGAATTTCTCTTTGTATCTCTTGCTGTTGCATTTTGTTGGTGATGTATAAAAATGCTGATGATTTATGTGGATTTATTTTGTATCCTGCAACTTTGCTAAAGTTGTGGATTAATTCTAATAGTTTTTTAGTTGATTCTCTAGGGTTCTCTAAGTAGACCATCATATCATCTGCAAAGAGTGATAATTTGGTTTCCTCATGACCTACTCTAATTCCTTTAATCTCTTTTTCTTGTCTTATTGCCAAGGCTAGCATTTCTAATACAATATTGAATAGTAATGGTGATAGTGGGCAACCTTGTTTCACCCCTGATCTTATTGGGAATGTGGAACCTTAACTTTTTCATTTCACCTTGAAAAGTGTTTCTTATGTGATCTCCAAATCAGCATATGTCAATGATTCTTGATTTGAGATGCTTTTAAAAAATTATTTCATGCATTTTAAAAAAGCATTTCAAGCGGATAAGTGTTCCTTGCACAACAAATGTTAAGTCACTAGAACAAAGAGATTATGACTCATAGGACACTTTATCAATTCCAAACAAAACACAATTTACAACTAAACAAGGAGGACATTTGGAATTGTAAATACTAGGTACCTTCTTTAGATTTCAGTTCTGCCTGTCCTCCTGTCAGGGTAGGAAACCAGCATTTTTCACAATAGGAAACCAGCAGTTTTCACAATCTAACTAATAAATCTCAAAGCTGAAATTTTTTTCTTTTTTATGCATATTCTGTTTCCTAACTTGTGCCATCATCCAAAAAAAATCCTTGCTGCCTGCCCCAGTTTTATGGCTCTGATTCAGCTTGGTGCTCCAGAGCTAGGAGCTGTCAGCTCAGAGGCAGTCCTGCTGGGACAGACACACCTTGGAGATAGACACCAGGAGGCTTCTTCAGGATCATCTGTATATCCCTAAGAGCACCAGTGAGGAGATGGAGTTCATTCCAACACCTCCAAAGAAGCCTGATTCTGATATTCCTTGCCCTAGACCCCTCTCACACATTTGGCAGTGTCATTGAAGGGGAACTTTAGACAAAATAATGCACAAACAGTTTTAACAGAGTACCCAGGTAATGGCCATGTTCAATTTTGCCTTTCACATTTTAATTGTACAACAGTAATTTTGCGATAGAGTTGCCGATGGCAAACATGCAAAAGACATTAACTTTATTTATGTTTTGGATTATTAATGTGGCTGTTAAAATTCCTCCAGTTAGTTTTGATTGAATTGTTTTTTTGTGCGATTCTGTTGTTTAATGGAGCGGTAAATAAGAATTTTTGATAATGAGCTTGAGCATCTGTCACAACAACCTGGCGCGGGTTATTAACATTTCCATTAACGGCAGGGTGGGCAGTGATAATATGGAAACCACACAGTTAGAACAAAATAAATAGTTGGTGTCAGGCTGAGTGGGTGTTAATTACTATTTTATTTTATAACCTGGGGGTGGGGGGGACAAAAACTAGTTGTGGGGGTTGATTGTGGGGAGAGAGTGACTTATGAAGGTCATTCTCTCCAGAGAAAGCCTCTCTAGAGAAACAGATAAGCAGGGCTATCTCCCTTGGCCAGTGAATGTTTTATCACTTCTATTTACAATCTATAAACAGGAACAGAATAAAAAGGCAGCTCTCATATGCACTGGGGAAAGAGGCTGCAGGAGGAAGAGGAAGCATTGTACTACTTTCTCTCTTGCCTTTCTAGGACAAGTCTTGGGAATGTTGGAGGGATGCTGAACTTTTGCCTCTGAAAAGACACGAAAGCTGCAGAGAAAGACATTCAATGTCTACTCTTAACAGTTGTTCAGCTCAGGAATGAATTTTGGAGGGATAGGAAGAAATGTTTTTGTAAGGCTTGGGTGAAATTAAAGATTACATGCAATCGTGAATGGCAACAAGCAAATACAACCAAAAAAAGGACAATTGTTTGGAAGTAAAGTGTCTAGAATTAAATTTTGCCTGAATTGGCAAAATGTAATTAGAAGAAAAATTCTTTAAAAACATAAATCCACTTATTTCCCATTCTATTATGATAAGCTTGTGCTTCAGAATGGTTGTGAGGTGATTTGCTCCCGATTCTCTTTCTATCAATCACTTCTTCATTTTTTCCATGGAAAATTCAGTCCTAGTGACATAAACACAATATTCCAGAGACCTCCTCCCCCAGGCTGGCAGAGTAGGCAGACAAAAGAATGAATTTATCTTCAGAAATTAGAAATTGAAATTGTCCCCCAGAGGGAAATTTCAAGTGATTCACTTTAAAGTCTGAAAGGAAATGAATCTGAAAGTTTGTGTCTACCACTTTCTTCCTGGGAACACAATGGACTGGACTGTTTTGCATCCTGTGTGTCTTTTTATCTAGATAGAACTGAAAACATGGGCTTCAGAGAAATGGATACTTGTGCTTATTCAGCCTGTTTTGTGAATTTATCTGAAATTTCTGTATGGAAGGGTTAGATAGTTTCAAAGCCGACTAGCTTTTTTAGCTGGTATAGAAACTAATAGGAATCCATACACACGCATAAATGAATCAGTATCCTCCTTCCTGGTGCTTTGTTTGGTTACATTTCTCTTTTAATTTTCTTTATTTCCTATTCTTTTCCTAGCACCAGCAATGGCTCCACAAAACATACAAGTGAACCCTCTCACAGCAAGTCAGCTGGAAGTCACATGGGACCCACCTCCTGTGGAAAGTCAAAATGGGATTATACAAGGATACAAGGCAATATTTCTTTATGGCTTTAGTTGTACTCTTTGATTGTTCTTCACCTCCTCTCCCCCACTCAACCGCTCCAGAATGGTTGTGTTCATTTCCTTTATCCCTAAATGATGTAAAAAATTATGGTGTTTGAACTCTGACTCTTGTTATATAGCTACAATCACTTTGGTTTACTATTTTTTGTTTGTTTTCTTGTCACCAAGCTGGGTTTACCAGGGTAAACCCATCCCATAGGAAGTTTTTGTTGATGTTGTTACTGTTTTGTATTCTTGTTAAAACTATAAAAGAAACTTCAAACTAGGAAGCATTTTCTAGGTTACCCAAAGATCAGAATAAAATAATAGATTCAAATAATCTGTATTGCTTCCCTAGGATAATCCCATGCCAAGGAAGCAATTGCTCATACAAAACCTAAGACACTACTATCTCATATGCCTGTTCCTGTTGTGAGAATTCCCAAATGGCTGCATTGAGGGTTCTAGAGAAGGGAGCATGGCTACATAAAGGAGTAGAGAAAGTAATCAAGAGTTCTCGTTCCAGATGTTCTGCTAACAAATTTTGTGACCTTTGACAGGTGCCACATCTCCTCATGTCCCTGGACTTCCTTTATAAAATGAGAAGGGTTGAAATAGGTCTAATATTAAAGTTCTTTAATTTTGTGTTCATTAGATACTAAGTGGAATAAAGAAGAGAAGTCCCTCCCCACCCACCATATAAACCAAGTAAACAGAGTATTTGCTGAACATGGAATCAGGAAGATCAGAGTTAAAATTTGGCTTTAGACACTTAGTAATTAGCTCTGTTACTCTGGATAAATCACTTTATCTCTTTCTGCTTCAGTTATTTCATCTATAAAATGGGAATAATAATAATCATTAAAGTCATTGTGAGGAACTGAAATGATATTTCTAAAGTGCTTTGCAAAGCTTAAAATGTTAAACAAATCCTATTATTGTTGTTGTTACTGTTATTTTTTATTAGCTAATTCAGGCAGTAGAAAGAACTAATAAAGTTGTACCATTTTTAAGACTGCTTCCAATCAGAGAAAAAAAGATCCTTCTAGATCAACTTCTCTGGATCTGATGAAAGTTTCAAGATTTTGACTTTAGGAAACAAATGCTTGGGCATATTTTTGTAGAAAGAAAAAAAGAAAGAAACAAATTCTCTAGTTCTAGAATTAATGTCCTCTTCTGGTCCATTGGAAACTTAGTTTATCAGCCACAAGGTTCTGTGGGCTACCCTGCCTTAATGAATATTAGACCAATTAAGTGTCCATTTAAAATGATTTTTGTAGATGTTTTATATGAAAATTAATACCTTCTTCCATCACAGAGCTGTTAAGATGATTAATGAGGTAATGTACAACAAAGTACTTTGAGCTTTGTGTTTGGAGGAAAGGTGCTATTTATATATGTGTAGAATATGCTTCTAATTTCCTTAATGAGAAAGACATTGAACCTGAATATTGATCTTGAGTTAGAGAGCCTTATATTATAAAGGCACCCCATTTGATCAGGTCACTGAGAAAGGGCTAGACTGTACTGCTCAGGTTAGAAATAAGCAATCCTAGTTTGACAGTGGATGCTTCTTCCTTGTCCTCATTCAGCATGTCCATATGCTAAGTAAGAAAAGCTAACCCAATAGGAACATTCTGGTACGTCTTCTTGGCTGTTTTCTTTAGAGTACAGATAGCTGCTTTGATAATCTGGCTTGATTTTGAATCCATGAAGCCAAGGTGAAGTTTGGGATTGCCTTGCCTTCAACTATCCCAGCTAGAATTGGTTAAGGGGAGACATTTTCTAGCCAATAGAGTCCATGGAGCACCATTGGCACCAATTGTAGCAATATCCTTTCTGAACTTCCTTCCATGGATGTTTTGTTTGATTATGATCAGATGAGAGCTGAAAAGAGGCAATGGTATGCTAGAGAAAGGCTGGAATCTTTCCCATATTAGTACTTGAGCTTTGGTTCTTTATCCATGCTTTTTTGGTTTAAATTGTTTTGAGAAAGCTAATTGAAATGGGGATACCCTTTAACAAAAGATGAAGCTGAGAGAGAAGTTAGATATTTTACTCAAGATTGAAGGATTCAGGCAAAAGTTAAAAGATAGTCCAAAAGAAGGGTCTGCTAACCATTTACACGTGTGAATGCTGGACAGAAATAGGCCCCTTTTCTGGAAAAGATCATGGAAGAAGTTAATGATAAAAAGCCCTCTATTATATAAAGAAACAGCAATCTCTTTTTAAGTCAGGTCTTTGTATCTCAAATATAATACTCTTGTTAATTTAAGCAAATGTGCATCTCCCATCAAAAAATTAATCCCCACGGACAAAATGTCTTGTTCTTTAAATTAAAAAAATCTCAAATTCTAAATTATTTATTTAGAAATGTTAATAAATAATTTCCTTTTGTTCTATGGGCAGTGATGCCAACAATAAATTGCAGGAACTCAGAAGTGCCTTTTAAAAATTTAATTTTAACATAAAGATCTATTTTTTCTTCTACCTTCCTCCACCCCAGAAAAAAAGAAAAACAAACTCCTTATAAAAATATGCATATTATTATCATTAGGCAAACAAATACCCTCATTGTCCATGGCCAAGAAATAAATGTCTTAGTCTGTAAGCTGAGCATCACCTCTGTTAGGAAGGAGGGTAGCATGGTTCATCTTAGGTCTTCTGGAATCATGGGTGGTCATTGTATTGATCAATGTTCTTGAGTCTTTTAAAATTGTTTGTCTTTATAGTGTTATCATTGTTCTAGTTTTGTTCACTTAACTCTGTATCAATTAATTTAAGTCTTCCCAGATTTTAAACTTAATTTTTCTTACAATTAGTGAAAATCTGCCTTTCCTACACTACACCTCCATACCCTCAAACACATTCAGTGCAAAGAAATGAAAGCAAAATCCTTGGACAATATGCAGTCAAAAAAAACAAATTCCCCTATTGGTGATAGACAAAAAAAAAAAAAAAAAAAAAAAAAAACCAAAACATTGCTCCAATCTACACTCTGAGTCTAACACCTTTCTTAGTTGGTGAGTAACATGTTTTGGGATGCATGTTCTTGCCTGTTTTATAGCCATATGACTCCCAAGTGCTGATAACAACTCCATTTCTGACTTGTTCATGTGTGACTGAGTTTCTTCAAAAAGACATCCAGATCAGAATATTTCTCTGGTGCTGAGACCTTTCAACAGAATGGCCTTTTATTTATGAATCATTTTATTTGGAAATCAATAGTTTTCATGACAAGATCTGAATACATCTGTTCAACAGTTCATATCCCTGTCCCTCTGTTATAAAGCAGTGTAAAGCTCCAAAGTTAGGAAGACTTGGGTTCCAGTGGTGTCTCTGACATAGGTAGGCTGTGTAACCCCCAGATAATTTCCTAAGACTATAACATCTAAAACATATGTTGATCTGCAATAGTATAAGGAGATTCCTTATCAGGATTTTTTTTTATGCTAATGATATCATAGGTCTGGTAGAGGGGAGAGAAATGCATAAGATTGACTTCCCTTTACAGTGAAATCAGAAGCAGCTTAGTTCAGTTATCTCTTCACTCTTATTTACCCAGTTTTTCTCTCCCTAACAGATTTATTACTGGGAGGCAGGCAGTCGGAATGAAACAGAAAACATGAAGGTCCTTTTTCTCCCAGAAACTATGGTCAGGCTGAAGAACCTGACCAGTCACACAAAATACCTGGTCAGCATATCTGCCTTCAATGCAGCTGGAGATGGGCCCAAGAGTGAACCCAGACAGGGGAGAACACAGCAAGCTGGTAGGGGAACATTTTCCTTCTTGAAAAGCTTGGGTAGGTCATTTGGAGGGGATAACCCTATGTGAATATGAATATGAATATATGGGGTGGGTTTTTAGGCATGTTCATATAGCCTTGCAGATTGGTTTCCAAATCCATTATGGGGCAGGTACTGTGTACTTGTAATACTTAGGCAACCTTGAGAAGCAGGTAAGACATAAAGAAAGGATGCTTTTGTGAGTACTTAGCCTGTATCCCCCTAGTTCTCTATTGAAGCATACAACAAAATAAAACTATTTAACACAAATACCTTGACCAATGCTATTTCCCATTAACATTATTAATACATTATAACCAACCTATGCTGTAACATTGTCTCACTACTTGACTTTTTACAACTTTGATTTAAAAATATATTGAGAAATTTTGTTTCAAGACATTCATTTCTAACATTATTCCTATGGAACTAATTTCCTTTCTATAATGTATATTTCCCCCCCTTTTTTGCAAAACAAACTGACCCAATATTCATATATGACAGTGTATATAACACTCTACATCTTTAGTTTCTCCTTAACTCTCATATCTCTACTGAAAAGCAGAAAGTATAGGTCAATTAGTGCAGTGGATAGAGTGCTGGCCCTGAAGTCAGGAGGACCCGAGTTCAAATCTGGCCTCAGACACTTAATACTCCCTAGCTGTGTGATCCTGGGCAAGTCACTTAACCTCAACTGTCTCAGAAAAAATAAGTAGAAGATATTTTCATGAAATCAATTAATGATAATAAGATATCCCCTTTTGACGACCATTTATTTATTCTGACACAGTCTGGTCCTGTATTCTCACCTGATCTCAGAGTATACCTTTTAGGTATCTAAGAATATCTGTTTTCCAGATATTTAAGAGCTATCTATTTTCTCTCCAACACATAGGAAACCTAGCTCCTCCAACTTCCCTGTTTTTTCATTTCAGTTTTTATGTTTGGGCCATCACTTTCCCTCTGACTAAACTTCCATTTGCCTCATCTTCTGCCTCTTGAGATGTTGTATTGCATCCAGTTTCCAGACAAATACATGTATTTCCATTAATTCAAGCTAACCATTGTGGCTCACCACTTCCTTTAAGACCTTGAATGACTTAATATTGCCACAATTTAACATTAGAGTCGATTTCTCTTTGTGTGTGACTGTGTTCAGATATTTTGATTAAACTGTCCTGTCCCTCCCAGCTGTTTCCAGGGAAACCTAAACCCCTATTTCTCTCAAAGTTGACAAAAATGCTATTTGTTCTGCAAATGCTATTCTAATGCACCCTTGTTTCCCAATAACATCCTTATTTCTCTTCTCCATTTCTTTTCCCTCCCACAATCTCCCCAGTAGACTTAACTGAAATAATATGATCATCTGTCTGTGTTAAAAAAATTCAATCCAGGACAAATGTTCATTTCTATCCAAACTGCAAAAGGGGACCATAAAATTGGAGGAAAGGTATATGCATTTGGTTAGTCCTAGTTCACAATTCCCTAAGTCTATCCTGTTTTCTTTTAGATCCTGAGCACTGACACTAGCATTTATTTTCATATCCACCACATTAACTATTTTAGGGTCTTGAGTTATTTGTTGGTAAGTCTATGATTGATGCCAGAACCTGGCTTCCAATACTCCCTTTAAAGATCTATGAAGACCTTTCTATATGAGCTGCCTTTGACGGCTCTTTTAGCTAGCATCCCTGACCCTCAGCTTTAAACTGTTCTTTTCTAGCTTCCATCCTGATAACCCTAAATTCTCTCTTTGTATTAACTATTGGTTTGGGCAATGTTGGACTCCTTCTCCCTTCTTCCAAGCTGACCTTTCAGCTTTTAAATAATAATGGCCTTGTCTTGTATCTAATGTAGGAGTATATTAGGTATATCTAATGTACTTTAAAAAAATGAAGCTGCCTGGCTCAGTGCATAAAGAACTGGACCTGGAATCAGGAAGACCTGAGTTTAAATCTGACCTTAAACACTTACTAGCTGTGTGACATTGTTTGCTTTAATCCACGGGGGAAAGAAATGGCAAACCACTCCAGTGTCTTTGCCCAGAAAACTCCATGGTAGTATTGGCAAGCTCTAATCAGCCTTTGGCATATCTCATTTAAAACTAGAGCCTTTGATATCAGGGAAAACTTTAAAAACAAATTAGGAATGAACTAATAAGGCTTTTTGTAGAAAAAAGATGATCAAAATGTTTGAAAAATAGAAAAAGCTAGTCATGTCTATTCCTCTGGCAGTTGATTGCAATCTTCATGTGACTGAGCCAAAAAAAAGTAACATCTCAAACTAGAGAGGCAGTATTCCTACTCCACCCTGTCAGACCTTATCTGGAGGCCACTTTTGAGGAGAAACTTTAATAAGCTGGAGAGTATACAGAAAATGGCAACAAGGACCTCAAATATCCTTTAGATCCTGCTAAGGTCAGGTGCAAGAAGTTAGGCAAAGGAAAACTTGGGGAAAGACATACTTATTTCAAGTATGTGAAGAGTTTTCATTTGATAAGAAGGATTTGGCTTGTTCTATTTGGTTCCACAAGCCATAGTGACAGCTATAAAGAGCTTGATTTGGGTATGATATAAAGAAATCATGACATTAATTAGGACTACCCAAAAGTAGAATGAACTTTTTTTCTGGTGGAAGGAAAGACTTCCCTTTGAGTAGAATTCCTTCAGAAAAGAATGCGAGTCATTTGTGGGTGATATTGCAAGGGGGGGGAGGTATTGTCATTTAGGTACAGGTTTGACTTGATCTCAGAGTCCCTTTCCAAATCTAATATTTTGTGAAACCTACCTCTTCCCTTAGAAAAACATCATCTGGTCAATACCTCTGACTTAGGGCTTCCTTTCAAAATGCAATTATCCCCCAGAAAGCAGTCATTCACACTTAAATTCGAGTGACTTTGATTAGATAATCAGATAAATTTCCTTCTAACTCCTACCCTGAAATATTAAGTAGTAGTGAATTTGAATATAGATGAAGAAAAGGAAGGATACTTTGCAACATGGAACACTGAATGCCTTTTAGGAATTCTACAATGGTGGCCTTGGAGAATCATGAAGACACTAGGCACTAGGGGGAAAAGGAAAGACTCAGAAAAGAAAAAAAAAAAAGAAAGAAAGGTCATGGGTAAGAATTTAAAAACAAAATTTACTATTTTACTTAGCTCAGGACTTTTTCCTATCACTTATCCCTCCTCTTTGGGGGATTGAAGAGACTGCCCCCACCCATTACAAGTTGAGAAATCCTCCTTGAAACATGGAAATGGTTCCCTTATTTTCCTTCTATCTCTCTGGACAGAAGTGGAAACACTCTAGCATGGCAGGAAACAGGCCTATTTGTTCTTGTGATATTTCTGATCGAGTGGAAACTAGGGAGTATTGGGAGTTCTGCTGAGTCCATTTGTTGTCTTGAGATTTTCAACCCCACTGCAAGTGAAGAGGGATCAGGGTGAGCATACAAACTACAAGATCTAAATCACTTAACTGTTTGTTGTTCATCCATCACTAATTTGTAAGCAGTGTTCTTTTTTCCACCCCTACCCCTACCCCCACCTAGAATAATAGAAATGAAATTCTTAGAAATTCTCCAAAAGTCACTAGGAAATATGAAGTTCTCTCAGAAGTTTCATATTCTCTTTCAATCTATTATTCATGTTTATACTTTTTCATTTTCTCTCTCAAACCCCTTTGTGTTTAAACACTGTCATTTTCTCTTTGCTCCTCTTTGAGGGATTTGTGTTTCTGATTGATCATAGGAAGGATTATTGTGATAAATAAATTCTATTTTTCATCTTATGATATTGAGAATTTTATTGGGTGACAGAAAAAATTCTTTATTTTCAGGAATATATATGTATATTCACATACAGTGTTTGTGCATATCATATACATGAACATATATGATGTATAAACTATCTTCAATGAAAGTCATTTTGCTTAACTTTCTTTCAGCACCGGGTGCTCCCAGTTTTCTGGCATTCTCAGAAATAACTTCTACTACTCTTAACATTTCCTGGGGAGAGCCAATGGCAGCAAATGGGATCCTGCAGGGTTATCGAGTGGTTTATGAGCCCTTAGCACCTGTCCAAGGTAAGATCAGAGCTAGAGTAAGTGACTAGCCTTCCTAAAACACCTGACTTCCCTCTTTTCACCTCTTTGAACATGAATTAGCTTCCAGGGGCAGTCTCAGTGAACTATATTTGCTAGAACAATTTAAAGAAATGTTGACCAATTAAAAGGAAAAAGGAAAGGAAAAAAAGAAACCTAGTTGAGTTATTTCCATTATGATTAGTGGTTAAATCAGCACCATAAGTTTAGACAACTGTAATAATTTTCTTTAAGTGTCCCTTATCACATTGTCCATTTCTGTGTTGAATCATCATGTCCTTTCCTGTTACATTATTTTTCTCTTCTATTATTGTCTAACTTTTCACAAGTTTCACAAGTTTACCTAGATGGTAAATCTCTTGAGTATTTGCTTTTCTATCACTCACAATATCCAGCATATAGTAGTAGGTACCTGTAAATATGTATCATTGACATGATTTGACCTGAGTTAGCATAATTTTAAGGACCACTTGTTAAACACAAATCATTCTGGCTTTCATTATAGGCCAATAAATGAGTCCCAGGTCAAGCCTTAGTGGGTTATCCTATAGGCCCTGATTGATTCTGAATGAATGTAAATGGAAATTGTTTCTGTTTTGACCAGAAACCCTGAGGGCCTTCCTCTCCCAGATGTTTTTTGTTTTGTTTTTGTTTTTTGAGCAGGTAAAAGGAGCTATACTTTGCCTCAGTTCTTACCTGGCCTTAATCACTGAATGGGTATAGCCTCAGTCAAACTGAGACCTGTT
This sequence comes from Myrmecobius fasciatus, assembly GCA_023553655.1. Taxonomy (NCBI): domain Eukaryota; kingdom Metazoa; phylum Chordata; class Mammalia; order Dasyuromorphia; family Myrmecobiidae; genus Myrmecobius; species Myrmecobius fasciatus. Next base: position 261,602 of record JAJPUD010000688.1, on the reverse strand, counting down.
GAAGACCTTAGCTTAAAAAGACCAAGATCTCCCATGCATCCAGGACCATCTCTAGTCATCCTGATCTATAACTGACCACCAGATGCAGATGGCTCTGGCGGGGAAAGTGACACAGGCGATCTTGTACAGTCCTCCCTCATTTAAATCCAATTCACTTGCATGTCATGGCATCACCTCCCTGATGTCATGGTTCTCTTCAAGAATATAAGAACAATCAACAGCCTACAGGAAATGTCTTCCAACTTCTGGAAGTCTCCAGATATTATAAGAATTGTTTTATCCTCCAGACTTGGAACTTCTGTGATTACTGTGTCTAAGTACATGGTGTTTCATGGAGTAATTTCCTGCTTTAGTGCCTAAAAGCATTAGACTAACCAAGACCCTAATAATATTTCTAAAAAATATAGACCTGGGAGTTACTTTGAGGGGATAGTACTGCTGATCCTTGATAAGCTCACAGATGCAATGGGAATGTTAAGGAGAACTTTATGAGCACAATGGTTGTAAGGGTGGTAGACAGTTATAACTAGAGTATAAATCAATTTCAAAAGCTACAATTGAAACATGCAAGTGGTTTTTACATGAAAAATCTACACATGACTCTTGTACCCACTCCCGATTAAAGAAAAGAGCTGAATCTATGAACCAAGATTTCCATAAAACTGGATTTACATTATTTTTAACTTTACAAGAATCTTCTGGAAATTGAATCCCATTGAAGTGTAGGCACCTTTTTATCCTTCTCTCAGCCTTGAACAAAATGATGTTTGCACACCAGGCAAGGCCATTACCCTCCATCATTACCTTATCAGCAATAGAGAGTTTAGGAAACTGGATGTGTTTTGTGCTATTCTTTTTCCTGCACTTTGACACTACCAGAATTTCTGCTAGATTACTACAAAAGATCCTCTACTCTGTCTCCCAGGGAGATGACCCAGCATGTCTAGTTATACTTCTGTTGTCAGTTTGATGGCAAGTTGTTATGTGTGTGTCATGAAAAATAAATGTGATTTAGAAAGTTGAATGGAAAATTAAAAATTTTGGTATTAAATATCACATTTTTACTTTTTCAATGGCTTTTCTAAATTCCTGCTACATACACTTTTCCACCTCTTCTGTCCCCACCAGCAAATTGCAGACAGCAACCACAATGCACTAAACTAGAAAATGGTCCACGAAGAAAATCTGGGAGGAATTTAAAGCCATTTGAAAAATGGGCTTCACAAAGACAAATTTGAGAAAAGGCTTACTTAGAAACTTCATATTCCAGGAAGATTGTTGGTTACACATTTGAATGTCCAGCTTAGACAGAATGACATCAGGTAGAGGCATTTTAGCTATCACCATTTTCAGCTCTTTTCATGTGTAATAGGGACATCAATTACAAGTATTGTCTTACATGAAGAGAGGATTTTTTTTGTTAGTCTGAATTTTCTTGGCTTTTGCATTGAAGACACTGTTCTGAATTAAAAGTAATAAGAAGAATGGCTATTTTACCTTCCCTTTTGGTAGCCTCTTAGCATAAATAGAATCTTTGGATTTCCGTGTAATCAGGAAGAATAGATGACCCAAATCCAAGGATTTGCTTGGCATCTGAAATGTGGAGATTTTCAGGTTATCTCAATACTTATTCATATGTATTTATCCCCAGACTGCCTTTTTGAAAAGGACATTGCTGCAATATATTATATTCTTAGTCCTTGTCATCCCAGGAGATGTCTAAACCCATAGTCAAATAATCTGATAGATTAATACAGTAAACTAAAATCATGTTTCCTAATACAAACTTTACTACAGACAGGTAAAATACCTATAGTTTATACCACATGCCATTCTGATCTTCCATAACTTCAAATTAGAGGGTTCTTAGTGAGCTGGGATGAAGAGAAGGAGAGAACAGAACTAGGGATGAGAGGGACCAGATAAAAAGGAGACGGAGAAGTTTTTTAAGGTGCTAAGATTTAAGAAGCAGGGACATTTACTAGTAAGAATTACAAACTAATCAAAAATTTTTTTATGCCAATGCATTCCATAAATGGATGATGAGAAAACATTTTGTAGAAGTATCTCTACAAAGATCGCTGTAGAACAAATTTCATATAGTATTGGCAACTGTGCCAAGACTTAGAGCTTATTTTTACCACGTGTCTCTCCTCCTCAATCCTGTATATTTTATTCTCTCAGGGGGAGTAAGCCAATAGCTCTGGTTAATGAGAAAACAACAGGAGAATCTTGGTTAACATTCAATTCAACAGACATCTAATGAAAAAAACAGCTATGAGCAAGGACCTGTGCAAGATAATGAAGACAGATATGGTACTATCCCTTCTCTCAAGGAACTTCTAGTCTAATAGAAAAGATAAAACAAATTCATGAATATCATACGATTTAAAATAGAAGTACAAAGAAGGAAGGAAAAGACCCATATCAAGTCAATTGGCATTTATGAAGTAGAAACTATATATAAGAATTATACCAAGCACTGAGGATATAAAGGAAGGCAAAAAAAAAATCATTTTTATCCAAAACAAGCATACATTTAACTGAGTCTTAAAAGAATCCAAGGAAATTGAGAAGAAGAAGGGTTATGAGGGATACCAATGCAAAGACATAGAAGAAGAAGATGGAATGTGTGTCTGAAACTGTTAGTAGTTGAGTGTAGCTAGTTTGCAGAATACATGAATGGCAGTCTAAAGGGTAAGAAGATTTCAAAGTAGGAAGGAAATAGGTTATAAAGAGCCATATGCTACAGAAGCAGGAAGCTGCTATCTCCTGGTTGAACACAAGGTCAAGACAAAAAGCTAAGACAATCTTCAAGTTTTACCTATCCCCATTGGTCACATGCTTCTAGTCACATTCCTGCTCCCTAAGATGTGGAGCTTTTCCTCATCTCCTCCCTTAAGGGTTAGGTAATGTATCTGACTTTTATTCTGAACTCTGACAACTGCATAGATCACTGGATGCGCCTTCCCTTTTCCAAGGATCATAGATTTAGGATTGAAAGGGACCTCCAAGACTTTCTAATCCAATCCCATTATTTTACAGATGTGAAACTGAGGCTCAGAAATTTGTTTGATTTGCCCAAGGTCCAATAAGTAACTAAGCATCAGATGCGTTTTGAACCTGGGTCCTTTGACTCAGAAATACTGCTTTTTCAAATATGCCACAGAGAGGAATAGTTTTGAATCGAGGAAGTCTCACCTTATTCTGAACAAACAGCTACTCCCTCAATCTGTGACCAGTTTGGTATTACTCTATTCCAATTGGAGGCAAATGAGAGAGGAGTAAGTTCTTCATACCATTTCCCTTAAAAGAATTAGAAGGTACTACCTATGATGTTTCCAAGGTTGGCTGAGCCTTGGAACCTGCAGAAGTTCTAACTAAGGCAGTTTCTGCAAAGTGAATAAAGTGAATAGGCAGACAGAAATAGAGAGTTGAGCAATTATCTGGTGAATAGAGTCATGGTGAACACCTATCTGGAAAATAGCCTCCCCTTTCTTTACTTCAGCTGGATAAACACAACCCATTTTCCTCATGGACATGAGGACAACTAAAGGAGTGCTTGAATTATCTATAGAGTGTAGCAATGTTGTTGGCAGTCTGACTTTATGGCACAGTTATTTTTATGTTTCTTAAAATGTTTTAAACGGTAGTATTTTTATGTGATTGCACCCTGAGGCTTTGTAGTTCGGGGCACAGTTTAAAAATTGACTAAATAAATAAAATTGTGACACTTAGAGATGGGGAAGGGCTGACTAGCATTACCACATAGTGGGATAGAACTCACAAAAACTATGCATGGGGTATGTTATTGCTCTGAGGACGAGGAGGAAAGAATTAAAAAAAGAAAAGGAATTGCCATCCAAAATAATTTTATGTTCAGAAGAATCTAATCCAGTAATTGATGACAAAAACAGCAGTAGGCAAATATGGTCATGCCTAAGATGATGTTGCTGAGCAATGTGTATGTAATGCAAATGTGCTCATTTGCAGTGTGCTTGTCTGCAAATGACCACATCAGCCTTCTCCAATTTTGAAGAACTATTTAGAGAAATTCAACTATTCAGAGGGAAGTTGGATCATATGATTACAGATTTAGGGAGAGAGGAAATCCCAGAGGTCTGTTCCAATTCTTTCATTTTGCAGATGACGAACCTCAAAACAATTAAATTATTTCCTCAAAGTCACACAGGTAGCAAGTGAAAGACCCAAGATTGTAATCTAGTCTTCTGATTCCAAATTCAACCATTTTCTAAGTCTTAGGAGTCAGGAAACCTATGTTCTCATTCTGGATATGGTATTGACTAGATCTGTGATTTAAGGCAACTCAAATCCTCTTTTGAGCCTCAGGGTCCCAATCTATAAAATATCAGGACTGGGCTAAATAATCTCCAAGGCAGGGGCAGCTAGGTGGCGCAGTGGATAGAGCACCAGCCCTGAAGTCAGGAGGACCTGAGTTCAAATCTGGGCTCAGACACGTAGCAGCTGTGTGACCCTGGGCAAGTCACTTAACCCCAATTGCCTCAGCAAAAAATAAATAAATAAATAATCTCCAAGGCTCTTTCATAGATCATAGTTCTTAGATTATAAACTGGAAGGGTTTATAGAGGCTGTCTACTTCAACTCCTTTTGTTTTATTTTTTTTCTATTTAGTATTTTATCCTTTTAACTCTTGAGGAAACTGAGGCACAAAAAAGGTTAAGTGACCTATCTGGCACTCTAAAGTTCAGTATCAACAGATTTTGAAAGAAGAAAATTGTCAATGCAGTTGTAACTATCCCTGACTTATGATACACAAATAAACCTAATAATGAGCAAAATAGTCAAATATTAGTCAAATTGAATTTAAAACTTACTCTTATAGTAAGAGAGCCAGAAGAGAATTTTTAGTGATAAATCAGTCAGTGGAACTCTATAGAATCGAGTTAGTTGGGTGGATTTCCCATATATTTGTGTTTGTTTTCATAAGAATAGGAGGTAGAATTCTTTACATCATGGGCAAGGTGCTTTTTTTTGTTTGTTTGTTTTGTTTTGTTTTGTTTTTTTAATGAAGGTATTTGTGAAATGTTTTAATTTTGGATTAACAGTCCTAAAAGTTTTGAATAGGCCTAAATTGTTCTCCAGATTTTTCATTATGACCTATTTAGAAATAGAAATAAGAATTAATAATATTATTGACATAACATAATAGAGCCACACTATAGTTCTGGATTTAATCTAAATCAAAACTAACCAAAATCAGTGTTCTGTGGCTTTAGATTGCCAGGGTCCCATGACCTAAGCAAAACTAAGAAACTAGTGGAAGGGTTCATAAGGTGCCATTCAGGATTCATTTCTCACTGATTATATGTTACTTCATCATTATGTCCTAGCCATTTGAGGGGTGTGTGTGTGCATTTATATACTGTTTCAGAAAATGCAGGCAGCTTATCCTACAAAGGGATGAGTAAGATTTTCTCCCAAAGGGAAACACACACACACACACACACACACACACACACACACACACAAAGACACACATGGAAAACTTTATAGCCCCCAAGAGCTGTATTGCTTTTCTGGGAAAAGGTGTATCCTAACTTTGTGGCCAGTATAATCAGTTTTACAAGAACATTATAAAATTCTATTGTTTTTCAAATATCATCCCAAAGACCTGGGTTCTCATTGCTCTTACATACTGTTTAAATCTTGCTTCAAAGTAATAGAAAGACTGGTGTCCTCAGCAGGGCTATTGGCAGGCATTGCTATCTATGTCTACATCTGAACTACTCTGTTTTCCTGATTGTGGTAATAGCTAACTTGACCAACAGTAGGAACAATAGTTCACCATATCATTGAAAATATGGAAGAGATAAAGGTTTCTCCATAATCACCACCACCACCACCTCCAGCACTCCCCTCACAAACACACTCATATACACACAGATATATTAAACTGTAATAGAATTAAAAAATACTTAACGTTATTCATCTACTTACTCATATACACTCATTGAAGTTGTGAATCTCTTGGTAAGAATAACCTCATCTGTTTCTATATTGTAAAAATCTAGGTCTTTTTAAGGACATGATCCTTGTTTCAGCCATGGAATCAATACAATATGTAATGGTAGTTTTTATTTTTCTTCATATTTGTTTCAAACTCTGAAGAGCTGCTGGGGCTAAAAGGTAACCAACCATCTTTGGTCTACCAGATTGGGTACCACATTGTAGGAAGAACCTTCTAAGCAGTTATTTCATACTTCAGTAATTAAGCCTGCTTGGATGGGGTGCCAGATGAACATTCTTTTTTTTTTTTTTTTCTTTCTTTTTTTTTTTGCTGAGGCAATTGGGGTTAAGTGACCTGCCCAGGGTCACACAGCTAGGGAATGTTAAGTGTCTGAGACCAGATTTGAACTCAGGTCTTCCTGACTTCAGGGCTGGTGCTCTATCCACTGCGACACCTAGCTGCCCCAAGATGAACATTCTTTACAACGAATTCTTTTCCATAGTTAAAAGTGATATAGTGCCTGCCAGAGTATTTCCATTTTTGCCAAGGTCTAAATTTCTACTTTGGATGTGATGTTATCCTTTTCCTTCACTTGCTAACTTTTGATTGAATCAGAGGAATGGAAATGTTAGCCTATTTAGGTGATAAGAAATGGTGAAATGCAGCTCTCACTCTTACAAAGGAAGGGCACCTTTCCCAGAATGCTCCAGCAAGATGCTTGGGCCTAGGAGAGAGGGCACAGGGTGCAGTCTCACCAAACACTCACAGATTCACTTTGTTTTCCCCTTCCTCCCTTCCCAATGTAATTAGTGAGGTTGCAAGCAGCCTCCTGATAATTTCCCAGTTGTGTTGTAAGGTTTTTCTCCTTGTCAGTACCCACTTATCAAGCTTAAACTCTAATTACACTTATCTGTGCTGAAAATTGGCCATTATCACTACTTAAACTCCTGCTAATTGTAAGAAATACTTTCTTAGCAAACTGAGATAATTTTACTTGTTATCTCAAGACAATAAACTACATTCAGTTGTTTCTTTTTTGTTGAGACCCTTCTTTACATTTGGATCATTATTTTAGGGGTAAGCAAAGTGGTGACTGTGGACATTAAAGGAAATTGGCAGCGCTGGTTGAAGGTGAGGGATCTCACGAAAGGAGTAACCTACTTCTTCCGAGTGCAGGCCCGCACCATCACCTATGGACCTGGACTGCAGGCCAACATCACAGCTGGCCCGGCTGAGGGTAGGTACAACTCTAGCAGCAATACCAAAGTAGGTTGCAGCTTATTTGTTCAGACATGGAGCCAAACTACCTCCATGGGTTCCTTTTCTCCCATGGGTCTTTTCTTCCCATAGAACAGGAACAAACCATTGGAAGCTGGGTCCGTCCACTTTCTCAGGGACATTTCACCAATACAGTTGTTTCCAAAAGCATGTGTTAGAATGATCTTCTATAGTAAAAATAATTTTTAAAAATCACATTTATTTAGCTTTTGAAACTTGGCAAAGTGCTTCATTGCAAAGCCCCTCTGAGAGGGGTGGCTTAAATATTGTTACCATCATTTTAGAGATGAAGTCATTTAGGTGCTGAGAAGTTAAAGATCCTGCTGATAAGCAGGCTTTAAAACTAGGTCTCTCCACTCCAAATCCAGCAGTCTTTTTACATTGCCACCTCGAAATCCATTCAAATAAATATGGATATATTTAATATTCCTATGTGTTAACATCAGCTTGCTGAACTTATAGAAGATTTCCTTAAAAATTATTGTTTGAAATAACAGGGACAAGGGGGGAAAACAACTTTAAACCTACCATTAACTTGGACCATTTTCACTGTCACTCGAAAATTAGGATACTGTAAAATTTGTGCTTGAAATTTCCTAGCTTTTTCTAAGTTAGGCTGTGTCTTTTTAATTGTCCATGAAGAATAAAAATTAAAACTTAAATAGTTTGTCTTCTGATGATAGGGAGGTCATTTAGTACAATCATCATTTTACAAATGTTCATTTAGTACAGCCTCATCATTTTACAGATGAGAAAACTGAGGCATAGAGAGATCAAGTTACTTGCCCAAAGGGACACAATAAGTGGGCAAAAGCATAATTTTGTCCCAGGCCCTCTGACTCCATATCTCATGATTCCAGTTCTCATTTCTTTACTGATTCCTAATTTCATTTAATCTTTTAAACCACTACTTGTGGACTACTTTTGCCATTCTAGGATATGCTTAGTTAGAGGTTTGCTGATAAATGTTTAACAGCCAGCCAGTTCTCTGAACAAATAAAATGCATGCATAACACACTTTTAAGTTTAATCTTCATTTTAAACATTTTTTTCATTACTTAAATCTAAACTATAAATCAAGCTTTGATTTGTAGCATTTGTTGATAGCTGAGGTTTAAACACTCACACTGAAAATTTAATGACCAGCTCTCCTAAGCTATTATTATGAGCTTCCTCTAGTAGATATCCCTATGTCCAGTTATATCAAGGAACATTCACAAAATTCTCAAAACAAAAACAATTTCAATTCATTTTACTTTTAAAAATAAATATATCTGTTATTATTGGAGAAGGTAAGTGGCATCAGGCAGTACAGTAGGCAATAATAAGATCCAATAACCCTAAAAAGATTGAGATGTAGCATTAAAAAAATCAAAATTTCTGAATTGGCATTATTCTGTCTATGATTTACAAGTTCTGTATAAATCATACAACATCTGCTAGGCTCTTCTGGAAGATTCAGTCTTGACCCAAATTTAGGGTGATCTGTTTAAAATACATCCAAAACAAACCCCACCACCCAACAGCCCTTCCTTTTTTAAGGGTTCTCTTAAGAGACACAACTAATATCTATATAAGTTCATTGTGTTATACCAGAGGTTTTTTTTTTCTGAGTTTAGTATAATTATCTTCATTCTATCCCAAATGTTCAGGAACAAACCATACTATTATATTCTATAGTATAAAGCAGATTATTTCTATGGTGCAAATAAAATATTGCATTATGAAAATATTAATGTAGTTTCAGTCCAAGTGACTCTTAATTGAATCATGGATTTTTATTAATTTGTGGAGTTAATGATAACAATATGCATCTGGCTCTTCTTTAGGCTTCATTCATTAGGGTTTTCTCAAACTATTTCCTCTCCTTCCTTACTTTTGTTAATAAGTACAGTGTAGCAGAGAATTGTAGTCATAAGAACTGGATTCAAATCCTGGTTCTGAATAGACTAATCAAATCTTTTAACTTCCCCAAACTTCAGTTGATGTAATGATACTTGAACTGCCAACTTCTCAGGGTTGCAAGGAAAGCACGTTGTGCCTAAATATTATTATTTTATAAGATTGTTCCTTTTCATCTCTCATGACTTCTTCCTTCACATTTATAAGAACTGCTGTTTTCTTGGATTCCTCTATAAACATACACTCCTGCCTTTTGTGTTTGAGCAAAGATTAAGATTATTTTAACATATTTTTTTAATGCAGTAGAGAGTTGCCTGTGACATTGAGAGCATAAGTGACTTATCTTTTGTCACAAAACCAGTATGTAACAGAGGTAAGTCTTGAACCCAGATGTATGGCCTTGAATCCTCCATTGTGCCATGATGCTTCTCTGACTCTGATAGAGATGAGAATGAGAAGTGAGATTATGATATATACACTGCTTTATGAGATTTGGAGCTCCCTATCCCCGTGTAACCACAGGCTTGGATCAAAACATTATCAATAAGAGCATGTTTATTATTACACCTAAGATATAATAGCATAGCAAAGAAGATATCTCTATACTGAAGTTCTTTCTGCAGAGAACATAGTACCAGGAAACTGCAAATGCCTTTATTTTCTCTGAGCACTGCTCTTCAGAATATCCTATGATTAGGATGGTAGAATATGCTGACCTGAACAGGACTGTGGAAGTTTTGATAATTCCATCCCTGAAGGGAAGCTTGTTTTGTCCTTCATAACTTTCTCCAGCCAAAGACAGACATCACTTTTGATTAAGGTGAACACCAGTTAACTAAACTTTTAAAGAGAAAATTAAGTTGTAAGCAGGTTAGAAGCACCTAGCATTGTACTCTGCAAGCTGTGGGTACTTAATAAATGTTTGTTGGGTTGAATAGAAAGCAGATTTTAGTTCTCTGCTTTCACTTCTGAGAAGTGTAATACTCCCTGAAACAACTCTTACTTCCTTCTCCTCTAACTTCCCAAACATATACAAATACTTAAAATTTCTCCCTTTATTAAAGAACACAATGGCAGGTTTGAAAAAGATTGATCAGGGAGTTAGGGTGGAAGGGTATAGAATCTTTTCCCAACCTTCTCCTCCCTGAACTCATTTCTTACATGCGATCATTGTCCAATTAGCCAAGGTTTATATCTTTTTACTTGCATAACTCTTGTACTAAAGAAATTTGAGATGTGAGCGGGTAATTCCTCACAGTACCAGCAAGTCTTTTTTTCCCCCTTTTTTTCTTTTTCAGGATCTCCTGGTTCTCCTCGAGATGTTTTGGTTACAAAATCAGCTTCCGAACTAACTCTCCAATGGATGGAGGGAAATTCTGGAGACAGACCTACAACGGGCTACATCATAGAGGCAAGACCTTCAGGTACAGAAGGCCAAAGAAGTAGGCAAACATGAACAATAGGCCTCAGGATACTTTACAATGTCAGAGTGGCACTTCCAAAAAGACACTACTGCCTGTTGTTTTAAACTTTTTTTCCCAAGTACACTGAAGCAAGAAGGGAAACTTGATTGAAATGAGTAGCTTATGTCTCATGCTCTCCAAATCTTTTCTCCACTTTCAGTCTTTGTAGTCACTATTGTGCTATTAACCTTACATGCATTAGTTTCTTGGAGTTTTATCTACATTCCAAATGCTCAGAAAGATGATTATTGTCAGTTTTAGAATATTATACATGAGAACTCAGGGAGACTTAAAGACATTTTAGACTAATCATTCAGATCAAAGACTGTTTTCAGGGACCCATTTTCAGTGCTCTAAATGTTTGAAACTCTGATTGAAAGATGCATGCACTCAATTTGTGATTACTTTATGTGTTATTAGTGAAAATTGGTAAATCATTTGCTTCATCTTTACTCACTGGAAAATAAGTTCTAAGATATATTTTTTCCTCCAAGAATTGTATGTCCTCTCACTACCCCCAACTTAATAACTTTATCTGAATGATTTTTAGGTAAAAATATACTGTTAAGATGAATTGCAGAAATCCAGGACCAAAAGGTTTTAGTTGTTTTGTGAATTTTTTAGGTCATAGGCCATGGTAATAGGTACATACAAAAGGAGTCATAGATGGAGGATAATTGTAGAGCTGGGAGGGGCTCTGGCCACCTGGTTCAAACTCTTTAGATGAGGAAATTGAGGCCCATCATGGTTAAATGATTTTCCCATGATCATATTTCTCTTCAGTTACTGTTTTTAGTTCCTTTTGCAATTGACCAATTACATTTTTTTGTTCATTGCATTCTTTTTCCATTTTTTCTATTTTATTTTGCAGTGATCTCATTTCATTTCCCCATGTTTCTTCTAACTCTCTTTTAAGATTTTTTATGCAATCTTCAAAGAAAGCCTTGTGACATGGAGACCAATTTATGTCTCTCTTTGGGGCTTTTTCTGGAGTTGCTTTACCTTTAGGGGCCTCTGGATTTGAGGTCTGTTCTTCCCTCTCTCCATAAAAGTTGTCTATGGTGAGAGCTCTTTTTGTTTTTTTATTCATTTTTTTTTAAAGGTGTGAGGTCTGTTGAGGGCAAAGGTGGGACAGCTGCTTTAATTTGCCCTGGGGCAGTTCTGCTGATTGAATTATTTCAGGAACTGGGCAGTTCTGCTGATTGAATTATTTCTGGTGCTGATCAGTCCTGTTGTTTGATTGATTGTTTTAAGGTGCTGTGTAATGACAGCTAGGTCCGATGCTCATCAGGGGTTCAGTGGTTCACAATCTATCCCCCTCAAAAGGCAGACCCTCCAAACCACCTGCCCACAATCAGGACAGATTGTTCCAAGAGGCCCGCAGAAGACTCCCAGGTGTGTGAAAAGCACACCGCTCCCACTCCTGTTCCGACTCCTGTTCCAGCTCCCTGTTCCAGCTCCCTGCTCCAGCTCCCTGCCCCAGTCTCCCTTCGCTGCAGTCTGGGTTCAGCAGACCACCCCCCTGCCCAATTAAAACAGACCTGTTTTGAGGTTCTTCCAGAGTATCTTCTTCTAGAATCATGTTGTTCTCCAGATATTGTGGATTTTTTTGCTTCAGAATCAGTCTAGAGGCTTCATGTGTTGTTGGTTTGAGGGGAGGTTAGAGGAGGTTACAGAGACTCCAGTCTGATCTCCGCCACCATGGCTCCACCCCCGGAAGGAAGCCCCATGATCATATTTCTAATAAATATCAGTGGTAGGATTTGAACCCAGGACCTGTGGTACTCTTTCCATTGACTTTATTATATTTTAGAGTAAGTTAGAGTTTCAGTAAATTTCTGAATGTGAGCACACATAGTATTTTCGTGGTAATTTCATAAAGGGAGTTATTAATGACACCAATATATTATTATGGTATATTTAACAAAGTCAGAAGGCCTGAATTCAAGTCACATTTCTGATACAAGCTATGTAATTTTAGGTAGATCATTTGCCTTCTCTGAGATTTAGCTTCCCTTTGTATAAAAGAGGTGTAATAATGTGTGGTCTTAGATACTTTACTGGTTTGTGGGAAGGAAAGACTTTTGTAAATGGTATATGCTATGTAAATATGGATTATCATTATGTATTGATTTAGTTGTAGTGCTTAGGATGACTGGCTCTGATTTGTAAAACAGAAAGAGCAAACAGAAAGACCCTGAAACTTATGCACATGTCTGGGTTTGACAATATATTACTTACTTTATTTTTCCCCAGAATTGATCTCTTGTGAATACTAGATAACATTATAACCAAGAAACTTCTGGTATATCTCCAGATATACAAGATACAAATAAAAAATAATGGAGAAAATCCTATAATCTAGAGGCTTTGAGACAAATACAATTTGTTGGATTAGTTGAGTCTGATAGTATCTGCCCTAGATCATGACAGTGGACATGGTCTGGAAATAGATTGCCGTTAAGTCTTGTTTGATTTTAGAAAAGTTAAGATTGATCAGGTAAAGTGAATTACTGTGATCACTTAATGTACCTGAGAACACTGAGGCCTAATATATTCAGTCCTGTATTCAAAGTATTGTAAGTGAAATTCTGTCTCCAAAGAAGAAGGTCACAATGAATAGAGAATTTGGAGAGTGGGGGATTGTGGAGGTATAAGGAGTGGGAAAAAGGAGTTTTATAGATTTGAGCAAACCTTCACATGTATTCATTTGCCAAGTCCCTTTCCCTATATTACTCTCTTTAATTTCTCTCCCTGCCTTCTGGTCACGCCATTTCTGTAATTTGTCTTTCACACAGATAGATGCCAACATTATCTTCCTAAGGCACAAATTTTACTGTCACAACACTACCCAAAATCCTTCGGAAATTCCCTATTTTACCTGTAGGGTAAAAGATAAACTCCTTAGCCTAACATTCAAGGTTTTCTCACAGGCTGTTTCCAATCTACCTTTCTAGCTTTATTTTATATTACTCCCATGCTCATTCTCCATTCCAAACTGGATTTTCTCTTTCTTGGCCATATTAATTTTCATAAGCTATCTCCCCTACACCCATTCCTTCCCCATCTCTACCTTTCTGAATGCTTATTTTCCTTAAAGGCTCATCTTAAGCACTACCTTGCCTAAAAGTATTTTCTCCTGCCTCCAATTGTGCTGGACTACTTTCTCTGAATTTCTCCTTTGACACCATCACTTTGTATATGCTTCTCTCTGTGTCTCTGTCTCTTTTTCTGCCTGTCTCTCTCTTTCTCTCCTCTGATCTCAATCTCTTTTTTTCTCTCTCCTCCCCTCTCTTCCCTCTTCATCTCTCTGTCTCTGTCTTTGTCTCTTTTCTATTTCTGTCTCTTTCTCAAACACACATGTATGTATGTATAAACATGTATAAACCTCTCATATAATTTTTTTCCAACTCCTGCTGTAGAATATATATATACACATACATATATATGTATATATATATATTCCTTAGGAGCAAAACCTAAATCACTTTTTTATCTTTTAATCCCCCATGCCTAGTACAGCACCTAATGTGTTAATTGCATTGAACTGAACAAAAGGTGAAGAATCCAAGTTTTACCCACCTAGAAGCATGTCATTTAATGCATTTATTGCAAGTCATTTATGTAAAGGAAAAATATTACTCTGTGAAAATTCTTCATGGTGAGTCCCTGTGAAGGACTGAAGAAGTTTAGTCACCCTTCTTTGATTTCTTCCTTAAGGCTGGGGTGATCTTATTTTCTTCCTAGCTACACCTGTGGCCTTGTGCCTTGTGCCATGTGCCTGACCTGATATCTTCCCATTAATCTCATCCTGTATCTCTGGCTGAGATACAGGAAATACAGTATGAAAACACAGTAACTTATTCACATTATTGGTAGGACAGTTGAGAGGAAGAAAGTGAATTTTTGAGGCCAAAAGTGGCTAGAAGAATATGCTTTCTTGTTCCATCATCTTTATTGAGGACATACACAAAATACTTTGAGTTCCCTGGCCCTGGAGTGCTCTAATTACAGAATAGTGTACTCAGTTTTCTTTCCTTATCTCGACCCAGCTCTCCCCAATCACAGACACAGAGACACATGCACACATGAAAGATATCCTTCATACCTCTCTGTTTAAAAGCAGAATTTACAATCCTGTGAAAAGACTCTTAACCCTGCCCAGTGGAGTGCACCAGTGTGACTTTAAAATGAGCATCTTCATGTCAGAGATCGCCCTGTCAAGAATGTAAATGCACCACCAGCCAGACAGGCGTGCACGGATTCAGAATGTTAACACGTTATGCAGGCTCCCCAAGAAATGATAAAAATATTGATTCTCTGCCTTTCCTGGGGAGCCATTTAATTTCTCCTCAACTTATCTTATCCCCATCCATATAGCCATAATGAAGAAAGCAGGAGTTTCTATGTTGATCTTAGGGTAGCTTCAGGGAGTCAGAAAGGAGATGTGAATAAGAAGGACTAATTGGAGTAGGGAAGCTAGTTTTCAGCCAATTCCACACCATGGAAGAAGTTTATCCAGATGCGAAGCCTCCTTTGAAGCCAGTGGGAGGCCTGAACTCAGCAGGAGGCCACTGAGGAATGAGGAACTGGTCCATAGAGACATGGATCATGGCGAGGCGCTGACCCAAGACGAATGCTAGAGACTGCGCTTTCCTGCCCGTTTTATTACTGAACCTCAGGACCGGGATGCCGGTGATTTTCTCTTTTGGATCATTAACTGAACCTAAGCAAGCTGCTTGACTTGAAGTCTACCTGTTCAATGCCAAGAAGAGTTCTCCTCCTCCTCCTCCTTCTGGGACTAAGAGCAGCAGTATCTAATAGTCAAATGAAAAGCTTTTATGGCTTGTCAATATTTAAACACCTTGCCATTACCTTAGGGTTTTGGATCTCAGCTGTCATCTATTACAGGCCTCATTACACAAAACATTAAACGCTGTATCATCTCATTTTCTCCCCTGAAGCTCTCTGGCAAGGCTCTCTCCGAGCAGGGCAGTGACTTGGCGCGCCCCGCCCTCGCCACCTCCGAGCTTTGGGTTTGTTTTAATCCCTTCCGCCATTTCGGTGTTTTCCTTCCTGAGAACTAGGTCGGTCCCTTGTCTTAGCTTCGTCTCTGGCCCGGCCACCTGCCTGTCCCGATGCCTTCCCATCAGTCCCAACATGCACCTCGGGCACCTAGGAAACAGAGCAGCTTATCCACCCTGCTCCCAGCCCCGAAAAGGATGGGAATGGACTTTGGAGCCCCACGGTAGCATCCTCCCTCTCCCGTCCTCACCCACCAGAATGGGCTGCTGCTCTGGCACAGGCATGCAGAATGGAGCAATATTTAATAAAATTAGTGTCTGCCTAGGCTAAAGATGTCCCTATTATTCCAAGAAAATGGCAGTCAGTGGGAGTATGGTGCAGAGAAAATCCATCTGATTTCTATCCTGCCCAGCCTCTTCCAGTGGATTCATTTTCTGGGCATGGGTAAGTTTTCTTTGAAATAGTTTCCGAAGAGCTCCCTGAAAGGCAGTGGAAAATTTCAAGTTTGAAAACTGTGCACTGCGCATATGCAGATGATTTATTTACACAAATTATTCCAAGGCATTTTACTGTGTAGATCACATAGTCTAATTTACATATTTACACAATAGACTGGAATGGCATTAAAGGAGCTATAAATATATTTTCCCCTCCAAAGCAGCCATGAAATACATACTTAGGACGTATACAATACAGGCAGACAAAGCATTGTTTTTCTCCCCCCCAAATGATGCATTTAGCCCAGAAATTGAATCTGATGAGAATAGATGCTTAGATGGGTGGCTCAGTGCAAGGAGACTGTTACTTTCCCTCCTGTCTGTTCCCCTATAGAAACCTCCTACCTCCCTTCTGATTCACTTGCTCACTTTTCTTGTGATTGGCCCCGAGTCCTCAGCAGAACAAATGAGAAATTCCACATCTTTTGAAATGTTAGCATGCCCTAAAAGCTACCCAAGTCAGCAGATTCAGAAAGAAGGCTGCAGCTATAGTTCTAACTCATACCATTTGGCTTTTCTCATTTTTTTCCTTCTCTTAACAAAACGTTGGTTGACAGCTTGTCAACTGTACCATATTACAGTAGGGTCTTGAGCTGGTTTTTATGAAATCCTGAGATTTCACATTTCCCCCCTTCCTTTTCTGGCATTCTGTTAACTTTTCCTCCTTTCTGGAATGAACAGATCAGTCATTATTTTTTTAATCAGAAGTATTTATCCCACAGTTTGGAACTTGTCTATCTGCCGATGCATTCCAGTTAAATTGATAATGGGGTCTGCCCTGTTACCCAAAGAAAAATGTCAGTGTTTAAGAAATAAGCCATTGATAGGTTTCCATCTCCTCAGAGCTCTGGGCTGATAGTCATTTGTTGGTTCTTCTGTGTTAATAGAACCTGAAGTCTCTGGTAATGAATGACAGTTTCATTCAGCATGGAGACCCTGTTTAATTGTCCATGAAATCAAACTTTTGTGTTGGTGCCATGTCTGCTCTAATGCCTGCAGTGCACAATTCTGTTCAGTGCGTTCGAGGGATAAATTGAGCACAAGGCCTCTGAATATACCTGAACTGGGCTCAAGCTGAATTTGGAAAAGAGCCATTATTGTCTCCAGGCATATTGGGACATTGCTTTCACTTGCACATGCTTTTGATTCTGTGGCGGGACAAATTGTGGAGGGATGAAAGACAAAAGTCAATTTATTATGTTCACAGGGCATAAGACTGATCATTGATATCAGAAAAAAAAGCTTGGAGATCCTAAGGAACTTGTTCACTAGGTCATTTTGTATTTTCTGGCAAATAGTATTCAACTAAAGGAAAAGGAGAAAAATATTTTTATTATTTACTATTTATTATTGTAATTTCCTCTATTATTTTACATCTCCCATGAGATTTTTTTTGAGCTGAAACTAGACTTTAAATATAATTTAATCCAGACCCAGAAAAGAGGCTGCCCTACTTAGATTCATAGACAGATGTGCTAATTCCCACTGATCAATAACCTAAGATTGATTGGAACGTGATTTTGTGATGAATAGGATCTTTGATTTCACAGTGACTTCCCTAAACTCATACTTTGCCAATATTATCTTTGCCAGCAATTCCACTGATTTTCAGAGTTCCACAAAGAATCCCATAGGGGAACCAGGCAAGAAAGGGTAGTCCTATTAGCCATGTTTAATTTGTATCTATACCGTCACCCCATTATCTCCAAGCCCTACCACCACATTAGTATAATTTAACTCCTCCATTGTGGTTGGCATTCAGGTCCTTCAAATAACTTTTTCTTTGAGTTCATTTGTAATTGTTTACACTGTACCATTAGAATTAAGTTATGTGGCCCAGATCACCTCCCAAACCTGTTCCATAAAGAGAATTTTAATGCTTGTTTATAATTTTTTTTCTTTCTTTTTCTTTTATCTTTTTTTTTTTTTTGGCAAGGTAATTGGGGTTAAATGACTTGCCAGAGTCACCTAGCTAATAAGTGTTAAGTGTTTGAGAACAGATTGGACTTAAATCCTCCTGACTTCAGGGTCAGTGCTGAGCCATGTAACTGCCCCTTTAATTTATAATTCTTAAGCCGTCTTCTTCACCCCCATTTTATAGGACTGAAAAATTAGTAAGATGTAATATTAAATTACATCTCATTAGCCCCCAAACTGAATGCCCAAGCTCATAGCTCAGAATATCATTTCTAATATTAGTTCTTTTAAAAATAGGAAAATGGAAGCTTTTATATCTTTTAATTATCATGTATAGCTATCAGCAATTACCCATAATGAAGGAGTAGTGATGGTAGAGATATACAGAGTTCCTTATATTTTGATTTATAATTGACCATGATTGTTTTTATAGCAGTAGATTGTTTCTTTCCTATTTGGCTTAGGGTTATATTAAAATGGGTTTTTCTTCTCTGAATATACAGTACCTGAAGGTGAAACAAGGTGACTAAAAACCTGTCAATTGACTAAGAGAAGTTTAAAAATTTGAGTGTATGTGGTAGATATATTCCATATCTGGATAATTAAGGGTTGAGTCAATCTTATAAAGATTTTTACTCATTTTTTTTTCTTTACATGAGCACCTGCTACCTTCTCAGGTAGTAGTAATTAAAACAATAATCAAAGGATCAGGAATTAGCTTGGTGCCTGAGATTTAAGTTGTGCAAATTTCATTAATAGTTCTATAATGTTATATTTTACTAATTTGCGGAGATAGTTTTCTCAATCATTAATTTATTGAGATATTTCACAGCATAATATAAAGGAGAAAATCCACAGGCAAGAAGACCAGTTTCAAAGCTACCAAGACACTCTTCTCATATCTGATTTTTCTAAATATCTTGATATAAATATTTATTGGGATAAATTGCCTGGTAAAGGAAAACTTTTATTTAAAATACTACATATTGATAACTTTTTAGGCAGAATTAAGAAAAATAAAATATGGTTTTCTTCCCTTTAAATCAGGAGAAAACTCTCTTGTGACTTTTTTCTTTCCAAATATTTCTCAGTGTAAATGGATTGCCAAATAAATCGTTGTATGTTTAGGGGCTGTATCAATATTTTAAAATGTTTTTATGAAAAACTCACACAATTCTTGGAGCTATGACAGTGAGCTTAAAATAAAATATGTCCTTTGGGGCTAGGGGTGAAATATTCATTTTTTTCTATAGTAGAAGAGAATTATACAAACATGAATGCAAAGGACATGCACAGAACTAACTTTGAGAAAGTTTGTCTGCTTTTTTTTTGGCCTCACGTAATCATAGTAGACTACTAATGTCAAGATGATATTAATGGGACATCATAGCATCTCTTTTTTATTGTAGCAAATTTATTTATTTTTAATGCTCATTGCTTTATGAATCATGTTGGGAGAGAAAAATCAGAGCAAAAGGGAAAAAATGGGAGAGAGAAAAAAAAAACAGAGGAAAAAAGTGAACACAGCATGTGTTGATTTACCTTCAGTCTCCTTAGATCTTTTTCTGGATGCAGATGGCATTTTCTGTCCAAAGTTTATTGGGATTGCTTTGGATCACTGAGCCACTGAGAAAAATCAAGTCTTTCAGATGATCATCACAATTCTTACTGTTATTGTGTATAATGTATTCCTGTTTCCACTTATTTCAATCAGCATCAGTTCATGTAAATCTTTCCAGGACTTGGTAAAATCAGTTTGTTCACCATTTTTTATAGAACAATAATATTCTATTACCTTCCTGTACCATAGCTTGCTCAACCATTCCCCAATTTATGGGCATCCACTCCTTTCCCGATTCTTTGCTGTCACAAAACAGCTGCTACAAACATTTTTGCACATGTGGTGCAAAATTCTCCTTCTTTTATGATGTCCTTGGGATACAGACTCAGTAATGGCAACTGCTGGGTCAAATGGTATGCACGGTTTGATAGCCCTTTGGGCATAGTTCCAAATTGCTTTTCAGAATGATTGAATCATTTCACAGCTCTCCCAAAAATGCATTAGTATCTGAATTTTCCCACATCCCCTCCAACATTTATCATTATCTTTTCCTATCATCTTAGACAATCTAAGAGTTGTGAGGTGATACCTCAGAATTGTTTTAATTTGTATTTCTCTACTCAATAGAGATTTAGAGCATTTTTTCATATAACTATAAATGGCTTTAATTTCATCATCTGAAAATTGTTCATATCCTTTGACCATTTATCAATTAGGAAATGACTTGTATTCTTATAAATTTGACACAGTTCTTTAATTTTTTAAAAAATGAGACCTGTATCAGAAATACTGTCTGTAAACATTTCTTCCCAGTTTTGTACTTGCCTTTTAATCTTGTTTCTGTTGGTTTTGTTTATGTAAAACCTTTTAAATTTAATGTAATCAAAGTAATACATTTTGCCTTTCATAATGTTCTCTAGTTCTTCTTTGGTCATAAATTTCTCCCTTCTCCAAAAATCTGCTTGATAAATTATCCCTTGTTCTCTTAATTTGTTTATGGTATCATCCTTTATGTCCAAATCATGTACCTATTTTGACCTTATTTTTTGAGGTTTTCCTTATGGGATCTCTTTTCAGAGATGATCAATATATTCTTTCAGTGAGTATTTTCCCCTCTGTTTCTAGGCTATTGGGACATTTTTCCATAATGAGTTGTTGTATAATTCTATGCAGGCTCTTTTTTTTTTTTTGGTCATGGCCTTCAGGTAGGCCAATAATTTTTAAATTGTCTCTTCGGGATCTATTTTCCAGGTCAGCTGTTTTGCCAATGAGATATTTCACATTTTCTTCCATTTTTTTTCATTCCTTTTAGTTTGTTTAACTGATTCTTGTGTGTCTCACAAAGTCATTAGCCTGGGGGCAGCTAGGTGAAGTAGTGGATAGAGCACCAGCCCTGAAGTCAGGAGGACCTGAGTTCAAATCTGGTCTCAGACATGTAACAGCTGTGTGACCCTGGGCAAGTCACTTAACCCCAATTGCCTCAGCAAAAAAGCAAAAAAAAAAAAAAAAAAAAAAAAACAAAGTCATTAGCTTCCTTTTGCCCCATTCTGGTTTTTTTTTTTATTAAAGCTTTTTATTTGCAAAACATATATATGGGTAATTCTTTAACATTAACCCTTACAAAGCTTTCCATTACAAATTTTTCCCCCTTAGTCCCCACCCCTCCCCTAGATGGCAGGAAGTATACTACATGCTAATTATGTTAAAATACTTGACAAATCAAATATATGTATACATATTTCCACAGTTATCTTGCTGTTCAAGAAAAATCGTATCTACAAGAAAAAAAAATCCGAGAAAGGAAACACAATGCAAGCAAACATCAATTGAGAGCGTGAAAATGTTATGTTGTCCACATTTCACATCCCTCTCTCTGGGTGTATATGGCTTTCTTCAGTCAACGATTGGAAGTTGTTTGAAACATTTCATTGTTGAAGAGAGCCATGCCCATCAGAATTCATCATCATATAGTCTTGTTGTTGCTGTGTATAATGATCCCCTGGTTCTGCTCCTTTTGCTCAGCATCAGATCATGCAAATATCTCCAGGCCTCTCTGAAATCATCCTGCTGGTCGTTTCTTACAGAACAATAATATTCCATACATTCATATACCATACATTTATTCAGCCATTCTCCAATTGATGGGCATCCATTCAGCTTCCAGTTTCTAGCCACTACAAAAAGGGCTGCCACAAACATTCTTGCACATGTGGGTCCCTTTTCTTCCTTTAAGATCTCTTTGGGAAAGACCCCAGCTTCTGGGATAAGTACTCACTATTTGACAAAAACTGCTGGGAAAATTGGAAACTAGTGTGGAAGAAATTAGGGCTTGACCCACATCTAACACCACATACCAAGATAAGATCTAAATGGGTTCATGATCTGGATATAAAGAGTGATTTTGTAAGCAAGTTAGAGGAACGTAGTATAGTTTACCTCTAAGACCTATGGAGATGGAATAAATTTATGTCCAAAGAAGAACTGGAACTCTTAATTGAACACCAGATAGATAACTTTGACTATATTAAGTTAAAAAGTTTTTGTACAAACAAAACCAATGCAGTCAAGATTAGGAGAGAAGCAATAAATTGGGAAATCATCTTTACATTTAATGGTTCTGATAAAGGCCTCATTTCTAAGATATATAGAGAATTGTCTCATATTTATAAGAATTCAAGCCACTCTTCAATAGATAAGTGGTCAAGGGATATGAACAGACAATTTTCAGATGATGAAATTAAAACCATCTCTAGTCATATGAAAAGTTGCTCCAAATCACTATTGATTAGAGAAATACAAATTAAGACAACTCTGAGGTACCATACACACCTGTCAGATTGCCTAAAATGGCAGGAAAAGATAACGATGAATGCTGGAGGGGATGTGGGAAAGCTGGGACACTAATACATTGTTGGTGGAACTGTGAACGGATCCAGCCATTCTGGAGAGCAATTTGGAACTGTGCATACCTGTTGACCCAGCAGCGTTTCTATTGGACCTATATCCCAAAGAAATCATAAAGGAAGGAAAGGGCTCCACATGTGCAAGAATGTTTGTGGCAGCCCTTTTTGTAGTGGCTAGAAACTGGAAACTGAGTGGATGCTCATCAATTGGAGAATGGCTGAATAAATTATGGTATATGAATATTATGGAATATTATTGTTCTGTAAGAAACGACCAGCAGGATGATTTCAGAGAGGCCTGGAGAGACTTGCATGAACTGATGCTGAGTGAAACAAGCAGAAGCAGGAGATCATTATACACAGCAACAACAATACTATATGATGATCAATTCTGATGGACATGGCTCTCTTCAACAATGAAATGTTTCAAACCACTTCCAGTTGTTGACTGAAGAAAGCAATATACACTCAGAGAGAGGGATGTGAAATGTGGACAACATAACATTTTCATGCTCTCGATTGATGTTTGCTTGCATTGTGTTTCCTTTATCTGATTTTTCTTTCTTGTAGATATGATTTTTCTTGCACAACAATAAGTGTGGAAATATGTATACATATATTCAATTTGTCAAGTATCTCAACATAATTAACATGTAGTGGATATCCTGCCATCTAGGGGAGGGGAAGGGACTGGGGGTAAAATTTGTAACAGAAAGCTTTGTAAAGATCAATGCTGAGGAACTACCCATACATATGCTATGCAAACAAAAAAAATTAAAAAAAAAACAAAAAAAAGATCTCTTTGGGATATAAGCCCAGTAAAAACACTGCTGGATCAAAGGGTATGCACAGTTTGATAACTTTTTGAGCATAGCTCCAAATTGCTCTCCAGAATGGTTGGATCCATTCACAGTTCCACCAACAATGTATCAGTGTCCCAGTTTTCCCACATCCCCTCCAGCATTCATCATTATCTTTTCCTGTCTTCTTAGCCAATCTGCCAGGTATGTAGTGGTACCTCAGAGTTCTCTTAATTTGCATTTCTCTGATCAATAGTGATTTTGAGCACCTTTTCATATGACTAGAAATGGTTTTAATCTTATCATCTGAAAATTGTCTGTTCATATCCTTTGACCATTTATCGATTGGAGAATGGCTTGAATTCTTATAAATATGAGACAATTCTCTATATATTTTAGAAATGAGGCCTTTATCAGAACCATTAAATGTAAAGATGATTTCCCAATTTATTGCTTCCCTCCTAATCTTGTCTGCATTATTTTTGTTTATACAAAAACTTTTTAACTTAAT
>JAJPUD010000688.1:199511-227756 GCA_023553655.1 Myrmecobius fasciatus | reverse complement strand
ATCTTCTTCTAGAATCGTGTTGTTCTCCAGATATTGTGGATTTTTTTTGCTTCAAAATCAGTCTAGAGGCTTCATATGTTGTTGGTTTGAGGGGAGGTTAGAGGAGGTTACAGAGACTCCAGTCTGATCTCCGCCACCATGGCTCCACCCCTGGGAGGCCTGATTACATTAAATTTAAAAGATTTTACACAAACAAAACCAATGCAACCAGGATTAGAAGGAAAACAGAAAGCTGGGAAACAACTTTTACAGAAAGTGTTGTTGATAAAGGCCTCACTTCTGAAATATTTAGAGAACTGAATCAAATATATAAGGACACAGTCGTTCTCTGATTGATAAATGGTCAAAGAATATGTACAAGCAGTTTTCAGATGAAGAAATTAAAGCTATGTATAGTCATATTAAAATTGATCTAAATAACTATTATTTAGAGAAATGCAAATTAAAATAATTCTGAGGTATCACCTCATATCTATCTAATTGACTAATAATTCAGAAAAGGAAAGTGCTAAGTTGAAGAAGATGTGGGGAAATTAGAACACTAATGAATTGTTGGTGGAGTTGTGAACTAATTAGCCATTCTGAAGAGCAATTTGGAACTATGCCAATAAACTATAAAACTGCATGTTATTTGATCCAACATACTAGGTCTGTATTCCAAAGAGATCATAAAAAATGAAAAGGACCTTCATGTATAAAAAACATTTATAGCAGTTATTCTTGTGATGGCAAAGAATTGGAAATTGAGGGGATATCCATCAGTTGGGGAATGGCTGAACAAATTGTGGTATATGAATGTAATGGAATTCTATAAGAAATGTTGAGCAGGCAGATTTCAGAAACCTTGGAAAGACTGATGCTGAGTGAAGTGAACAGAACCAGGAGAACATTGTATACAATAACAGCAACCTTCTGCAGTGATCAACTATAATAGACTCAGCTCTTCTCAGCAATACAATGATTTAAGACAATTCTAAAAGATTCATGTTAGAAAGTGCTATCCACATCCAGAAATAGAAAATGCTATCTATCCACAATCCAGGATTTTAAATGCAGATAGAAAGAAGCACACTATTTTCACTTTTTTTTGGTGGTTTTTCCCTTTTGTTCTGATTCTTCTTTCACAACATGATTAATGAGGAAATATGATTAATATACAACTATATCAAATTATTGGCTGTTCTGGGGGCAGGGGGAAGAGGAGAAAAATTGAAACTCAAAATTTTATAAAATTTAATGTTGGAAACTATTTTTACATATAATTGAAAAAGAATAATAATAAGAAAAAAGTATGTATATAATAAAAATTTTTTAAAGAGTTGTGAAGTGGGACCTAGTTAGGTAGCAGTGTGAGGAGAATCTGTTAGATAGCATGTAAGGGAAGGCATGGAATAAAGATAACAAGAAGATATCCCTATTTCTTTCAATTGAACCTCACATAGCATTTAATTCCCTGAGTTTCAATTTAACTCTCCCCACACCCCATTTCAGTAAAATGAGGGAGTTAATGAGATGCTCTCCTAAGGTCCCTCTGAGTTCTGACATCTCTGAGTCTCTTCCAATGTTGAATATTGATATTTTAGAATAGATAGGTCTAGACTAAATATTGCCATTTTGTGTTTACTGCAGTAATGACAATCTCTCTGAAAAATGAGCCTAGATGTAAGTGGATATATAGCAATAATAATAGTGCCATACACTTGAACAGGGCTTTATACTCTTCAAAGCACTTTCACATACATTACCTCATTCGATATATGAATATAGGAACTTAAATAGTGCAGTAAGGCTTTAGTGGCCTATAAATTCCAAGCAAGTATAGACATCTATGCCAGAAATTTCATTATTATTTACTGTTAGGAAAATCCATTTGAACATATCTGGTGTTTTGCAGTATAGGATAATAATGATTTAGGTATATTGCAGTTCTTTCTATAAAGCTGTCAGGGTCATAGGCACCTGTATATGTAATTTTTTTTTCCTTTCAAAAAATCTTTTCCCAAGATCCACTTGTAGAAAGGATAGAAATATCCACATGTGTATACATATGTATATACTTATAAATACATATATATATATATATATATATATATATAATTATTTTCAATTATTTCAAATATAATTCAGATCAAACATGATTTGAAGTAGAGATTTTGGTATAGATATTTTGCTCAATAAAAATTTTTAAACACTTTCATATTTGAAATTTAATTTAATAATTTCAATTTTAATTTAAATCCATAAGCCTACAAATATTTGAATATATTATGTATATAAAATATACATAAAAGAAGTAGATACCTGGATACAGTATACAATTTTCCAGCATACCACCTCTCCTAGTAGAGCATCTAGGTAGCACAGTGGACAGAGTTCTGTGCCTGGAGACTGGAAGCCTCATCTTTGTGAGTTCAAATCCAGCTTTAGACCCTTCCTAGCTGTGTGCCCTTGGACAAATCACTTAACCCTTTTTCTCAGTTTCTTCTTCTGTTAAGCTGGAGAAGTAAATGGCAAATCACTCCAATATCTTTGCCCAAAAACCCCAAATGGCATCACAAAATTGGACATAACTGAAACAACCCAACAACAACACCTCTCTTAGAGATTTGAATATGTAGGGTGTCCCAAAAGTCTTAATTAAATTTTAGACTTTCATAACTTAAGCTATTAAATACATTTTTTTCTAAATATTTATTAGCTTAAATAGGCAAAGCTTTGAATTTCAGTAAGACTTTTGGAACATGTTATATATTGTCATTTAACTCTGAAGAAAGTCTCATACTAAAATAAGAAAATTTTTTTCATAATCAAATCATAGAAAGTCAGCGATAATAAGGACTTTAGAGATTATTTGGTCTATACTCATTTTGCAGACATAGTATGTATATGCTCTTTTGACATATGTTTTATCTATTTGCAAGTTGTATCCTTCCTTTTGACATTCTCTTCTTACATATTTATTTATTTATTTTTCTTAAATCTCCTTAGACAACACTTGGTGTACTAATTTGATACATTTTGTGACTTCTGGGGGGGTCTAACTAAGATGGCAGAGTGAAGCCAGGAAGCTGCTTGAGCTCTCTCAGTTTCCCTCAAAAACCACATGAAACCAAACCTCTGACTAGAATCCAATGGAATGAAACCCCTCTCCAGCTCAAGATAGACTGAAAAAACTTTAAGAAAAGTCAGTCTCACTAGGGTGAAAAGGGTGTTCAACTTGGCTCAGGTAGAGTCTGGGAAAATCAGTGAGAAGGTCTTAATCACAGCAGATCAGTAACTGAGACTCTAGTCCTGGTTCAGTAGTGGAGCAAACTAGTGGGGCTGTTGCCGGTCCCAGCTCAGAAGGCAAATTCTGGGAAACCAGGTTGTTTTTCTAGAAAGAGCAGGCAAAACTACCCCCTGCAAACACAAGAGGCCCTGGTGCTCAAAACCAAGGCTCAGAGCTGCATAGGAAGCTTGGAACAGTGGCATCTTTACCCCAGGAGCAGAAATCCACCTTAAAAGTGAAAAAAAGAGGAAATATCAAAAGAAAAGGAAAGAAAATGAGCAAGAAAGAGAAAAGAACCTTGACCGTTGCTACTATGGTGACAGAGAAGAGCAAAACATCAACTCAGACAAAGACAAAATGTCCACAGAGGAAATTTCAAAGATTGGTATGAATTGGTCTCAAATACAAAGAGACTTCTTGGAAGTGCTCATAAAAGACTTTAAGGCAAATAAGAGAGGTAGAATTAAAAATGAGAAAGGAAATGAGAGATATACACGAGAGAGTTGTACCTTGGAAAAGAAAGGCAATTCCTTAAATACAATTGGCCAAATGAAAAAAAAATCCACTGAAGAAAACAACTTTAAAAGTAGAATTAACCAAATGGAAAAAGAGATATAAAAGCTAATTGAAGAAAATCATACATTAAAAACCAGAACTGGGCAAATGGAAGCTAATGATTCTATGAGACATCAAGAATCAGTCAGACAATCAAAAAAATGGAGGAAAATGTAAAATATCTCATTGGAAAAAACAGCCAACCTGGAAAATAGATCTAGAAGAGACAATTTAAAGATTATTGTTCTACCTGAACGTTATGAACAAAAAAAGAGACTGAACAACATTTTCCATGATGGAGACCATCATGGAAAATTTCCCTGATATTCTACAGAGGGGGAAATAGTTGTTGAAAAAATCCACCAATAACCTTTGGAAAGTGATCCTACAAGGAAAATCTCAAGGAACATTTTTACAAAATTCCAGAACTACAACCTCAAGGAAAAAATACTGCAAGCTGCCAGATAAAAACAATTCAAATATGAAGGAGCAACCATCAGGATTACCCAGGACCCTGGCAGCTTCTACAATAAGAATCAGAAGGCCTGGATACCATATTCCAGAAGGTAAAGGACCTAGGGTTAAAACCAAGAATTAACTAGCTAGTGAGAGTCATCATTATCTTTCAGGGGAAGCAATAGATCTTCAGTGAAGTAAGAGACTTTCAATCATTTCTATTGAAAAAAACAGAACTAAACTGAAAATTTAATCATCAAATACCAGACTCAAGAGAATCATAGAAAGATGAACAGGGGAAATATATATATATATATATATATATGTACACATATATGTGTGTATACATATATATTATTTGAAGATTAAACTTTTTTCATATCTAGATGGGAAAATGTTATCTATAACTCTTAAGAACTGTCTTTGCTATGGGGCAGACAGAGAGGTGTATCAAATGGATGGAAAGTGTGGTTGTGAGTGGACTCTGATGGGATGATATCAAAGAAAAAGACATTGAAGGATGGGAAAAGGTCTGTACTGGGAGAAGAGGAAAGGGGAGGTATAATGGGACAGATTAGAACACCTCTGAGGCACAAAAGATTTATTACAATTTAGGGAAAGATGGGAAGAGGATGAGCATTGCCTGAAGCTTGATCTCATCAGTTTTGGCTCTAAGAGGGAATAACAAATCATTCAGTTGGATATAGAAATTGATCCAATTCTATAAAGAAGTAGGAGGAAAAAGGGTAAAGAAAAGGGAGGAACTGGATAGAAGAGAGGACATTAACACTAGAAAAAAAAGGTAATGCCATCTAGGGGAGGGGTGGGGAGTTGGGGGAAAATTTGTAACAGAAAGCTATGTAAGGGTTAATGTTGAAGAATTACCCACACATATGTTATGCAAATAAAATAAAATTTAAAAAAAAAGAATAAAGAAAAAAAAAAGGTAAGAAATGGGGAAGGGTGATAGAAGAGAAGGGAGTGAATGGAGTGGATGGAAAGAGAGAACATACAGGGAAGAAAATAAAATGGAGGGAAATGCAAAGCTAGTTATCATAACTGTGAATGTGAATGGAATGAATTCTCCCATAAAATGGAAGCAAATAGTGTAGATTGAAAAAGCAGAATCCTATATTATGTTGTTTACAAGAAACACAATTGACACATACACTATGACCAAATGGGATTGAAATCAGAAATGCAGGGCTGATGCAATATCAGGAAAACTATTGCTATAATCAACTATATAAATAACAAAACCAACAGAAATCTCAATAGATGCAGAAAAAAACTTCAGACAAAATGCAGCACTTATTCCTACTAAAAACACTAGAGAACATAGGGATAAAGGGAGCTTTTCTTAAAATAATAAGCAGTATCTATCTAAAACCAATAGCAAGCATTATTTGAAATAGAGAAACTGGATGCATTCCCAAAAAGACCAGGGGTGAGACAAGGATGTCTATTATCACCACTATTATTCAACATTGTACTAGAAATGCTGGCTTTAGCAATAAGGAAATGAATTAAAACAGGCAATGAGGAAATAACACTATCACTTTTTGCAGATGATATACTTAGATAATCCTAGAAAGTCATCCAAAAACCTACTCAAAACAATTAACAGCATTAGCAAAGTTGCAGGATATAAAATAAAACCCACACAAATCATCAGCATTTCTATATATTATTGACAAAGCCCATCTGCAAGAGATAGAAAGAGAAATTCCATTTAAAATAACTGTAGACAAGATAAAATGTTTGGTATCTACCTGCCAAGACAAACCCAGAAAATATATGAACACAATTACAAAACTCACACAAATAAAGTCAGATCTAAACAATTGGAAAATTATCAATTGTTCATGGCTAGGATGAGATAATGTAAAAAAAATGAGAATTCTGCCTAAATTGGTTCACTTATTCAGTACCCTACCAAACAAACTACCAAAAAATTATTTTGTAGCACAATAATAATATTAATAATAAAATTCCTCTGGAAGAACAAAGGTCAAGAATTAATGAAAAAAATGCAAAGGAAGGTGACTTAGCAGTACTATATTATAAAGAAGCAGTCATCAAAACCATTTGGTAACAGTTAAGAAATAGAGTGATGTATCAGTGGAATAAATTATTTACACATGACACAATAATCAGGGTCTATCATAATCTAGTAGTTGATTAACCCCCAAACTCCAGCTTCTAGGATAAGAAGTCAGTATTTGATAAAAATTTCTGGGAAAACATGTCAGAAACTTGGCATAGTCCTACATCTCACACTCCATACTAAAATAAGGTCAAAATAGGTGCAAGATTTGGACATAGTGATACCATGAACAAATTAAGAGAACAAGGGATAATTTACCTATCAACTCTTTGGAGAAGGGAGGAATTTATGACCAAACAAGAACTAGAGAACATTATGAAAGGCAAAATAGACAACTTTGATGACATTAAATTAAAAAGGTTTTGAACAAATAAAACCAACAGAAACAAGATTAAAAGGCAAGTACAAAGCTGGGGGAAAATTTTTATAGCCAGTGTTTCTAATAAAGATCTCATTTCTAAAATATATAAAAATCTCTGTCAAATTTATAAAAATACAAGTCATTCCCCACTTGGTAAATGATCAAAGGACACGAACAATTTTCAGATGATGATGAAGTTAAAGCTATCTATATTCATATAAAATGCTCTAAATTTCTATTGATTAGAGAAATACAAATTAAAACAACTCTGAGGTACCACCTCCCACCTCTCAGATTGGCTGAAATGACAGGAAAAGATAATGATTAATTTTGAAGGGAATGTGAAAAAATCGGTATACATTGTTGGTGGAGTTGTGAAATGATCCAACCATTGTGAAGAGCAATTTGGAACTATGCCCAAAGGGCTATAAAACTGTACATACCCTTTGACCCAGCAGTGGGTCTGTTTCCCAAGGAAATCATAAAGAAGGGAAAAGGACCCACATGTCCAAAAATGTTTGTAGTAGTACTTTTTGTGGTAGCAAGAAAAGTGGAAAATTTGTGGATGCCTATCAATTGGGGAGTGGCTGAATAAGTTGTGGTATAGAAAAATAATGGAATATTATTGTTTTATAAAAATAATGAATTAACTGCTTTTAGAAAGGCCTGGAAAGATTTATATGAACTGATGCTGATTGAAACAAGCAGAACCAGGCATACACTACACAATAACAGCAAAAGTGTGTGATAGTCAACTATGAAAGACTTGGTTCTTCTCAGTGGCAATCCGAATAGATTTTGGATAGAAAATGCCATCTGCATCCAGAAAGCAAATAATTTTGGAAATTGAATATAAATTAAAAAATATGCAATGTTCACTTCTTTTTTCTGTTTTTTTCTTTCCCATGGGTTTTCCCTTTTGTTCTGATTTTTCTCTCCCAATATGATTCAAAAAGCAACATTATTAATAATTAGTTATGCAATTAATTATTTTTAAAAGTACAATAATGTTTAGGTATAGTGACAAAATTTATCACTGAATTTTGTGGAAATCTAATGGGATTATACAAACAAAGCTTTAGGAAATTGGACTGTCTAAATAGTATTTGTTAAAGAAGAAATCCACTTTTCCAGCCTGTATTTAAATTTCTGCCATCAGAGAGATATTTATTTATGTCTCCAGAAGATGACTGTTGAAATGACTTTTTATAAGAGAAATTATACGGAGAAGAGGAAATTTTTTTTTGAATGGGTCAAAGTTTAGGAAGATCTGAATCTGAACAATTGAGCACTTTAGGGAAAAAGAGGATTTTGGTGAAATGCTATTGTGGGAGATACTCACAGAGTGAGCTAAAGACAGAATTCCTAATCCAATATGTATCCTCCACACAAACTTATTCTGTTGCTTCATTTGAGTATCTGAAGATGATCTTGAGTTTCTAAGTGCTGTGCCAAGAGAGGGCAAGCTTTTTCAGGTTTTACTTTCCTGGAAAGATTTTGAGTGTAACTCTCAGTTGCAAATTGGATCTGCTATTCAAAGACTAATCTAGGTAAAAGGGAGCTCACCATCATTTGACTGGCATTTGGTGATAAATATTTTATCCATAGAGCCACTATGAAGTATTGGAATATCAGTATGTTGTCTGATTGGTATGAGGAACAAAGTAGGCAAAAGAGCAAACGTTTATATAGAGCTTCATGTCTCAGATACTGTGCTAAGTGCTTTACAAATATTATCTCATCTGATTTTAAAAGGTTTCCCTTTTGTTCCTCCTCATGCCCCAAGATCCACAAACTCATCATTGGTCCAGAAGAAGAATGCAAAAATATTCTGTCCTTGAATAATTACATATTACCATCTGTACCAGTTGATAGCAGAAAAGGCAATCATTTACAGTGGAATAATCCAACCATTAGGTTGGAGGTTTGAAGGGAAGAAAAAGAATTATTAAGTTCTCTTTCTTGTTTTCTTTCCAGATGAAGGCCTATGGGATATGTTTGTGAAGGATATCCCCCGAAGCGCTACATCCTACACTGTCAGTTTGGACAAGCTCCGGCAGGGGGTGACCTATGAATTCCGAGTGGTGGCAGTGAATGATTTTGGCTATGGAGAACCTAGCAGTCCCTCTGTAGCTGTATCAGGTAATGGGGTTTAAGGGGAAAGATGATCAGTTCAGTTTTGGACAGGCTGAATTAGAGGGAATAGTGAGGTTCAGATGATATTCAGTAAGAAGAGATGGAGGAGGCAAGATTTAATTTCAGAGCAGAGAGTAAGGCTAGGGGAAAATTTTATATATACATATGTGTATAGTATGTATACACACATGTATGTATCTATGCATATGTGCATGCATGTATTTTCATGTATATAATATATGAAGAAAATGAAAGAATTGAAAAGGAAATTTGGAAGGTTTCAGAAATATAAAGGGGAACAAAAATTAATTTGGGGGAAGGAAGATTTAGAGAGGAGAAAGAGGATTCAACTGTAAGGAAAGAGTTAGAGCTGAAGGAGGAAAAGAACCTGACAAAAGGAGGGAAAAGATGAGAGAAGGGGGAGCAGAAGGAGAAGGAGAAGACCTTGAACTTCAAGAGACTATGGTCTCAAAATTTGAAGAAGGGAATTAGCACAAGTGTTGGAAGTTGGTAAGACAAATCAGACTTGTGAGTATAAAAAATAAGATGACAGAAAGACAAGGGAAAGAAAGTCAGATGTGGCTGTCAAGGTGCTAATGAGTTGAAAAAGAATGTGATGTCTCTGAAGGAGAAGCCCAATAGCTTTTGGTCAGTTCATTTCTACAGGGGAACCGTTATGAAGCACAACAAAGGTCTGAGGCACAGAAGTAAATTTGACCTCACCGAGTTGTGATTCATGTCTGGGATATTGCCATGGAAGAAGAGACCCTATTCATTAGAAGTGATGATATAAACTTAAAAAGAAAAGTGTGTGTGTGTGTGTGTGTGTGTGTGTGTGTGTGTGTGTGTGATTGTGTGTACTCTGGGAAAATAAAGTAAAATCCTATTTCAAGAAAACATGTGAATAAATCCAAGATCAAGAGGAAAAAAGCATGGTGAAATACATTTGGGTGAAGATGAATAGAAGCATAAACCAAAGCAATCTTGTTACTGGAGTATACAGAAGAACACCTGAACAGAAAGGAGGAATAAATGAGTAGCTTGGCAAACAGAACATGATCCTTGCACAAATCTATGATATAATAGTAATGGAAAATTTCAGTTATCTAGAGTCTTCTGGAGTTCTTTCTACCAAAAGCAGAAGGATGATAAATTATCTGTTTTAATAATTTCATTCTTTAAAAGGGGATAGGAGGAATCAGAAAGAGAAACTTCTATTTAGATAAGATTCAAAGGTAAAGGAACTATTTAAGAGGATATAGTTGCTAGGATGGAGATGATGGGAATATGGGGGAAGATATATCTCTTCACCTGACATTTTGGGATAGAAGAGAGAAAAATCCAAACATAATCTCACATATACCCTTTTAGGAAATCAGATTTCAAAAGGTTCAGAGACAGGATAGGTAGTATCTGATGGAGTAAAATCCTAAGACAAAAATTTACTACTCAGATATCATGGGACTGAACTTCTTAAGACATAGAGAAAAGCCATTCAAATGAGAATGAAGAGTCAGCATAGTGTGAAGAAACCGACATGAATCTTTCCATTAAAGTTCCATGTTGGCCAAACAACTTAAATTATTTTTCTTAATAATATTTTATTTTCCCCCAGTTACATGTAAAGGCAATTTTTAATAATCATTTAAAATTTTTTTAGTTCCAGATTTTCTTTCTCCTGCTTTCATCTCCCCTCTTCCCTGAGACAGCAAACAATTTTATATATGTTAAATATGTTTAATCATGCAAAACATATTGCCATATTACCAAGTTGGATGTTTAAAAGACATGTACTGAAGAGAAGTGCAAGTAATAGCATGAGTAGAAAGGTGTGACAAGGTAAGAATAGCATAGCATGCTAAAGCTCTGAAGCTTTGGAGAAAAACTAAGCCAAATAATGTTTTTGAAAAAGCTATATTGTCAAAAAGGATTAAGATGTAGGACTACTTCTCATTGTACAGAATGAAAATGGATAGAAAAAACCAGGTCATAACTTAACACTTATTTTACTTCTGCCTCTCTATCTAGTTTTGGATTGGCTAAGAAGGGAGTTAGTAATAGATTGTTAGCTATCCTTGTCATGTTGAAATTACTGAGCTCAGGTGAACTATATCTGGAGTTACTGAAAGCATTGTAGATGCTTTCAGTGATCTTTGAAAAGTCATGGAAGATGAGAAAACCTGGAGAAAAGTAAATGTCTCAATTTTCCAAAAAGTAAAAAAAAAGCAAGAGAATGAATCTGAGTAATAGGTCAGTGAATTTCCCTTTAATTCCTCACAGAATTCTAGAAAGTATTATTATTAAAGGCAATGGATAGCTTAAATCTAAAAGAGGAAGCATTGGTCAAAAATAACCAGAAAGACTTTACCAAGAATAGATTTTCCTTTTTGAAAGGATTACTATACTAGTAGATCAGGAGAATACTATAGAATTAGGTACCTAATTTTAGCAAAAAATTTGATAGTCTCTTATATTACTTTTATTGACAAGATGGAGAAATGTAGATAAAATAAGTAGGGCAGTCAGGTAGATTTAGAACTGGTTAAATAGTTGGATCCAAAGAGTATTTAATTATTTGAGGTTTGATGTCAATGTAAAAGGGAGCTCCTAATCAGAGTGCTCCACATACCCTCATTTTAGCCATTTTAGTAATCACTTGAGTAAAGGCTTTGATAACATACTAATCAAATTTTCAGAAGACACCAACTTAGAGGGATACTTGGGAAAGTTGGATGTATATATAGCCTTCAAGGGAAATTTGGAGATATTGCCCCCAGCACTCTAGATTATAGAATCAAGATCAAATAGATTTTGACAGGTTAAAACATTGGACCAGATTAGGCCTTAAAAAATCAACTTCCTAAGCACAGTACAAGATGACAGAGATGTGATTAGAAAGTAGTTTTTCTGAAAAATAAATGGAGCAGACTACAAATTTGATATGTCAGAATTATGATATAGCAGCCAAAAAGGTTAACACGATTTCTAAATATATTCAGAGTGAACCAGTGTCCAAGACTAGGGATTTGATGGTTCCATTATACTGTGCTTTAGTCAAATTACATCTCTAGTTTTCTCTTCATTTTTTTGGTACCAGATCGTAGGATAGACATTAATAAGCACTGATTTAGGATCTAGAGGAAGACGATCAGGCTGGTGAAGAACCTTTAGGTCATATCATGTGGAAGGATTATTTGAAGAACCTAGGAATGTTTAGCCTTTGGAAGAAAAGATTAGGGCAAACATGAAGCTGCCTTCAAAAATTTGAAGGGCTGTCCTATGGAAGAGAGATTCACTTTATTATAATTGGCCTCAATAGAGAATGAGGAAGAATGGCCAGAGGCAAATTTTGACTTCATTTAAGAAGTTCCTTCTGGCTAGAACTGTTAAAAAGGACATTAGGTTATTGCTTAGATTTAGTGAATTTCCCCTCTCTGGAAGCCTTCAGACAAAGTTTGGGTGATAGATCACTTTTTAGGTATGCTATATAAGGGATTTTTGTTCATCTACAATTTGGATTCAATCATCTCTAAGGTCTCTTCTGGATCCAAGATTCTATGATTTATTAATTGAGAGAACAGCTTTGTTAAAGTTAGGAAGAAGATGGTGTTAGAAGCTGAATTGAGAAGAGTAAATGGATGCCAAGTCATTGGAGACAGGAAGTGTTGAGCCATCTTTCTAGTATCTTGTAGGGAGAAGAGATAAAGTGATAGTTGGGTTGAGTGAAGGTATTCACGAATGGATAGATATAAGCATGTTTATCTATCTTCTTTGTCTGCCCCCCCCATTTATAAATTTCTTGAGGGCAGGCAGAGTATTCAATTTGTACTTTGTATACCAAAATAACTGCAAATCCAAAGATTCACTAGGCATTCAATAAAATGTATTTGAGATGATTTTAAGGGTAAGAAAGGAATTGGTGAAATTCTCCCATAAAAACACTTCTTTTGTACTTAACGCCTGTTAATTGAATGAGTTTTAATATTTTTTGTGTATGTATGTGTGTGCATACATACATATGTGTGTGTCTCTATATAGAGAGACATTTTTCCCCCTTACTATTAATTCCAAGCACATATGGTTGCTTAAGGTTAGTCCCTTGTTCTCTAAGTCATTTAAGAACATGACTCTCTTACTTTTCTAGTTCATGGAGAAATGTGACTTAAATGCTTTCCTGAAATTCCATTGGGTCCAGAATATAAGTTTTAACTTGCCAGCTGGAGTGTGCTCAATTTATCACCTCCTTTAGAAAAGTAAATGGATCTGTACCCGACGGCATTTCTTCCATACCCGGGCAGCTCAGAATTGGGTGATGTTGTGTCTCACTGCGATATTTCTAATAGAACCACTCAGACCTTTCCTTTCCATCACAAAGCCTGTCTCTGCTATTTCTGAGCAATAGGTCTGGGATTTGTTTGGACTTGTGAGATGATTTGTTTAATGTGGAGCATGAAGACCTGTTTATATCTTTTGGAGTCAAAATCTTGTCATCTCCTGAGAAACCCTGTGGTTCCACATTATCCAAGGCAAATTCACCCCACTTATTCCTGGAGTGAACACATTTTCCACTTTTCCAGTGAAACATTTCCCTCAAAGCCAGATGTGGGGTTTATTTTGCAAACATTCTCAGAACTCCAACTTGAGTCTGTGCTTTGCATCAATAAATACAACTCAAGACTTCCAGGGTAAGCCAAACCTAATTCATTGTAGCATGAGTGGGAGGCACTGATCAAGAATATAGGGTGGTCCCCTCTGAGATACTCATTTTGACAGAATTTCTGCTATTTCTATTATCAGTTAAGATGATTTTCTTCTTTTGAAATGTCTTCAAGATATATTTCTCATAAACAAGACATATCTTGATGGGGAAAAGATATTTATATTATGGACTATAGGTGTATATAGGGTTGTATATGAATATTATATATATATATGTGCTAATATATACATATATTTTACATCTCAAAGCCATGCCAAGGATGTGATCATGAAAGCTGCTGGGATTGAGGGGATGGGGGAGGAGGGGAGAACAGGGAAATGAGGAAATCTTCCTGAGATTAGACGTTTATTAGATTTAATACAGAAAAGAGGGAAGTGTGTGTGTGTGTATACACATGTGTGTACACATATATTTACACATATACATATACACACACTTACACACATGGACATCCAGCACCATCTCCAGTTGTCCTGATCCATATATGACCACTGGACCCAGATGGTTCTGGAGGAGAAAATAAGGCTTAGTGACTTTGCATAGCCCTTCCTCACTTAAATCCAATTTGTTTGCAAGTATGTATGTATATATATACATATTTTTTTAAAGTAATAAGCAGGATAATGTATGGTATAGAGCTGTTGTTAAGAGAATGCTATGGTACTTTCAAAGTGTTCTTGGGTACACCATAAATCAGGTGATCAGGACTTCTGGCTCACTGATCCTCTGACTTGGTGTGAATGCCCACAGCAGAAAAACCAACACCATAAAGGCAACAATGAATTCCTTTTTAATGTAGCTTTAGTCCCAAACATGTGTTGTCATTAGCAAAATGTAGATTTCTCAAGCTGTTCCAGATTCTCCCTAAGATGCTACATACCTTTCTGTGTCCATTCAGACTGTTTCCCTGTCCTGAAATAGCCCCAGTTCCACTTCTCTGCTCAGCAATTCAGCATTTACTGAGGACTTAATGTTCATAAGACATTTTCTTGTCCTTGCTTCAAGGCCTGACTCAGGTCCCACAGCTCTTTGAAGCCTTTCCTGGTTGGATCAATGGAGAAAATATTAGATCAGGAGTCAGAGGAAGACCTGGATTTGACTCTTGACTCAGCCATTTACTAGCTGAATTGCTTTGGAGAAGTCAGTAATCTCTGGATCTGTTTCCTTATCTACAAGATGAAGGAGTTGCAGTAGATGACCTGCATATTTAATTCCATTTTTAAACGTGGATACCTATAATTCTTTGATCTCAACTCACGGTGATCCTTTCTTTCTCTGAAATCCTAGAGTACATGTTGTCTGCACCATTCATTGGGCACCTTATTTAGGCTACATTAAATTGTTTATCTTGGCTGTGTATTTTACGACTAGATTGTAAGCTCTGAGAGCAGACACCATACTCTAATATGCCCAGTGCCTACCCAGTGTTGGTACTCAACAAATATTTGTGGGTGATTGTGATACTTGTTAAAATATGAAAATATTTGCCTTTTACTTAAAACAGAACTAGCTGTTTTTAAAAAGACACTTCTTTTGAAGTCTTATAAGAATGCCATTAGGGATTTTTCTCATCATCACTTACTTCTTTTTCCTTTAGCCCAATCAGAAACTCCATTCTATGAGGAGTGGTGGTTTCTTCTGGTGATGGCCCTTTCAAGTCTGATACTCATCCTGCTCATTGTGTTTGCTTTGGTCTTGCATGGACAGAATAAGAAGTACAGAAACTGCAGCACAGGTGAGAGTCCAAGTTTCATTTCTCGTATTTTCATTCTTTGGCCAGATTCTCTTAAGCTGAAGAAATTATCATTTCTTTTCCCATATTCAGTGCAGTACTCTACTATTCTGCCTATTTGTGAGAGGAAAAACGGACCAAACACATGTATTTTTGGATTTTTTTGTTACTTCAAATTTTTATTTTTATTTGAAGAAAAAAGGAAAACAGAAGAAGTACAAAACAAAATAAAACAGAACAAGAGAGAACATTGTTATGTGCTCAGCAGAACATCAGGGAGGATTTAAAATATATAACAACATATTTTCAGATTAAGAAACTATATGTATTAGTAGAAGAAATTATATTCATGAATGACCATTTTTTCTTTACTTCCTTGTAAAGTGTTATTTGGTTTTCTGCTGTTCACCTTATTTATTTTATTATTTTTTTCCCTTTCATCCTCCCACCACTTCCAAGCAAGCTACATTTAAGAAAAGATGTTTATATATACATATATAGATATATACACACACTTACACCTATACCAACCCCACATACACACATATATCTTTCCTATCCTTTCTGCCTCTTTAATTAAATTCTGCTCCATAACTTGCCTTGCTCTTATTTAACCTCCATTAAGTCCTGCCCGCCCACCTCAGCTGGAGACCTAAACTACCCACCGTTCTCCTAGTCGGGGGCAGACTCCCCGTCGCTCACCTCGATGGGAGTCAACCGGTTTCTTACCTATTTCCCAGGTCTTCGGACGTCTCCGGCCTTGCTTCTCTTAAGCAGGGAATTATCCCCACAGAACACCCGAGATACGAAAGGCTGGCTAACAGCAGGTCTTATTTATTCGGGATATCACAAACGGAAGTTCCCTATTACATGGCAATGCTAGATGTTACCTGGCAGTGGGTTGGCGGTCTTCCAGTAGTGCCTAAGTGCCGAGAGTGCCCCAGGCAGTGCCTGATGTTACATGGCTGCCTGCTAAGGTAGTGCCATTAGTGTGGATGGTGCCCCCTGGCGTCTCTGTTTACTCTCTTATATAATCCCCTACTCCTAATCCAGAGGGTAATCCCCTCCTCCACGTGGTCCAGGAGGTAGGAGCCCCCTCCCTAGTCCCTCTTTACCCACTTCACATGATCCAGGAGGGAGGAGCCCCATTCACAGTATAACAGGGGTGAGGAGGCTCTTCCTTGTTACTGAGGCATAATCAATACCATCCCTGCCCTCCTGAGGGGCGGACTCAGGCAGAATGCACCTCTGAGTGTCCTCAGAACTCTGCCCCTGCTATCTGCTGTCTGTGGGCCCCAACGAACCTCTCCCCACCCAAGGATTCCTCCCTTGTCTTCTTCCCTCACCCTTTGCTTCCCCATTTGCCCATCCCTCATTTCTTTATAGATTTTGGAGGGTGCTATACCCTTCATGGTATATATGTAGTGTTAACTATTGAACTCATTCCCAATGTGAGTAGGTTTTCAGAACTATGAGTCCTCCTTCCCCCTCAAATGCCTCTGTGCCTATTCTTCCTATGCACTTCACTTGTATAACATAATTATTATTTTTATCTTAACTCTACCTTAACTTTCTTTTCAAAGTTAATCTATTGTTGATGTGAATCTTTTATACATACAAGTATAGAGATATATACATATATAAAAAACATTAAAAATTGTTCATGTTTAAACAAGTTTGTCTATGTTAAGTTTCTTAAAAATGGTCTTTCATATTGGCTCTTATATATTAAATTTCCTATTAAGTTTGAGTTTGGTTGATAGAAAATTCTGAAAATTTTCAATTTCATTAATGTCCATTTTTTCTTATTCAGGATTATAAATAATTTTGCTGAATATGATGTTTTTGGCTGCAGGCCTAGTTATTTTAATCATCGGTAGATATGATTCCAGGACCTACAGTCTTTTATTGTAGCTGATAAGTCTTAAACAATTCTAATTGCTGTAAAAATTCCGACATATTTGAATTATTTCTTGTTTCTCGCAAAATTTTCTCTTTGATCTGGGGGTTTCAAAAATTTGGCAATAAGATTCCTGTGTGTTTCCGTACAGAGTCTCTTTGAGGTAGTTATCAGTGAATTTTTTATGTTTCTATTTTCCCCTCATGTTCTATCACTTCAGGACAATTTTCTTGGATTATTTCCTGCATTATTGTATCAGGATGTTGGTTGAAACTTTCTGGTGTCCAATTATTCTTGTATTTTCTCTTGCACTGTTCTCCCGATCTATCATCTTTCTTATAAAATGTTTCACATTCTGTTCTATTTTCTCATTCTTTATAATCAGTTTTGTTATTTCTTGGTCTCTCCTAGCTTTACTGGCTTCCCTTTGCTCAATTTTAATTTTTAAAACATAATTTTCATCTTTGAGATTCTGTATTACCTTTTCTACTTGGCTAACTTTTTTAATAAGCTTCTTGTTTTTATTGGATGTTTTAAATTTTTTTCTTTAGTTTTTCCTCAATGATTCTTATTTGGTTTTCGAAATTTTTTTTGAGTTCTTCTATAAATTCTCTCTGGACAAGGAGTCCTTTCACAGTACTCTTTGAGGTTGTAGCATTTTTTTTTTAACTAAAGTGTCCTCCTGTGAAGATGAACCCGGTCTTCCTTGTTCTCATAATATGTTTCTGTGGTGGGGTTCTTTCTTCTTTGACAGTTATTTTTTGTTTTTAATAAGAGTTGTTAGTGTAAGCACCTCTAATCGTGGGGTGGGGGAATGGTGCCTCAAGCATCCCTTCAGCTCTCCACTCTGACCAGGAACCCCAAATCAAGAGCTCTCCTCTCCTGCAAGTGCCCACAGACAGCAGTATCCCTGCCCCGCTGCTTCTGCACTCCTGAGGGCTGATTCCTTCTCACCCAAGGCCACATCTCAGCTGTACCATGTTTCCAATCAGTCCCGTATCTCTTAGTCCTCCTGAACTTAAATCTGGACTCCACAAACAGTAAGGGAGGTGAAAATCTCTGTGGATCCTGCTGAGGCTTCAGCCACACCCAGCTCACTTCAGGGCTCTCCACTTGGTGGTTTTGCAGAACTAGCCCAGAGATGTCTGCACTTCAGACAAGTTAATCCCTAGCTCTTCAGGGATCTTTTTGGGTTCTGTCAGGAGAATTCCTGTTCTGCCCCAAGTCTTCTTGATTTTTCACAAGTCTGTGTTTGCCCTGAGGTGCAAATTTGTTCTACTTGTGGGGGAAATTGGGAGAGCTTGAAATTTACAAATCTATTCTACTATCTTCCCAGAATTCTCCCCCCCCCACATGTATTTTCTTTAAGGCATTATAAAGTAGTGAGAAAAAATGTTCTTTCAAATGATATGGGTTCTAAGTCCTACCCTTGCTACAAGCTAGCCCAGTGATCTTCAACAAAGACTCTTATCCTTTCTGAATCTCACTTTCTTTACTTGTAAAATGAAGATGATAATGTATCCCAAAGTGTTATTTGAAGGCTAGATAAAATAATATATGTAAAACAAATGTGGAAAAGCAGAATGTTCACGACTAAAAAGTATTATTAAATATAACACAAATTATCATTCTCACCATGGCCAGCATTTATATAGAATTTTAAGGATTGCTAACTGTTTTACAAATACTGTCTCATTTGATCTTCACCACAACTCTGAGAGGTAGATGTTATTATTATTTCCACTTTACAATCAAGACAGACACATTTTAGTGACTTGCCCAGAGTCCCACAATTAATTAATCATCTGAGGTTAGATATGAACACAACTCTGTCTTGATTCCAGGCCCAGCATTCTATCTACTGAATTACTAGAAATATAAACATTCAAATTTGGATTGTGAAAGTTATGCAAAAAATTAATGGAGGCTTATTCCTCACCACATACGTATTTGCCTTTGTTCTAAATCCAATCTTCAAAAGTTATTAGAGGAACTTGACATACTTGGTAATTCTTCTACCCACTGCCTCCCCACATAAATCAATTTGTCAAAATTTTTGCATAACAAAAGGATTTATAAGCTCTAGCCAAAGACCTGCTTCTTCCAGGTGATGTTCTGCACATTATTCCAGTAAGGCAAATCCCTAGGTGACTATCTTAGTAGGATTTGACCAGAAACTATCAAAATTAGTTGAAATAGACCCCTTTCCAAAGCTAGCTCCATAGTTTGAAGCTTTCAAATTCCCCTTAGTTTTTCATCTTAGAAATGTTGAGTCCCTGTAAGGTTCTCTTGCACATTGTAATGGAACCGCTTTAACTCTTAACTATTTGGAGCCTGGACATGCTGATACACCAAGCTGCACCACAGATTGTTACCATTAACTAGCCATCAAGGTAGCAGGGCATCCAGTCCTAAAGGGTTAATAAAATACAAGGCACTGTAAAAAGATTGCCATTTCCCTTTGTGAAGTTAAGCAATTCATCCCCCAAAGAAAGGGTTTATTATTTTTTTCTGCATAAATTCACTTCTAACAAGTGTTAGTAAATCAGATTTTATTCCTGTGAGATCTAAAATGTATGAATGGCATGGCATTTTACTGAACTAATACTATTACAGAACCTTATGCCTGGTGCATAGAAAATGTTCCCCTTTTCACTCTTCCTCACCGTCTGGAAAACAGACATGAAAAGACAGACACGACCTGCAGCTTCTGATATTCAGACTTGCCCTAGAGTATTAATGTTACATCATAATTGAAGCTTAGGAAAAATATTTGTCTACAAAGAGTGCCTACTATTCCTGCCTGAGAGACAAGCAGAATTGAAAGGCCATGCATTTATGGCATCATTAAAATCTTTTCTGTCTTGTTGGCCTTCCTCTGTCCAATTCTTGGTTTTCAGTCCCTTCTTGTCTCTTTTCCCCTACTGATTCCTCTTTCCATCAGAATTATTTACCCTCACTCAGCCTTATTCTCTGATTTGCTGCACCCTCTCTCACCATTTCTGTTTGTTATATTTTTCAGTTTTCTTTCCTCCACTGAAAAACTTGATTCCTTTTTCTCCTGACAACTTTCCAGTTATCCTCTCATCCTCTTGTCCCCATAGCCTTTATAAACTGATATTCAGTGGTAGCATTTAGTAGATGTAGGAATAGTAATGGACTTCTAGGAGAAGAGAGAGAGATTATAAAGTGCCTTAGTTAGGCCAGTTTCTTCATTATAGTTGCCCTCTGTATGTCAAGCAAATCACTACCTCCATACCTTTGCTTATGCTGCTCCCTTAGCCAAGAATGCCTTCCTCTCTCCTCCTCATCAATACATTTTCTACCTTCTTTCAGGGAAGTCAGCCTCTTTTAA
Organism: Myrmecobius fasciatus; assembly: GCA_023553655.1. Classification (NCBI taxonomy): domain Eukaryota; kingdom Metazoa; phylum Chordata; class Mammalia; order Dasyuromorphia; family Myrmecobiidae; genus Myrmecobius; species Myrmecobius fasciatus. Next base: position 207,166 of record JAJPUD010000688.1, on the reverse strand, counting down.
TCTCTATAGTTTACTGTGAGCTCTTCCTTCCCCTAAACTTGAAAGTCTATTATTGTCTATTTTATTTATTTGGTTTACTGTTTTTGAATTGCCTTCTGTTATTATTTAATGTTTAATGTGCATATATATTCAGCTAAATTGTAAGCTCCATGAGGACGGTCTCTTTGTCTCATTCATCATCAATGTTCCTAGTACAAGATTAGGCATATAACTAATGTTCTGTCAATACTTATATATTAATCTGGTCTGTTGGTTCTACTCAGTAGATAGGTTCTTGTTAATAGATAAAAACAATCAGATCTTTTTATCATCCACATAAAATTCACATAATTATTTTTTACAGGAAAAAGCATCTCTAATATGGAGGAATCAGTGACCCTGGATAACGGAGGATTTGCTGCTCTTGAGCTAAACAGCCGCCATCTCAACGTCAAGAGCACTTTCTCCAAGAAGAATGGCACCAGGTATAGCATTTTAGCTTGGACCAGTGCTAGCCCCTTAATATTTTATGACTTGGGCCCCTTTAGTGAAATTGAACAAATAATATGTTAGAGTGAATGAATGAAGAGAGCATTTATTAAGTGCTTACTATATGCAAAGCACTGTGTTAAGTGCTAGGGATAAAAAGAAAATTAAGAAGACATTTTCATTATATTAGAAATCATTGTTGATCTACTATATGCTATAGTACTTCAAAAGAGACAGGATGTAACATTACTAAAAGCCAGTTTTAAATTGGCGGATTACCCCAAACTTCCAGATTTCATGGTTGGTTGGTTTGTTCTCGAGGAGGATCAAAACGACATCATCATTTTAGCTGAGTTGCATTGTGCTCTGCCACACTGTGAACACTGGGATGGCTTCTCCAATTTTGTACATCTCACATTTCTTTCGGGCTAATTCAATTCTGCTTTGCTCATAGAGCTCAGCACTTCTCTGATGCTGGGTGGTCCTGTGCCAGAGCTTCCCATGTCATGCAAACAATTCTAAAGTTCTTAAGAGAGAACTAGTCCTTGCATCGATTTTTCTGACCACCTTGTGAGCGCTTGCCTTGTGTGAGTTTTCCATAAAATATTTTTTTTTGCCAAGCATACATTTGGTATTTGGCAGATTTCATAACACGAAATAACCAATCACATGAACTAAAGCTGAACAATGTGGAATCAGCAACATTATAGGAAAAGAGAACTAAAAAACTACAGTCCCTGACTTCAGGGATCTTACATTCTGTTAGGAAAGATGATGTTCACATGAATGCATACATCTAAACTAAAAGATAGATATAAAAGTTGAGTTTATCTATAGGTTTCTTCTTTATTGAAAAAAGTAACCCATGTCTCTCTTTGTGATATTCTTTGTTAAACTGAGTTTAGTCTAGGACTAGCCTCCACTTCAGAACTGTGACAGATAATAATCTGCGGCTCATATTCACTGGGCTTAAGGGCAAAAGACCAAGGAAAAAGTCATCCCTTTTCTCCACCTCAGATTTTTTATGAAACTGTACTTTTCTGTACTCTGGTATTGAGGTTACTTCCTAGCATTTCTTATTAACTAAATTGAGCATTGAAAAATGGCTCTAAGACCTTGGAGACATAGTCTTGGGTTTGTGTTGAATTTCTGGTTCTCCATACAATTACAATCCATTGACAGTTATAGACTAGCATCATTTACTGGCACTTTACAATATGTGCCTAGTTGATTTATTTCTCTAACATTTATTGCATTTGAATATTTTATGATTTATTTGTGAGCTAGGCATGAATTTAACTTCTTAGAATAAAAAGATTGGACTCAAATGATTAGATGACAGCTTCATTCTTTAAAAACAACAACAATAATAATATTAAGTGACCTTTTGGGGGTGACATTTTTACTTGGACAAATTAACAGTATTTCTGGGGAACCAGAGTCTCTGGGTAGTCAAGACACTTTAAGGGTCCTTTGTGTGGGCATAGAGAGTCCAGTTGCCATTCTTTCTAAAGGAACTTTTAAAAATAAACATTTTCCTGGCCAATGACATCTACATATGATTCCCTGTGAGTTTCCCCTTGGGGAAAGAAAGATAGGCTACATTTAGAAGTAAACAGGTAGATTTCAATACAATGAAAATGCATGTTTGTTCCTTAGCCAAGAACTATCCTAGAAGAAAGAAAGAAATGTAGGATCTAATTCTATTCTAATTAATTGACCAGTCAGGTGATAGACCACACCGTGTGTTTTTCCCGCCCAATCCTGGCATATAGTAGTCACTTAATAAATGCTGGCTGAGGGGCAGCTCGGAGGACCTGAGTTCAAATTTGGTCTCAGACACTTAACATTCCCTAGCTGTGTGATCCTGGGCAAGTCACTTAACCCCAATTGCCTCAGCAAAAAAAAAAAATGCTGGTTGATAGACTGATTCTACCACAGTATTCAGAAAGTCAGTTAACATGTATTTATTAAATGCTTACTATGTGCCAGATACTGTGCTAAGATAAAAATAGTCCCTGCCTTCAAAAGGTTCACAATCCAATAATGTAAATAACTATATATACACACGACATAAACATTATAAATAGTAATACAAAAAAAAGGTAGATAATCGCAACAGAATGTCCTCACTTTCTTTCAAAATTTCTCCATCTAAAAGCAGGCATTTCCTTCAGTAATTACATAACTTAGTCCAGGCAGCTGCAGAATGAATGCCTCAGAAGTTGCCTCCCTTCCACCCAGCACCATTAAGTGCCTTGGTGTCAACAGCCAAAGTCCTAATTCCCAGGACTCCTAGGCTAATCACATTGAGTAAGTATCAAGCCTTTGCAGGTGGAAGATGATAGGGGTCCCATCACCTTGATAATGACTCCTGCTGCCTAATTAAACTCTAACAAGGTCTCTCAAAGTGCCACGTGCACTGCTGACTCCTGTTTCAAATTAATCAGGGCATGCTTTATCGGGGAGAAAGGACCATTGCTCACTGAAAGACTCGTTTTGTAGCTTACAGAGGGACTTTGATAGACTTCTTCCAAGTAACCTCAGTACCTGTCTTACAAAAGCTGTCAATTTAGAGATGCTTGATGTTTATTCAGGATCAGGGATTATGAAAATGTCAAGTTGGCCCTTGAGAAAGAAATTAGAGGCAACTAATTGGATTTGGTGACCTATGGTTGAAGGTTTGGAGATCAGAGTCCAAGTCTGCATGGGGATTAGTAAGTGCCAATAACCATAGTGGGAAACTCAAGATGAAAGTCCTTTTATGTTCAGTGCTGCCCTTCATACAGCATCCTTTGTTACATGCTCCCCCCTCTTCAAACTCCTAGATCCCCTCCTCGACCAAGTCCTGGTGGTCTACATTATTCTGATGAGGATATCTGCAACAAGTACAATGGAGCAGTGCTAACTGAGAGCGTGAATCTGAAGGAGAAATCTGTAGATGCCTCTGAATCTGAGGTGAGTACATTTCTTTTTTTTTTTTCAGTCTCACCAGCTTCCATTAGTTCAATTATCTTCTTTATATGCATATAAAAATTTGCTTAATCCTATTGTAACCTCTTTGTTTTTTTTTTCTTTTTTTTCTTTTTTAAGCTTTTTATTTGTATAACATATGTATGGGTAGTTCCCCAACCTTGATCTTTACAAAGCTTTCCAATACAAATTTTACCCCCAGTCCCCTCCCCTCCCCCAGATGGCAGGAAGTCCACTACATGTTAATAATGTTGAAATGCTTGAGAAGTTATGCAAGAAAAATCCTATCTACAAGAAAAAAAAAAGAATCAGAGAAAGGCAACACAATGCAAGCAAATGTCAATAAAGATCATGAAAATGTTACGTTGTGGTCCATATTTCATATCCCTCTCTCTGGGTGTATATGGTTTTCTTCAGTGAACAACTGGAACTGGTTTGAGACAATTCTTTATTGCAGAAAGCCATGTCCATCAGAATTGATCATCATGTAATACTGTTGTTGCTGTGCATGATGATCTCCTGGTTCTGCTCGTTTCACTCAGCATCAGTTCATGCAAGTCTCTCCAGGCCTCTCTGAAATCGTCCTGCTGGTCGTTTCTTAGAGAACAATAATATTCCATAACATTCATATACCATAATTTATTCAGCCACTCTCCAATTGATGGGCATCCCTTCAGTTTCCAGTTTCTAGCCACTACAAAAAGGGCTGCCGCTGCCACAAACATTCTTGCACATGTGGGTCCCTTTCCCTCCTCTAAGATCTCTTTGGGATATAGGCCCAGTAGAAACACTGCTGGGTCAAAGGGTATGCACAGTTTGACAACTTTTTGAGCATAGCTCCAAATTGCTCTCCAGCATAGTTGGATCCGTTCACATTTCCACCAACAATGTATTAGTGTCCCAGTTTTCCCACATCCCCTCCAACATTCATCGTTATCTTTTCCTGTCATTTTAGCCAATCTGACAGGTGTGTAGTGGTATCTCAGGGTTGTCTTAATTTGCATTTCTCTGATCAATAGTGATTTGGAGCAACTTTTCATATGACTAGAGATGGTTTTAATTTCATCATCTGAAAATTGTCTGTTCATATCCCTTGACCACTTATCTATTGAAGAGTGGCTTGAATTCTTATATATATGAGACAATTCTCTCTATATTTTAGAAATGAGGCCTTTATCAGAACCATTAAATGTAAAGATGATTTCCCAATTAGATGCTTCCCTCCTAATCTTGTCTGCATTTGTTTTGTTTGTACAGAAACTTTTTAACTTAATATAGTCAAAATCATCCATCTGGTGTTCAATTAGGAGTTCCAGATCTTCTTTGGACATAAATTTATTCCATCTCCACAGGTCTGAGAGATAAACTATATTACGTTCCTCTAACTTGCTTACAAAGTCCCTCTTTATATCTAGATCATGAACCCATTTAGATCTTATCTTGGTATGTGGTGTTAGATGTGGGTCAAGCCCTAATTTCTTCCACACTAGTTTCCAATTTTCCCAGCAGTTTTTGCCAAATAGAGAGTATTTATCCCAAAAGCTGTGTTCTTTGGGTTTATCGAACACTAGATTACTAAGGTTAATGCCTTGGTTGTCCTGATAACCTATCCTGTGCCACTGATCCACTGCTCTATTTCTTATCCAGTACCAAACGGTTTTGATGACCGCTGCTTTATAATATAGTTTTAGATCTGGTACAGCAACGCCACCTTCATCTGCCTTTTTTTTCATTAATCCCCTTGAAATCCTTGACCTTTTGTTCTTCCAAATGAACTTTGCTACTATTTTTTCTAGATCTGTAAAATAATTTCTTGGGAGTTTGATTGGTATGGCACTAAATAAGTAGATTAGTTTGGGTAGTATTGTCATTTTTATTATGTTCGCTCTGCCTACCCATGAGCATTTAATATTTTTCCAATTGATTAGGTCTGATTTTATTTGTGTGGAAAGTGTTTTGTAATTTAGTTCGTATAGTTTCTGACTTTTCCTTGGCAGATAGATTCCCAAATATTTTATCCTATCATCTGCTATTTGGAATGGAATTTCTTTTTGTATCTCCTGCTGCTGAACTTTGTTGGTAATATATAAAAATGCTGATGATTTATGTGGATTAATTTTGAATCCTGCAACTTTGCCAAAGTTGTGAATTGTTTCTAGTAGTTTTTTAGTTGAGTCTCTAGGGTTCTCTAAGTATACCATCATGTCATCTGCAAAGAGTGATAATTTGGTTTCTTCATTACCTACTCTGATTCCTTTTATCTCTTTTTCTTCTCTTATTGCTAAAGCTAACATTTCTAATACAATATTAAATAGTAATGGTGACAGTGGGCAGCCTTGTTTCACTCCTGATCTTATTTTGAATGGTTTTAGTTTGTCTCCATTACATATGATGCTTGCTGATGGTTTTAAATAGATGCTACTGATCATTTTAAGGAAAAGCCCATTTATTCCTATACTCTCTAGTGTTTTTAATAGGAAAGGGTGTTGGATTTTGTCAAAGGCTTTTTCTGCATCTATTGAGATAATCATATGGTTTTTGTTAATTTGGTTATTAATATAATTAATTATGCTGATAGTTTTCCTAATATTGAACCAGCCCTGCATCCCTGGTATAAATCCTACTTGGTCATAGTGTACTATCCTGGGGATGACTTTCTGTAATCTCATTGCTAAAATCTTATTTAAAATTTTTGCATCAATATTCATTAGGGAAATTGGTCTATAGTTTTCTTTCTCTGTTTTTACCCTACCTGGTTTAGCTATCAGCACCATATCGGTCTCATAGAAGGATTCTGGCAGTATACCTTCTGTCCCTAATTTCTCAAATAGTTTGTGTAGTATTGGAATTAATTATTCTTTGAATGTTTGGTAGAATTCACATGTAAATCCATCTGGCCCTGGAGATTTTTTCTTAGGGAGTTGGTTAATGGCTTGTTCTATTTCTTTTTCTAATATGGCACTATTTAAATAATTTATATCCTCTTCTGTTAACCTCAGCAATCTATATTTTTGTAGATATTCCTCCATTTCATTCAGATTTTCAAACTTACTGGCATAAAGTTGGGCAAAGTAACTCCTAATTATTGCTTTAATTTCCTCTTCATTGGAGGAAAGTTCTCCCTTATCATTCTTGAGACTAACAATTTGATTTTCCTCTTTCCTTTTTCTTATCAAATTAACTAAAGGCTTATCTATTTTGTTAGTTTTTTCATAGAACCAACTCTTAGTTTTATTTATTAACTCAATAGTTTTCTTATTTTTGATTTTATTAATTTCTCCTTTTACTTTTAGAATTTCCAATTTGGTATTTAATTGAGGGTTTTTAATTTGTTCTTTTTCTAGTTTTTTTAATAATAAGCCCAATTCATTGATCTTTTCTTTCTCTATTTTATGCAAGTAAGCATCTAGAGATATAAAACTGCCCCTTAAAACCGCTTTGGCCGAATCCCACAAATTTTGGTATGTTGTCTCCTTATTGTCATTCTCCTGGATGAAATTATTGATTGTGTCTATGATTTGCTCTTTCACCCATTCATTCTTCAGGATTAGATTATTTAACTTCCAATTACCTTTTGGTTTATTTTCTCCTGGCCTTATATTGCATGTGATTTTTATTGCATCATGATCTGAAAAGGATGCATTTACTATTTCTGCCTTTCTGCATTTGATTTTAAGGTTTTTATGCCCTAATACATGGTCAATTTTTGTATAGGTTCCATGGACTGCTGAGAAAAAAGTAAACTCTCTACTGTCTCCATTCAACTTTCTCCATAGATCTATCATACCTAACTTTTCTAACAATTGGTTTATCTCCCTAGTTTCTTTCTTATTTATTTTGTAGTTTGATTTATCTAATTCTGAGAGAGCAAGGTTGAGATCCCCCACTAGTATCGTTTGGCTGTCTATTTCTTCTTGCATCTCTCTTAATTTCTCCCCTAGGAATTTGTGTGCTATTGCACTTGGTGCATATATATTTAGTATAGATATTGCTACATTATCTATGGTACCCTTTAATAAAATATAGTTTCCTTCCTTATCTCTTTTGATTAGATCTATCTTGGCTTTTACTTGATCTGAGATAAGGATTGCTACCCCTGCTTTTTTTTGTTCACCTGAAGCATAATAGGTCCTGCTCCAGCCTTTTACCTTCATCCTATATGTGTCACTATGTTTTAGATGTGTTTCTTGTAGACAACATATTGTGGGATTCTG
>JAJPUD010000688.1:171102-194511 GCA_023553655.1 Myrmecobius fasciatus | reverse complement strand
TCTTATTTTACCACTTTTTCCCTCTTTTCCCCAGTATGACAACCTTTTCCCCTCTAGTTCTCTTTTTAATATTATCAAAGTAATATTTAGTTAATTATACCCCCAAACTTTGAGTATCCCCCTAGTAAAAATAAAGTTCTCAAGAGTCCTTTCCTTTTTACCTTTTTATGCATCTCTTGAGTTCTGTGTTTGGGTGTCGAATTTTTGTTCAGATCCGGTCTTTTCACTAGAAATAGGTGAAATTCCCCTATATCATTGAATGACCATCTTCTTCCCTGGAGGATAATGCTCATTCTAGCTGGATAGGTTATTCTTGGCTGTAATCCAAGTTCCTTTGCCCTTCGGAATATCTGGTTCCAGGCCCTTCGATCCTTCAGTGTGGAAGCTGACAGATCCTGACAGATTCTAATTATTGATCCTCGGTATTTGAATTGTTTCTTTCTAGCTGCTAGCAGAATCTGTTCCTTGGTGCTATAGTTCTGAAATTTAGCCACGATATTCCTTGGGGTTTTAATTTTGGGGTCTCTTTCAGGAGGTGATCGGTGAATTCTTGCAATGGTGATTTTGCCCTTTGATTCTACAATCTCAGGGCAGTTTTCTTTCAGGATTTCCTGGAAGATAGTGTTTAGATTCTTTTTTTGATCATGGCTTTCAGGAAGTCCAATAATCCTTAGATTGTCTCTCCTAGATCTATTTTCTAAGTCAGTTGTTTTTCCTAGGAGATATTTCATATTTTCTTCTAATTTTTCATTTTTTTGTTTTTGTTTGACTGATTCTTCAAGTCTTAGTGAGTCATTCACTTGCATTTGTTCAATTCTTATTTTTAAAGTGTTGTTTTCTTCAGTTACCTTTTTAAGTTCCTTTTGTAACTGGCCAATTTGTTCACTGCACTCTTTTTCCACTTCACTAATTTTATTTTTTAATAAATTGGTGTCTTTTTCATCTCTCTTTTGCAGAGCATCATATCCTTCTTGCAAGATACTGTATCCTTCTTGCACTGATTTCAATTTATTTTCCCATTTATCCTCCAGCTCTCTTTTGAGGTTCTTTATGCAATCTTCCAGAAAGGCCTTTTGAAACGGGGACCAGTGATGGTTGTTGCTGTTTTTTTCTGGATTTTTGTCTAAAGAAACCTCTGTATCTGAGGTCGTTTCTTTGCCTTGATAAAAGCTGTCTATGGTGAGAGCTCTCTTTTGTTTCTTCATCATTTTTTTTTTAGACAGAGTGGATATCTCTTTAAGGTAGGGGAAAAAAAAAACCTCGGCTGAAGACGCTTTGCCCTGGGGCACTTCGGCGAGTTGACTTAAGGTGCTGGGCCGGTGGGGGCTAGGACTAAGTCCGAATTACTCCTTAAACAAGGCAAGTCTGCCAGAACACCTGTCCCCCATCAGGGCAGAGTGTCCCGAGTGCCTCAGATAAACTCCAGGTGTTTGGAATTTGGAGTTTGGAGTTTGGAATTTCTTCCACGATGAGCCGAGCTGAGTCCCACCCTCACTTCCGGCCTGCACAGTTGTCGTCTATTTATCTCTCTGTCCGAGTCCGACTAACCTGATATGAAGTTATCCAGAGAGCAGTGTCCAAATATTTCTGAGTTCGTTGACTTGAAGATCAGTTCAGAGGCTTATTTTATTGTTGATTTGAGAGAAGATCGGAGGAGAGGCAGAAAGTCACCTTTTCACTCCGCCATCTTGGCTCCGCCCCCCTCGTGAGTACATTTCTTTAGCAACAGGTGCCATTTTTGATAAAGAATGTAAATATCCTCTAATAGTATCAATGTAAAGATTCCTTTTATTTCTGAGGTACTTGATACTTTTTGAAAACAAGCTTTCATCTGAGCCTTATCTTAATCCTATGAGTCAGTTGCCAGGCTCATACTTGACCTGGAAACTTTGCAGGACCCTACAGAGCTTGAATCTGCTGATATATCACCTTTCAAAAGACAACTTTCCTCACATGCTGCAATTAATTTATTCAGTAGTAAACAAAGGAAAAACATTCAGACATCTAGCATGAGCACTTTTGGTTACCACCATTTCTGGGTCTAGTAAGAGTCTTAACTCTCACAACTTCAATCTGTTAGTCTTATCTTGATACATAGGTTATCATCCCTTTAGCTCCAGGAAATACACATTATTTTCACTCTACATTCCCTTACCTCCTGTAGGTTTTGCCTACCCTGGTTCCTAGTTCCATAAATGTTCTCCCATATATTCTTTCCCATATGGCAGAATGGATTTTTCCTTGAGTTTCAACTCATCCCACACTGATAGTATCCAAAGCTAAGTATTTAAAATCCAGGACAGCATGGAATAATGGGAAGGTGTTTGGATTTATATCCAGAAGATAGTTTTAAGTGCCAGCTTTATTGGCTTCCTTCCTGTCCCAACTAAAATCCAATCTTGTTTGAGAAACCTTTCCTGATACTCTCGAATACTAGTAAGTTCTCTTGTTGACTATCTCCATTTATCCTAGCTACAGTTTGTATTTATTATAACTTGAACAGGAAACAGCATATTCAGTGGACAGATCGTTAGTAATTATCAAGTATAATTTGAGATATTGTGAGAAGGTATAAAAACTCTTGAAATTAAATTTGAAGTCAACAAGCACTATATTAAGTAGTGGGAAGATAAACCAATGAAAAAAAGCATCCCTTCCCTCAAGGAGCTCAGTCTGATGGGTGAAACAGCATGAAATTAACTATGTATAAACAAGATGCAGAGAGAACAAACTGTAGACTAAGGGGACCCAGTAAAGGCTCTTTACAGAAGAGAGGATTTTTTTCTAATTTTCAAAGAAAGTCAGGGGTTCCAAGATACAGAGGTAAAGAGGGAGGCAAAAGGGACAACCAGTGAATGACAGAGCGAAGTTATCTTAAGCATGGAGAACAGCCAAGAAGTCACTTGGAATGTTAGAGCATATAGAGGGGATCAAGGTATAAGATTGGAAGGGTAAAAAGGAGCCAGATTATAAAGGTCTTTAAAATCTAAACAGAGGATTAAATATATGATCCTAGAGATAATAGGGAGCTTATTCAATAAGAGGGGGATATAGTCAGACCTGAGCTTTAAGAAGATTATTTTGATAGCTAAATGGAGGGTAGACTGGAGTGAGGAAAGACTTGAGGAAAGTAGACCAACCAGAAATTTTTGCAGTAGTCCAGGAATGAGATGAAAAGGGCCAGTACCATGATGATGGCAGTGTTGTGAGATAAAGGGTTGTATACAAGAGATATTGCAAAAGTAGAATTAGCAGAACCTTCAAATACATTTATATGGAGAGTAAGTGTAAGAGACAGTAAGGACTCACAAATCATAACCAGGTTGTAGCATAGTTGACTAAGAGAATGGGTGGAATCCTTGATAGTAATAAGAAAGTAAGAAGAGGTCTGAGTTTGGGGAGAAAGATATATTGATCTCAGACACTGAGTTTAAGATGTCAATGCAACATCCAGTTTGAGGTGTCCAGTGGACATTTGGAGATATGAGACTCAATAAGAGAAGCTAGGATGGATCAATAGATCTAAAAATCATCTTCATAGAGATTATAATTGAATATATGGGAATAAAGTAGTATAGAAGAAGAAGAGAAGATGGCCCAACACAGAGCATTGAAAAATATCTAAAAATTAGATTAGTAGTTAGCAAGGAAACTGCAGAGTGGCCAGTCAGGTAGGAGTAAAACCTGAATAGAGAGCAGTGTCACAAAAATCTAGAAAGAGGAAGAGATCAAAGTGAAAAGAGTGGTCAACAGTATTATAAGCTTCAGAGGAGTTAAGAAGGTTGAAGACTGAGGAAAGGTCTTTGCATTTGGCAATTGAAAGATCACTGGTATCTTTGGAGAGAGCAGTTTCAGTTTGCGGTCCCTGCCTTGAAACATTGGGAAGAACAAACACATACTTAAATTAGTGTGTGAGAACCTTTGTTCCCGTGGTTTTCCCAAAGAACTGCTTTCTCTTTACTCCCATCTGTGCTTATCAAAGGCATACATACCTTTCAATAAGACGCCTAATCCCACAGTGAACTCTTCATCTTCTGAAATTCTATAACATTTTGTTTATATTACTCTCAGAGCACTTATTACCTGCTGCTTTGCATGATAGTTATTCATCCCTTTCCTCAAGCACTTATTAAAGGTCTACTCTGTGTAAGACACAGTTCTAAACCTTGGGGAAAAAGAAAGCTTCTGCCCTCAGGTAGCTGTTTGTCTCCCAAAAATCTTGGCAGCTTAGAGCTATTAAAGCTTAATACTCTACTAAGACTTTGGGGCACCTGTATTTGTATATTCTCATAAATTCACAGAATGTTAGCAGGGGAAAAGCAGGGACTTCCTTTGTGATGCCATATTAAACTTATATGTTTTTTGAGGGAAGAAAATATGTTCTTTATATTTTTTGTCTCCCACACTGCCTAGTACAGTGTAGTAAAAGATATTTGTTGAATGAATGAAATGTAAAAGTGAAAGTAGAATTTCTAGGATAAACTCATTAAAGAAGGTTGGATATAGTGAAAAATCCCTGGCTTTAACACTTACTACCTTTATGACCTTAGACTAACGACTTATGTTCCCAAGACCTTGGCTTTCTTGTTTGGAAAAAAAAAAGGAGGGGGGGATTTGATGAAGTGGTCACTAAAATATCTTCTTCTAAATCCTATGCTCCTACATAATACATGATCACAGTTCACATTTCTATGATATCCTCCAGATGTTAAAAATATCATTATACATCATCTTTTTTGATCTAGAGAGTATGCCTGTTTTGCATTGAAGGAACACATAAAATTAAGACTACTTTGGTTAGCAGGTCAGCATGTTCAAAGTTTTTCTTAATTAGCTTGCTGGTTGAAGGGCAGTTTCTACAAAAATACTCAAAGTTCTATGATATTTTGGTCTTTTTCTTACTCATTCAAGAAAAAAAGAAGCAACATGATGTCTAAAAGTTAGACCTACTAAGTTTTGAAATTGAGACATCTTGTAGTTATTGATATAAGGAGGAAAGAGCAGGCAAGGAAAGGAATTTGAGTGACCTATAATAGCTTAAGTTTAGTTGGGTTTGAGATTTAGGGAACATCTTCTTGAATATAGAAAAGTGGAACAACTTATGATTACAACAGAAACATGGAGCAATTTGTCATGGAAGGGACAAGTTATCCCTTGCTTCAAACTTAATGTAGTACAATTTTTTAAAGGGAATCCTTAAGCTAAGTCAATTTCTACAGACCCAGTGGTGGAGAAAAATTAAACATATTGCCCAGAGTCATGCCAGTTATCAGAGGAAGGACTTAAAATTGAGTACTAAGACTTCAAATCTTTTCACTAAGAAAGAGTAAAAAGAAACAGTGAGCTCAATTTATTAGAAATGGTTTCTTGTTATATGAGGGAATTGTTATGTGAAACTGACACCATATCTCTGTTTTCCTGAAAAAAAAATCAACCTTACCATGGTTCACAAAATACAAAAACAAAAAATGAACAAACAAAAAAACCCTTCTTTGTTGAACTCCAAAATCAAATTTTGAAGTCCCAACTAAAATTTCACCTTCTAAAGGAAGCATTTCTCCATTTCTCTTAGTTCCTTCCAGTGCCTTTCTTCTGTTGATTATTTGCTATTTATCCTATATATATCTTGCTTTGTATATATTTGTTTGCATGTTGTTTCTCCCTTTAGATTATAAGCTCCTTGAGGATAAGCACTGTACTTTTGCTTCTTTTTGTATCCCTAGTGCTTAACATAGTCTCTAGAACATAGTAGGCACTTAAAATACGTTTTTTGAATAGTCATTTGAACCTTAGGTTCATTGTTGGGGCTGAATTGTAAAAGAATCTAGAAGACTAATAAACATCTATGTTACACAGTGAACAGAACACTGAGGTTGGACTCAGAAAGACTCATCTTCATGATTTCAAATCTGGCCTCAGACACTCACTACTTGTGTGACCCTAGACAAGTTACTTAACCCTGTTTGTCTCAGTTCCTCATCTATAAAATGAGATGGATAAGAAAACGGCAAACCACTCCATTTATCTTTGTCAAGAAAACCCCAAAATGGGGTTATAAAGAATTAAACACAACTTAAATAAGTCAACAAAATTAGCATTATTTTAATGGGCATCCAAGTCACATAATGTTTACACTGCTGGGGCTAGAGCCAGGAACACATCTTCATGAGTTCAAATCTGGCCTCATTCACTTCTTAGATGTGTGACCCTGGAATGTCATTTAACCTGCTTGCCTCAGTTTCCTCATCTATAAAATGAGCTGGAGAAGGAAATGAAAATTTCAGTATCTTTGCCAAGAATACTCCAAATGGTATCACAAAGAATTGGGATGACTGAAGAACAGTTGACTAACTAAATATCTTCCACTGTATCCCTCCATGATCACACCCCATCTCTCATTCTTCATCCTGTCCCTAATAGGGTAAAGTGGTGAGCTTAGTATTTTTTTCTAACTCCTCACTCCTTTTGATACCTACAGCAAAACAGTACATCTAGTGTTTTTAGAAGTATCCTTTTACTGGATAACTGTAAATTATGTGTTTCTTAGATACTTTCTCCAATTACTATTTCTAGAGATGGCGGAAAATGAGAGCTAAAATGCTAGAGGCAGATTCTTTTGATACTACTTTATCCTCTCTACTCTGTAAGAAACTGGCTCTTCCTTGACATTTCTGGTGCTTCTTTCATAAGAGGCAGAACCAATATTTTCCAATAAGTTCATCTTTATATACATATGTGTGTGTATGTGTGTGTATATGTGTATCATTCACTCATTCAACAAGAATTTTTATGCAGGATATTGCATGGAGCTTTGTTGATTGATCAGAAATTAGAATGCATCTTGGGTCAAGTGGCCATGGTCAATAGGTAGAGAACAAAGAAACAACTTTGCATTCTCATTTATTAGCATTCCTTTCTAAAGAATTTTCCCCCCAAGTTTGAAATGATGAACTTTTGTGAGTAAACATAGTTAAAGCTATAATAAGAGAAGCTCCCGGTGAACATATTTCTCTCAGGTATCACTGGCCAAGAAAGTACTAGCCAATATGATATATGTCCAGGATATTCCACTCCCTAACACTCATACTCTATATCAATATTTAATCTCAAATCAGTTTTGTCTGTGCACTTTGTTCTATGCAGGGCCAATTGAACCCATGGCTTAAATCCATGTTTACCCCAGTGTAGTTTACAAAAGACACCGAGGTCTCTGGCCATGGGTACGGCCAAAAGTTGTATTAGAACTTCAGCTAGCAGGGCGGGAGGGCCCAAAGACAAGGCTTGTGTATCAAAATGAGGATTGTCGGATGAAATCTTGCAGAAGCCCTGCTGCACTTTTCCAGGAAGAAAACAGTGAAGTAAACATTGCAGCTCTGTTCTTGCTCCGCCAGCTGAGCCAAAGGCAGCACCAAGTGAAAGAGAAAGCCAGTTTTCACTCACAGCATTTCTGTATTTAAAACTAGACCTGGGACTCTCTGTGTTCTTGGCCCTTGTTCATTATCCTAAGCAAAGCAACTCCTTTTTATTATGTTCTGTCCTTTGGTACCTCCTCACCTCAACACTGTGATAAATAAGCTTTTCCTTCTGTTTAACTGTGTTCTTTGTGGCCAGGAACTGGCATAGGGATAGGAAGAAAGGAAAAAAAGAATTTACTTTCTTTGTGTCAGATATTATGCCAAACACTTTACAAATAAATTACAAATATTACCTCCCACCCTTGGGAGATAGGTGCTATTATTATCCCCATTTTACAGTTGAGAAAATAGAATCAGACAGAAGTGACTTGCCCATAATCACACAGCTAGTAAGTATTTGAGATCGTATTTGAATTCAGGCCTTCCTAACTCCAGACCCAGCCTGTTCACTGCCTCTAGGTGCTTAGGGGTGAGTAGGTGGTAGGGACAAAACGGATTAGCCCTATTTTACAAGGTAATGGATTACGAGCTTATTTCTTGAAAACATTAATTATCTAGTAGAACCTCTTTAAACACATGAGAAATATTTAGGTGTCTGAGTTATTCTAAGTTCTCTGGGCATATGAGGTTTTCTGTATGGATAAAATGTGCCACATCTCCTTTTCTCTTGAGTTCTTTGATATATAATCCTGCAACATCCAGGCTTTGATGTTGACTTGTTTTGGGGACTTCTAGACAGGAAGTGTTAATGGGCTCCCAACAGCAGTATCAGTGGGAACACTGGCTTTTGATCATCTTGGAAGTGCCACTTGAGATACTGTGAAGTTCAGTTAGAGTTTTGACCACTTCTGTTTTGTAATCTTCTTAGATCTTTCATCTATTCTGTTTCTGCTTCTTATTTTCCTTTTGTTTATATTCTCACAGTGCTTAGGAAAGAATGAACTCTATTTTCTCCAAACTTTTCTTAAGTTTTCTTGAAGAGCAATTATATATTTCTTTGCATAAAGTTTAGGAGGAAAAGAAACCAGGCCAGTTACAACAAGGTATTTCAAAAGCTTGGAGGCTTTTCATTGATAATGATCTTTTCTGTGTCCTCTTTCTGTTCTCTGGTTGATCATAATATAAATAATGGAGGAGTGATTTCCTGTTTTGACTTTCAACTCTAAAATGTTAGAAATGGAAAAAAGATATTGAAATGTAGAGAAGCTCCTCCCAACCGAATTGAGATTGTCTAAGTGGGTTCCATGTTCCACGTTGCTCTCCTCAGCAAGAAGTATTAGTGTTGTACACTTGTTATTCCTGTTACTGGGAGGTGTGACTGGATCTCTTGTGCACAAGAGCTCTGAGCTTCAGTGGCCAAAACCTATCAAGTGTCTGCACCAAGTCTTACAGTAAGAATCACTATGATGAGCCCTTGGGATCAGGGAACTACTAACCTACCGAAAGAAAGCCAAAACAGACCAGGTTGAAAGCATAGAAGGTCAAAGCTGCTATGATCATCAGCAATGGATTTGTCTCAATGAGTTGCCATCACGCTTCTGGCAGGGCAAGAGAGAAAAATCTAGAAATAAGGAGGAGGAGGGAGAGGAGGAAAGGAAGAAGAAAAAGGAGGAGGCTCAAAGGAAGAAGGAGGAGGAAGAAGAAGGAAGAAGGAAAAGGGAAAGGAGAAGGAGGAAGAAGGAGCAGAAGGAAGAAGGAAGAGAAGGAGAAGGAAAGAAGAAGAGGTAGAAGAAGAAAAAAAAGGAGGAAGAAGAGAAGAAGAAGGGGAAAGGAAAAACAAGAAGAAGGATGAGAAGGGGAAAGGAAGAAGAAGAGGAAACAATTGAAGATCAGAGCTCACAACTGAAACTATCATTCTTGCAAATGTCCAGTGAATAATCTGAATTTATATAATTTTTTAAGATTTGTATCCCACTTACTAACAAAATGTCTTGAGAGGCACTTTCCAGATTAAAACACAGTAGCAAATAAGACCATTAAGAATAAAAAATAATTTGTAAGATTTGTTCTATTTATAACATACCTGGAGGCTAGAACTGGGCAGAAGTTAATGTTTTGACATAACCATCTGTTCAGGAGGGAGGCAAGAAGGGCACTGCTGCTTCCCAGGGCTCCTTCCCCACCTCCACATTATTCTTCCTCTTCAGCTGGTGATGAGAACAATGAACAGGCAGATACAAGGGGACTCTAGTTGAAAGAGCTTTTCTGAGAAGGAATTTTTCACTGAGGAAATGGTGGTGCTATTGTTTCTCTCCCTTTCTCAACCATTCTCAGAGATATGATTCCCAAAGTAATAATTCCAAGAATCCTGTCCCAAGATCAGAGTGCTGACTGACTCATGCTGCAGGCTATTCTACTCAAAGTGTCATATAACACATGCTGTATCTATTTATGTTGCTGTAGTTAGAAATAATAAGTTCCATCCAGAAATGCTGTTTTTCAGCACTGCTGCTTATGAATTTATATTAATATTACCTCACAAATCATAGTTTGAAAAATCCTTTTCAACATTCAAAACAGTTTTCAAATTCCCTCCCATATCAATGGATGAGACGTACCCTTGGTACCTAATTCATTCCTTAATAATGTTGGAGGCTTTCATCTTGCCAATAAAATACCAAAATTGTCAAGCATTTTCTCTATTAGTTGCTTTACAGGCATCTGTGTACCTTTAGAAACTCTGACAGCCAATCTGATGGCAGAGCCAGTCACATGCCATCCCTGCAAGGTTTCCTAGGTAACACACACATTGCTACTTCACATCATGTGGGGGGGGGGAGCCAACCCTGCAGCATTTTCATTTTGTCAATAATTCTGACTCACTAAATTATACCCCCATTAAAAAATAACAATATCATATAAGCAATCCACAGAATGGGTAACACTGAGAAGAATTTTTTTTAAATACCTTGTTCACTGACTCACAAAGAAAGGAAACTGGAGCTCATGAGTCCTAGTTCTTGATTGAAACTGTGATTAGTTTTATTAGCAAGGTATTGAGTTAGATCATATCCCCAAGTTCTGAGCCAGGGGCTTCTAATGCCCACTCTCCACCTACTCCCGGAGAAATTTTTGTACCAACAAAATCCTCTCAAGTTGGGGGACTCCATTCTCTGTAGCCCGGTCTTCCCAGTCATAGGGAGGTAAAGTGAAAGAGAGCAGGGTAGAATTGGCTAAAGCTGTCTACTTTTTGCCTGCTAGATTCCTCATATTATCGAGGAGTCTTAATGGGAAGGAAATGTTTCTGCTGAGATAAAATTTAGTGCTTTGCCCTCTATCTTTAGAGAGGATCAGTACAAAGCTATCCATTTCAACAGCGATCCTGTAGCTTGTAAACAACCATAGTTGAAGATATCATCCACTTTGTTACTAAGTGTCCCTTATATAAGAACTAAGTGATAAATTCTTGCTTGAGTTTAGTTTCAGGACTAATCCTGTCTCTGAAGATGAATTTGTCTGTTTTCTCTTGTCAGAAAACAAAACTTGTTTTCCCTTTTGCCTTCATTGCCAGAAGCTTAAGAATCACATTCAATGCCCATCTGGAATCTGTGCAACTCAAATGCTTGCCTAGGAGCCTCTGCTCTCACCACTCCCTTCAGATGGATGATCTTAGTTCTGTTTTCTCCCTAATTATCCTTATTGTGCTGCTATATAAATTATATAAATTTTCTGAGAGTAGGTGGGTTCATAAATTCTTAATAATCAAATAAAAATAATGGAGAAGGAACAGTGTGGATTTAAAGTCTAGGCCAGTGAAAAGGTTGTGAAGACATTTTCCCAATTTGGCATACTGTTGAGAAAATTATTTAGGTTTACTTTAAACTATGCTTAACCTTCGAAGGCTCTACAAATGTTCTTAGATAATGAGGACTTACATAAGGGAATACACAAGGCTTACATGAGGGATACATAAGGAAAGAAATTTAAATATTTGTAATTTTTTAATGACTGAACTAAGATCTAATTTCTTTTCTTCTTACCTCATTTTCATAGGAAAAGAACAGAAACATAAACCCAAAGCTTCATAACAAATATGCAGTTAGGCAAAACAAATCCCCTCATCAGCCATATCTAAAAATGTTTCATTTTGTATCACAATATATCAGCCCTCTATCAGGAAATGGGTAGCATGTTTTATCATGATTCCCCTGGAATTGTGAATGATTGGTGTTGATCAGAGCTCTTGAGACTTTTGAGGTTGTTTACAATCTTTACAATGTCATTTTTATCCCTACCCTAAAGATTCTTACATATAAGATTTTTAAAAACCTAAAGCCACAATGAATTATCAGAAGCATCAAACAAACATTTCAGTTTTTGTACATACTCCCAAACTGCTTCTAAAACCAATTAAGAGAATTTGGCCTATTTCTGCATTGCAGGGAATTGTCCACCTAAATTGTGGAGTTTTTGAGGCTGGTTCTGGGACATCAAGGCCAATGGATAAACTTCTGGATGGGGAGCTTCTTGAAACTGAATTCAAAATTTGGATCTTTCGTTCTGACCTAGGGCAAAGTACAGAGTTAGAAAATCTCAGAGTAGGAAAAGTCTTCAGAAGCCTTCCTTCTAATGCTAAGTATACAGGACCAAAAAACTCCTTTTTCCCCCTCAACTGTAAAATGAGGAAACTGGTTTAGAACCTAAGGGTGTCAAACATAGCTCATGGGCAGAAGGAGAGTAGTAAAGTTTACTAGTGAGGCAGAATCAGATAAAAATATAATTGGGAAATGAATAACAAAATAAATAAAAATATAATATAACATAGCTAATGTTAATTTGTGGTTTTCTAAGTCAATTTGTGGCCCACAGAGATTATTGCTATTTGAATTTAACACTACTGATGCCCATCAGTTGGGGAATGGCTGAATAAGTATATTGTATATGGTATACGAATGTTATAGAACATTATTATTCTTTAAGAAACAATCAGTAGGATGATTTCAGAGAGGGCTGGAGAGACTTACATGAACTGATGCTGAGTGAAATGAGCAGAACCAGGAGATTATTGTACACGGCAACAACAAAATTATATAATGATCAATTCTGATGGCTATGACTCTTTTCAACAATGAGATGATTCAGGCCATACATATTTTGAAAATAAAAAACTATTATTTTAAAAAATAATTAAACATCACTGTTTTAGATAATCTCTTATCCCTTTTAGGTCAAAAGTTAAGGACTGGAAAGTACTTTTACATAATCTCGTTTGATCCGAACAACAACTCTGTGATTATCATCCCCATTTTATAAGTAAGGAGAATGAAGTACTGAGAAGTTAAGCAATTTCCCCAGAGCTGTCTTTGCTTTCAGATCTTGTTGATTACAAGTCAACACTCTATCCACTATGCCACAGTTCCCTCACCCCAGTTGATCACCCTATACAACTTAAGGAAGATCTTCAGTGAGGAAAATCACACTGCTTGATAAAAAGAAGAACAAGCAAGTATTGCTTGATGAGAGTTCATTTGAAAAATACCTGGAAGTTTTAGTGGACATTTAAATATGAGTCAATAGTATGATATAACTTCCCAAAAAAGTTAGACTAGATGAATGATTTGTTCTCTATTTGCAAGAGCTTTCTTTTTTAAAAATTCTAGAATAAGACTTTTTCCCTTCAACTTGTTAGATTTGCTCCAGCATTCTAAACAATCAAGGCTTTTTGAATCCTGACCATATTGCCAATTATGTTGGCTGTCTCTCCAAGTTTTGTATCATCTGCAAATGTGATGGATAGGCCAGTTCTGCCTTTATGCAGGTCATTGATTTGGGGGACTGGGGGTGGGGAAAAACGTAAAAGAACCAGCACAAGACCAAACCCAGATCTCTGGGGCACTCTACTGGAAATCTTCCAAACTGAGATAGAAGTATTAATGATGACAATTTTTGGGGTTCCAACACTCCCTGAGTACTAAATTCATTTAACTATGCCATACTTTAACTCACTTTCTTCAAACTTTTCAACAAATATGAGAGAATTTGCTAAAATCGAGGTAAATTATATCTATAGCATTCCCTAGGCTTACCAGTCTAATAACACTATCACAAAAGTAAATGAAATTAATCTGTTATGTCCTATTTTTGATGAAGCCACTTTCGATCTTTGGGATCCTTGCTTCCTTTTCTAGATATTCATTAATCACCTTTTTAATAATATGTTGTAACGTTTTACATGACATTAAAGTTAAATTCATTGGCCAATGATTTGCTGAATCTGTCCACTTTGGGTTTTTTTTTTTTTTTTTTGAAAATTAAAACAACATGGGCTCTTGTTGAATTCTGTACTGCCTTTCCTATTCATTGTGACTTTTCAAAGGTGACTGACATTATTTAAGCAGCTAGATATGCTAGTTTGTTCGTTACTTTTGAATATAATTTATGTAAGTCTGGTTACCTGAATTCATCAAGGACAGCTCTTACAATGCTCTTTTACTATGTCTCTAGCTATCTCAGTTATCAATTTTCTTTTTTTTAATATAAAGCTTTTTATTTACAAAACATATGAGTTACCTTTCAACATAGACCTTTGCAAAAACTTTTTTTCCCCAAGCTTTTCCCCTCCTTCCCCCCACCCCCACCCCTAGATGACAGGTAATCTAATACATGCTAAATAGGATAAATTATATGACAAATACAATACATGTATACATATCTATACAGTTATCTTACTGCACAAGAAACATCAGATCTAGAAAGAGAAGAAGAAAAAAACAACCTAAGAAGGAAAACAAAATGCATGGAAATATTCACAGAAAGCGTTAAAATGCTGTGTTGTGGTTCACTCTCAGTTCCCACAGGCCTCTCTCTGGATGTATATGACTATCTTCATCGCAGAACATCAGTTATCAATTCCCTATTAGCCATTTATTTGTCCTTTCCAGTTCAAAGATCATTCTTCTTGGCAGAGAAAACAGAAATGAATGACTTAACCTCACTGAACTTCAATTTCCTCTATAAAATGAAGGCATTGTATTAACTTGGTGATCTCTAATGTCCATTTCACTCCAATTCTATGACTTTCTTGTAGGTTTCCATAAATTTCAAACTCCTTAACTTTATGACAGTGTTATTGTATAAACCAGAAACCATTGATTTTCCCATTAAATCACTATGTGGTATTGGTCATGTTAAATTACCTCTCTTTGCCCAAGGCTTCCCTATAAAATGAGAATGCTTTTCACCCTTCTTATGGCTAACAGATTTGATTATTTCTACAGAATACCAGTCTGGACAAAGCAAAATTTAAAAATATGTGAAGTTTGTCTTCCTTTACACCCTCCCTTTCTATATCTTCTCCCTCTTTCCAGTATCCTAGTGTTTTCCATCTCAAAGTAACTCTTATGAGTCATGAATGCCTAATATGAATTAGTTCATTGCTATCCTTTTTCAGGAATATTTACATTTTAATAAAGGAGGGATCCAAAGCAATAAATTGCTATGTAATGGTAGATACTATGATAGATCATGATGAAGTTGCTTTGGAACTGCTGGGTCTACCTTTGACTTTTCTAGACATTCATTAAATAGTAAAATGAATGTATGCCTTTAGTAAAATATTCTAGAATTTTACAAGACACAGAAGTAAATTTTAATGGATTAAAGTTTGCTTACTCCATTCGCTTTGAATTTTTGAAAATTGAGACAACATGGATCTTTGCCCAATTGGATAGTGCCTTTCCTCATACTAGAAAAGTAAATACCTACTTATAAAGTCAATCTTACTCTGAAATTTTGGGGAAAGAAGCTTCACAAAAGCTTAAAGAAGGATTAGGAGGGAAGGGGAGAATTACTTTTTCTTGGGATTTGAATGTCACTTTGAAACCACCTAAATTGGTTCTTTCCAATTTTTCTAGCCACAAAATGTCAATATTAAGGATAATGATGACTGATCTCACTCACATGCCAAAGGAGCAGGAAGGTTTCTATTTTGTTTCCATGAGCCCTAAGAGTTTATCATAGGCTCCAGCAAAACAGCAATCAATGTGGCCACGTGGCAACCAACCAGCATTTAGTACAGTCTTACTCTTTGTGAAGCACCATGCTAGGTGATGAGCATATTTGGACAAAAATAAAATAATCTCTGCCCTTTAATCTTCCTTTCTATCATCAGGAAAGACAACATGCTTGCCTGGTTACTGGGACCAAGGCTCCCAAAGGGCAGTCTGACCATTCCTTCTATGACTCCTTCTCTTGGGTCCCCATCTGTCATGGAGGGAGGTAGGAGGCTCACATAAGTACAGCTATCATTATTTGATGCTAATCCTGGTACTTTATGCAGGCCTGCCAGCCTGGCTTCTTTTGTCCCCAGAAAGCAATGGTCTGTAACTTCCTCCGGGCTCAACTATTTGGCTGAACAAGAACAGCTGGAAAATGAACTCCATCATGGTCCCTGATGAGCATCCTAGGGCTAATACCACCATCATAAAAAGTCCTTCTGAACCTCCACATACTGTATTGATTGTTTGAACCATTTAGAATGGACTTAAATCTGGGAAGGAACTAATGCTTGCTTGATCCAAGCTGCTAAACTCTTCAAAAATTCATATCCACACTCTTCATGGCCCTTGATTTTCCATTGATGATGTGTTCCTCAGGCCCCTTCTTCGGTGTACATGACTGGAACCATCAGGCCTTCCAGGATCTAGAAAACACAGACCTGTTCAAAAATGATTTGGATACAGAAAAAAATTTCTATTTCAAGGATGGCAAAACAGAACAGGCAAAAATAAAAGCTAAGGGGAGGTGGAAGGCCAGCTTTGTCTCTATGGTAAATAAACTGAAAGTTGGTTTTATTTCTTTGTAAATGTTCCACACAGGCCTCCCTTCTGCCATTCTCTTTAGTCACTTGTGAAGGCTGAAATGGGGAGGGCATAATGTTCTAAAGAATTTTAGAGGGTAGCCTGACTCAATCCCCAAGAATTGTACCCAGGAATAATTTGTTTTGCCTACAGAAAAAAAAAAACACACCACAGGAGAGTCAGATATGTGAACGTTGGATCTTGCCTAGTTGACTCTGCTATGCTTAAAGATCAGTGTTTGTTTTAAAAATCCATTTATATTGCAGACTTTTGGTGTATGTTGAATTACATGGAAAAAAAGTGAGATAAATCAGCCTCAAAGTGTTTTCAAATGCAGTTGGGCAATGACACTTCCTTTGGTCCATGCTTTGACCCCAGGAGCATCTAAAATATACTGTTCCCTCCTTATCTGTCTTTTAACAGGAAAGGCTCCTTTCTTCCTCCCCTCTCTAATAGCATACTATCTGACCCATCCTGTACTCTTCTTATCTTTGTATGCATTAGAATTAAATATGTGTGCAATGTCTTCTTAGTCCACCTAGATATAAATCCCCTTAAACAAAGAGTCTGAGTCTTATTCATCATAGTATCCTCAATGTTCTTGCATTATAATAATAAGCAAATAATTATAATATTATATATATAATATAATAAATAAGCAAATAAACAAAATAAACAAAAAATAAGGAAAATGCTTATTAATGGACTCATAGATTTAGAGATGGAAGGATCTCTGAGACCATATAATTACATCCCTTCATTTTACATATGAGGAAACTGAGACACAGAGAGGTTAAATGAGCTGTATAGGGATATGCAGTAAAAGTCAGTGGTAGATTTTAAACCTAAGTCTTTGTGACCAGAAATCCAGCATTTTATCTAGAACATAGTCTGAATGTTTGCTGAATTGAACTGAATTCTCCTTTCATTCCTGTTCTTCCTATCAAAAGCATGCAGCTACCTAGATCAAGCATCCTAACTCCATTATTTACTAGTTGTGTGGCCACCAGGTAGCTATTTCACCTGCCTTTTATCTGCTTTGGTTTATTTATCTGTAAACTGGGAATAATCATCTGTAGGATTTTTATTTAGTAAGTGCTTCTCAAAAATAGCTATTATTATATAAATAATTAGTATATAATTATAATATCATTATATAATATAAATACATAACAGATAATATATTTATATAATTATAATTGTGTATAATATATAATTCTATAAATAATTGTTATATAATTATAATATGAATAAACATAATTAATGATAATTGGTATGTTATTATATACACATAAGGCGTTTATTGTTAATGTTCTTGTTATAGTTTTCATTGTCATTAACATTATCAATAAATGTTTACCAAGCATAAGGATTGTGGTAAGTACTGGATACTCACAAAAGCAAAGGCAGTCTCATCCTTTCATTAGAGTCTGGTTGGTGAGATAGGACACACATGTAAAAATAAAAATAGCAATATGAGACAGCAGGTGATAAGTGCCAAATTAGTAGTATAACACCTGGCAGGTAGCAGATGCTCATTAAATGCTGTAAGTATGTATGAGGTGGTATGGAAAAATAATGGCCATCAGAGAGGAGAGGGTTATGTCACTGCATATAGGCACAAATAAACATAACACATTAATGGGACAACGAGAAAACCTCCTTTGATGGGAGCAGAGTGAACGTAAGAAAGAAGTCAAAAATGAGGTTGAATCCAGCCTTGAGAAAGCCTTGGGTACCAATGGAAGCCTTTGAGCAGAGGAAAGACAGGCACAAAGAATTCCCCACCCCCCAGAAATGCCATATGTTTGTATGCAAACTCAAGCAAGAAGCGGCAAAAGATGCTGCGTTTCCCTGAAGCCCTACTTTACCTGATTTCTGTCAGGCTCTAAGCACATGGGATGGTGCTCCTTTCCATGGCTGACATGAGCCAGATGCTAACAGCTGCTTGCGTGTATGTCACAGATGCTCACAGCTATTTTTCTTCCCCTGCTGCAGGCCACAGACTCCGATTATGAAGATGAACTGCCAAAGCATTCCTTTGTTAACCATTACATGAGCGACCCTACCTACTATAACTCCTGGAAGCGCCAGACCAAGGGGGTAAAGCCCCCGGCAGCCTACAGATACGAAGAGTGTGCAGCCAGTGAGACCGAGCCCTACTTCCAGACTGTCATCACCACACAGAGTGCGGGGGGCGTGTATACCCCAACGGGACAACAGGCCCCGGGCTCTCGAACTCCAGTTACGGGTTTCTCTTCGTTTGTCTGACGCTCTCCAAGCTACGGCACAGTGGGAACTCCCGCCGACATTGGGGTGACCCAGCGCAACACCTGGGCGGGTGGTGAGGGCAGTGAACCATGGGTAAATTTCTCTATCAGGGTAGAATGGATGCGAACATTCACAAGTCTATTTTTTTGAAGACAATCAACTCCGACAACAGAGCTGAAGTTTTGTTTAAAAACAATTTCTGATAAGTGACAACTTTAGCCACTTGTGAATAGTAGGATTTCAGTTGGAAGTTTTTTTTTTTTTTTAAATCCTTTCTGTAACAATCACTGCAAGAAGCAGCTGCCCTTTCCTTTCCTTTTTCCTTTTCTTTTCTTTTTAAGAGAAGGTGTATTTCATAGGGGCAGGGGCATGGCGCCTTTGAGACTTCAAAAGATTTCCAAACGTTCCATTTCTCCATCTTAAAGGCCAGGTAGGAATGATGAAGTGTGAAAGCAGTGTGAAACATTAGGACGGTCTCCTAGCCTACTACTTTCTCCTTTCTACCTCCTCTGTAGGAAAAACAGCCGGTTCACATGATTCTCCGTGGTATAACAACCTGGGTTCACTCTCGGTGTTTTGATAATGAATATTCTCCCTGTGCTCAGTTCTGACATCCCCTCCCCTCACCCCCGCTCCAATCCATTCCTAAAATACTCCTACTTGGCAGTTTTGAGCAGAGAAAATGTTCTTGGCACAAGATAATACAAATGGAAAGTCATTCCAAGGTGATATGGTTTTGGTCCTGTTGTGGGTCAGGTCCTTCCCTGTGTGTTCTATCCCACTGGTAATTTAACAAACAAGCAAACAAAGGCCAGGTGGTACAGGAAGAATGACCTGAGGTTGGCTGGCAACAGCCCAGTCATGAGAGCTTGAGAAACTGCTTCCATCCCATAGAGGCAAAAGACACACAGCCTTCCCTTGCTAAACCAGGCAGAAAGACCATATTTTCAGAATTGCCTGACGCTTGAGGAGGATTCCAAGAAGGTTTTTTAAAAACCATTTTAAAAAATATATGTCACACTAAATGAGTAGTCTTTGGTGTTTCCAGGTGCCTTTTTCTTAATTGTTCAGCTTTGTACATGGAAAAGCTAGTGTGTCTCCAAATAAAGCAAAACAGCTTTTGAAAAAAGCAAGGTTGTGAATTACCTCCTGCACATTTTAAGGCTCCTTTGGTGCACTCCAGCTCCAACCCTTGTTGGGTTTTTTATTTTTAACTAAGAATTTGTTTTCATTTGTTTTATATTCTCTGCCTTCTTGACCTCTGAAGCTGTTGTCAATCCTCAAAAAACCAAGGTTAGCTCTCAACCTAAGAAGGATGGTTGAGTTTGGGAGGCTTCTGGGGGGGGGCGAGGTTGTATGTTTTTGCTTTTATTATTGATATTCTAGTTGATCCCCCACCCCAATCCCAGCTGCTGAAACTACTAGAAAAAACTCCTAGTCTAGAGTAGGATCCTATCAGTTTGTTTTTGCTACAAGTGTCTGAAAACTATAGAACTATCCATTGGCTTGTTGGTTTCTATCCTAGGGGCTAGCCTGAATGTTGTCATTTTCCTGCAAGTTGTGTGTGTGTGTGTGTGTGTGTGTGTGTGTGTGTACACATGTAAGTATGTGCAAGTGTGACCCTCTTTTTGCCACTGAGCACCAGCAAGGTTAGAACTGCCTGGGCTTCTAGAAACCCCCTCGAGAAGGGCAAAACATCTTCTGCAGGTTGTCAGCATCTCTTGAGGGCAAATGCATAACTGAGAGAAAATTTATTCATCAGTCACATGTCACTGCTCTGCCTTCAGGGCACAAGGAATAACTGGATAGTATCTGGCACTACCAGGGATCAGTTCTTCTAAACCCCAATGTAGAAAAACTTATGGTTTGTCATCCCTTCTTTGCCTTCCTGGAGCAGGAGGGGCTACCTTCTTCCTAAATGAAGATTTTGATCGTCAGGACTAGCCACCAGTTGCTGTAGAAAGTACTGATTAGGGAAAAAAATTCTTGGGTTGAGTAGAAGGGAGAGAATATGATGAAGGGAAAGAAATACTTTTAAGTGAAAGTTTTGGGAGCTGTGGAGGAAAAAAATTTAAACTCTAAACCAAAAATCCTAGAAGGTCCGTCCAAAGGCTTTTCAACATGAGATAACTACCCACAGTTCACTGTCCAGAAAATTACTCAGAAGTCATGAGCTATGTAGTTATGGGTTCTTTCTCACCCATGGGTGACCACAAGACAACCACAATACAAGCAACTTGAAATTCTTTTGAAGATGAATACATAGAGAACATGGACAAAACCACTGCCTTTTGCGCACTTTGACTGCTCTCTTAAGCCATACGGACATTGCTTTAATTAATGAACTAAAGTTTGAAACGTCTTAGTTTGGGGATGATTTGGTTGGATTTTAAAAAAAAATTTCAGTGAAAATAATAACAGGTTTTTTTTTGGAGTTCATGGTATTTCTTGTATCATCTATTTTTAGTAAACTTTTTTTTTTGTATAGAATTGTTTGTACAATATAGCTGCCTTGGCGCTGTGATCACTGTCAGGATATTAGTATCTGCACATGACTTAACCACTTTGGGGGACCATGGACTTGAAAGAGGTTTTATGC
Organism: Myrmecobius fasciatus; assembly: GCA_023553655.1. Lineage (NCBI taxonomy): Eukaryota > Metazoa > Chordata > Mammalia > Dasyuromorphia > Myrmecobiidae > Myrmecobius > Myrmecobius fasciatus. Next base: position 173,428 of record JAJPUD010000688.1, on the reverse strand, counting down.
CCAATGGATAGATCAACCCCAACTTAGGATAGAATTTCCTAGAGCAATGTAGTCACTAGGAAGTAACCACTCTCATCTGTATTAGAAAAACAGAAAATGATTATCATCCAAGAGGAATGGATGGTGGGTTTAATGCTTTCCTCTAAAAGAAGAAAGGAATTTTATAGATGAAGACCGAGGAAATGTCTCCTCACATCTGCTGTAAAGTTAGAAAACATCTTGTTTGTCAGTAGAAATGAAGTCTCCCTAGTAAAGATCTTAAATGAACTTATTTTAGGATTTGTTAATATCCAATAGGATATGTCCTTTGTACATGAAGATTATGCTCCTCACTCTCAAGAGGACATGCACTCTTAGCTGTTTTTCTAGGAATGGAGATACTTATTCACTCATCCATCTCTACTTTCCCACCTGGTTCCCCTTATTTGATGCAGGTTTGCCTGATAGATAGCTAGAATTAGAATGTTATCCAAGACCACAGAAGAGTTTTATTAGCACCAAGTTTCTTGGTGCCCTTAGAGATTGAACACGTGAGCTTGGTCCCTAGCACTGTTTTCAAGTCAATTGAGCTAAATTAAGTCAAAAAGTTCCACTCCTTCCTTCAGCTTATCTGATCTCCCTGTCTTTAAAAGAAATCTATTCAATATCATATCAAAAGAATATGGTATGGTGGGCAATCCAGGAATCTAGTCCCAAGAACTAATGAATAAGAGAGGCCTGTGAAAGCACACAGCCCACCTAGATGCCAGCAGATATGTGTGCTCACTTTGTAAACTTTTTTTAATTGCTGTGCTTGTATTTGGCTATGATTGGACCGTAGCATGGTTTTTGCATCAATGATTTGTAGCATGATTTTCATTTCTTAAAAATTTTAGCACACAATGTAGTTATTCTCCCAATTCACAATCCATGTATTTAAATGTGGTTCTTCATTAACTAACACCTCATCTCTGTAGTGTGAACTGGGTCAAAAGGTGGGAACAATGTAAAGCTTTTCAGCTGAGCTAGTCAGCTCCAATGATAAGTAGTTGAGTTACTTTTCATTCCTGGGCCTACCATGTATCTCCCATCCTCTCTCCATTCATGAATAGTTTGAAATCAATCTAGAAATTAAGAAGAGAAATTTATAAAGGTTTCCCTGCAGTGTTTCCTGTGGTTGTGCAGAAAACCAGAGCTCATTTAAAAAAACAAACACACACAAACAAAACACTCCAAAAAACTAATCTATAGAAAGACAGAGAGGTGCTTTGGGTACAATTTTAATAAAATTTGTTTTTCCTTAAATTCTTGTCGTTTTCTTCAAGCAGCATGCACCCATATGGCCAGGAGTCTTTGTGAGTCATGGGGAGCAACTCTATCTTGGTTACTAAATATTCTGACAACATGAGTGGGGGGCACTTTGACTTCAACCACACTGGGGACAAAATAGCCTTTTCAGGATCCAAACTCCATTCATACTGAAGTGCTAAAGATGGGACGCTATGATGGGAATGGAAGAAGCATTAGCCTAGGAGTCCAGAGTTCTGGGGTTTTGACCCATATCAACTATTAACCACCTGAGTGATCTTGGACTAGTCGCTGGTTTTATTGCTTCTTTCCTCAGTAAAAATTAGTGAATTGGTCAGGCTGGTTGGCCCTCTAAAGTTTGTAAGTATGTCCTTTACATATTTGCTATGATCTGAGAGTTCAACTTTCTACTCAAGTCACTTAAGGGGTTGACAGTACAAGATCTGGCTGGGACCATCCTGATGGTTCACTAAGCTCTGATAGTTAAGTTGTCTAGACTAAAAAATATTAAAATTACAAAACTGATATTATAGAGATAACAACTGAAAGTCCTCAAGGGCCAGGAGACAGGTTTCGATGTGAATATCCAATCTTCCAAATTATTTTGTAGTCAAGCTTTCATTAATTTCAAATGATGCTCACAGATTAGTCCTTTGGCCCTAGCTTAGAATTTGCTGACAAACAGCTGTCTGTTCTCTCACTGGATCCAGCCTGTTACCCACATCCCCTAAGAACTCTTGGCCTTTTGTCACTGAAGGCCTGTTGTCTCACCCCACTTAAACAAGCTGTAACTGCAATACACCAAACCACTGGTTACAGGGATCCTTAGCAATATAGTTCCAAAATGAACATAGCAGAATGGAATCCAGAGCTGGCAGGAGAAGGGGAGTGGGAATAGAAGGAGGAAACTCTATTGTTCTCCAATCCATAATAGTTCCTTGCACCTCACAGTTCTCCAGTCCATAATAGTTCCTTGCACATCACAGTTCTCCAGTCCATAATAGCTCCTTGCACATCACAGTTCTCCAGTCCATAATAG
>JAJPUD010000688.1:114089-170202 GCA_023553655.1 Myrmecobius fasciatus | reverse complement strand
TCCTTGCACATCACAGTTCTCCAGTCCATAATAGTTCCTTGCACATCACAGTTCTCCAGTCCATAATAGTTCCTTGCACATCACAGTTCTCCAGTGCATAATAGTTCCTTGCACATCACAGTTCTCCAGTCCATAATAGTTCCTTGCACCTCAAAGTTCTTCAATCCATAATAATTCCTTGCACATCAAAGGTACTTAATAAATATAACTTGTCTTTTCTCTCTTAGAATGAACACATCCTCAAACCCACTGGTTGCTTCCCTGATAATTGTTTTAACCCCACAAAAACTGCCCCCCCCCATCATTCCCTAATCCCTGGCACTGTGTCCAAGCAGCATGTGCTGCTGTTGTGCCAATGAGACACCAGGAGAGGGCACTGTATCACTTCAAGAATATGTCTTGCTTCTGAGAAGCTGCCAGGTGGAAATACACTGGGGATATCCCAGCTAATAAGACAACAGGGTTATAAGGAAGGGGAAGAGGGAAAGCTGTGTTGGCCCTGGAAGCAGTCACTAGGCAGCTGATCAGCCAAAAATAAGGCTGAGCCTTTTTCCTCTCCATTCCTCCCTACTATCTTGTGGTCATCACCCAACTGCCTCCAACCCACAGGCACATTCCAAATTTAAAAGCCAAAAGTTAACATTTTCCTCATCCAGATCAAGGTACAAGAAACTGCAATTTGTCCAGAGAATTAACCCTTGCTAATAATGGGGAGTTTAGAATTAGTACCATGGATCTAGAAGCTATGAAAGGCTAGAGTTGGGTGGGGAACTGGAGTAACAGTGGGAGAGGGTGGTTGTTCACTGTCTCCCTCAATTCCAGTCTGTTAATACGATGTAAAAACACATACTAGATTTGCTTTTGTCCACAACACACTTTGTGTCGATGAAAGAACTCACTGAAGACAACCATTTATCACAGTGAAAAGACCCCATTATCTTGTCTAATTGAAATCAGATGAAAGCACTGTGGAAAGATGGAAGAGCAGAGGAGATGAAAGCAGCTTTAAAATTAACCAATATGGATTTCAGCTGAGCTCTTGCTTTGTTTGGAGGCTCACGACTTCTCTCCATCAGCAACACACATGCTTAGGGGCATTTGGGGAGAATTTCTCCACTGGAGCAGGTACAGAGCCCTGAGCCACATGGCTTGTTTATTGCTGAGGTGGTCAGTGGGCTGATCCCCAGGGTCAGACTGGTTGGCTCTCTAAAGTGGAGGGCCCAACCTTGTAAGGATGCCCATGGGATCAGCAGCTCAACTTTCTCCTTGAGTTAGTACAAGACCTGACAGAGACCACCCTGGAAGTTCACTAAGCATTCCAGTGGTGTGTCTTTAAATGGGTCTGTGAGTTTGTTCTTTGAAACTTAAAAGTCTAACTTTGGAGTCTCCGGATGGATCACAGAGGCTCTGTTCTTAATACACATAGATCCAATTTCACCTGAAAGAGCATAGGATCATACATTTAGAGCTGAAAAGTATCTCATTCAACTCATTTTTTTTTTTACAAAAAAAGGAAATGGAGACAGAATTTGGTTAATTGATTTATCTGTGGTCACACACTAAAAGGCAGGATTTGATTCCAGATCTTCCTGACATCAGTCAACACACCATACATTTCTGGGGTTCATCCAGGATCAAGCCTTATGGAACAGATTATGGAGTGGGAGGTTCCCCCAGTCCAGACACACACTGGCAAAGCATTATTCCGGACTAGGGGAGGGTCAGTGGATATAAAAATTACATAAATACACATAGTACAACATAGAGAGTGTACTAGCAAGAGTGTAGATCAGGAAAGACTTCATGGAGGAAGTGGCCCAGGTTCTGACATTTGAAAGAGCAAGAGTTTTAGATGAAGCTTTAAAAAGGGTCTGGTACAAAGGAGAAATTGAGAATGAGATGTCAGCTTATGTGAACACACAGAAATAAAAGGAGTATCATAAAGGGGTCTGGCCAGGTCAGAGCCTTCCCTTATTGTGAGTCACCTTGCATGGACACCTTGCAGGGAAGAAGTTCCTTGTGCCTGAAATTCTAATCCTAACTAAAGTGTACAGGACAGCAGGATAAGGTGCTTCTTAGCAAGCTAATAAACCTTTTCATCATCAAAGGAGAGATTCATAAAAATGGCAATCTATTATTAATAAAGTACCAATAATGGGCAGCCAGGGTATCATGGGAAGTGCACTGATCTTGGAATCAGGAACACCTGAGTTTAAATCCCACCTATAACACTAACTGTGATTCTGATCAAGTCACTTACTTTCTTTGTCCCTCAGTTTTTTCTCTGTAAAAATAAAGGGGAGGGAGATGTTGGACTCAATGGCTTCTAGAGACCTTTCTAACTCCAAGTCTTTGATCTACTAGCAAACCCCTTTCTATCCCACATCCGCCAGCCCAGTCCAAATCCTCATCCCCTCCCAGCCAGGCTATAGCAATAGCTCCTAATTGGTTTCTCTGCTTCAGGCATCTTTCCTCTAGACTGCACATCCCACATACATACTAAATTGATGTTGCCAAAATGTGGATTTAATGTCATTTGTCTTCTCAATAAACTAGTGATTGCCCATTACCTCTACCATCAAACCTAAAAGTCCCCTGGCATACCTGCCCTGTCCTAGTCTACTCCCTCCCTTTCCTCCTCAGAAATACCTCCTTCCTTGCTGTTCCTAATAAATACTGCTTGAAGGTTTGCAAAGCACCTTGCAAGTATTACCTCTGTCCTGACAACTCTCCAAGGTAAGTGCTATTAATATTCCCATTTTCCATACAGAGAACTGAGGAAGAGAAGGTTTAATGACCTCCCAGGGTCTTTCTGATTCTGCATCCAGCACTCAGTCCACTTTGCCACTGAATTTCTTACACAATACTCCATCTCCCCTCTCTGCATTTCTGAACTACTTTTATCCCAGCCCTGGAATGATAATAGCTTCCATAAGAATGAGGGAAATAATAAATAGGAATCTGTGGTATAGACATTTAATAGAATGAAACTAATCTTGGTGTCTTTGAGACTGGATAAACCCAGATAAGAAGGTGACTTCTGAGTTGACTTGTAAGAGGTAAACAGAGATTAAGTGATTTGGCTAGGATCACACCATTGTTGAGTCCAAACTCAATCCAAGAACTCAGGTGTTCTTGACTTGAGACCCAGCATTCTACCCACTACACCACTTCACTACCCTATATTTGTATGAAAATACTATAAAACAGGATTAATTTGTGGTTTTCTAAATCAATATTTGGGATTGACATGACTGATCTAGTCCATCACTCCCTTGTAAGTAAAGAAACTGAGAGAGATTATGATTTGCCCAAGTTTACATGAGAAGCAAGTGAGTAAGAGATGAGAGGAAGGGCAGGGGATTGATTCCCAGTCTCCTGTTGCAAATTCCAACCCTCCTTCCCATCTTAATCCTGTTTGCCTCAGTTTCCTCATCTGTAGGCCTACTCTACATTATTGCCTATTTTAAGCACAGAACAAATTTGAAATGTCTAATAGACAGGGCTTTGAAAGTGGAAATCAGGAAAATCTTTAGAGCTAGGCAAATGGATCTAAAATCATCTGAATAGAGTTAATAAATGGGAATTGGAAGACACTTTAGAAATCATAATCTAAAAATCCTTAATGTGAATTTGAAGAAGTTGAGAAAATTTTCTTAGTATTTTGATAACAATTTCAATATAACTGGTTTCTTTTTAATCCAAAGTATTTGATTTCATGCATTGAAATAGTATGGACTTTAGTAAACATGTATTAAGTCATTAATAATCATATAACAATAAATAGATTATTAATTAATTTATAGTTGTTGGATTGTTTCAATTGTTTGTGGCTCTTAGTGACCTATTTATGGGAAGGTTTTCTTGGCAAAGATACCAGAATGGTTTGCCATTTCCTTCTCTAGCTCATTTTACAGATAAGAAAAATTGAGGCAAACAGTGTTAAGTAACTTGCTCAGGGTTACAGAGCTAGTAAGAGTCTTAAATTGTGTTATGAATGGACAAATATGAGTCTTCCTACTTTGTATTGTATCCACTATACCACCTAGCCACCTAATTAATTTATTAGGTATTTATTGATAATTATATGCAAAGTATTGTGTAAAGAATTCAAAGACAAAACACAATTCTAGCTCTCAAGATGCTCACAGGCTAAAGGGGAAGACAATATATAAACAACACAAATCATAGATAGGGAAAATTGGAAATAAGGGGGAAAAACTAGAATTGGGGGTTGGGGCAGCAGGGAATTAGGAAAGGCTTCCTATAGAAGGAAGAATTTTACCTGGGACTTGAAGGAAGTCAGAGAGGCCAAAGGTAGGGATGGGGAGGGAGTTATGGGAGCCAGCCAGAGAAAATGCCTGGAAGATGGAGTGTTGTATTGGAGGAACAGGCAGGAAGCCAGCTCTGATTTTCCATGAACCCATTTGGAGTTTTCTTAGCAGAGATACTAGAGTGGTTTGCCATTTCCTTTCTTAGCTCATTTTACAGATGGGGAAACTGAGGCAAACAGGATTAAGTGGCTTGCCCAGGGTTATACAGCTAATTGTCTCAGAGGCCAAAACTGGAGCTCAATCCATTGTGGTACCAGCCTGGCTAAGCAAAAGGCTAGTCCTATCATTTTGAAGATGTGGGAGCAGTGGTTCAAAGTTGTCAAATGACTACTTTAATGTCATATAGGAAATAGGAGAGCTGGGATTTGAACTCAGATCCTTTGGGATCTCAATAAGCTGGAAGTGAGGTCTTCCTTCTCTGAATTCCTTATAAGTCAGTTAAAAAAAACAAAAACAAAAACAAAAAAACAAAAAACTTCTTCCTTAGCAGTTCTGCATTTGGTTCCTAAACTTTTATTTTATTTTATTTTTTACCTGAACTTAACAAACACAAAAGGAAATGAACATTTCTGTTTACACTGCAGAAATGCCTCATTAGTACTTCCTTGTCTCCTAATTGTTTAATGGCTGCTTTAGATTATGAACTGCTAGAGGTATGGCTCCTCTCTTTAATACATCCTATGGGCCCCAGCCCAGTCATGTTCCCAGAAGAGGTACTCAATAAATAATATTATAGGGCAGCTAAATGACTCAGTGGGACTCATCTTCTTGAGTTCAAATCCAGCCTCAGATGCTTACTAATTGTGTGACTATAGGTCAAGTCATTTAATCCTATTTTCCTCCAATTACTCATTTGTAAAATGAGCTGAAGAAGGAAATGGCAAACTACTGCAGTATCTTTGCCAAGAAAACTCCAAATGGGGTCAGAGTGAGCCAGACACATTGAACAATGAATGATAAATCAAGTGACTATAAACTCCTTAAAGTCAGAGTTTTTTTTTCTCTTTTTGTCTTTCTATTATCACTTAACCCCAATTGCCTCACCAAAGATTAAAATCACCGGCCCAAAAAACAATTATTGGACTACCTGAAAACTATGATCAATAGAGCATAGATATCTTACAAAAAATTATCAAGGAAAATTGCCCTGATATTCTAGAATCAGAGGGTAAAATAAATTTGAAATCTCCTGAAAGAGTTCCCAATATATGAAAATTCCCAGGAATATTATAACCAAATTCCAGAGTTTCCAGATCAAAGGGAAAATATTTCAACCACCTAAGAAAGAAAGAATTTAAATATTGTGGAACTACAGTTCAACATAACTCAAGATGTAGTAGCTACCACATTAAAGAATTGAAGGGCTTAGAATATGATATTTCAGAGAGTAAAAAGGCTAGGACTAAAGGCAAGAATCATTTACCCAACAAAACTGAATATAATCGTTGAAGAGTGAAAAATAGATATTCAATTAAATGGAAGACTTGCAAGCATTCCTGATGAAAAGACCAGAGCTCAATAGAAAATTTGACTTTCAAATACAATTCTTGAGAGGAGCATAAAAAAGGTAAGACAAATCATAAAGAATTAAATAAGAATAAACTGTTTCCTAAATTCCTAAAATGTGGGAAAATGATATTTGTAACTCCTAAAAAATTTTCTCATAGGACCATTAGAAGAAGTATATATAGATAGAGGGCACAGGTATGAGTTTAATATTATGAAAGGATTATCTAAAAAATAAAATTAAGGGATGGGAAAGAGGAATGCACTGGGAATAGAAAGGGAGAGATAGAATGGTGGAAATTATTAAACATAAAAGAGGCACAAAAGAACTTTCATAAGGGAAGAGAAGAGAGAGAAAGCAGCATGGGAGGTACATGAACTGTTATCAGAATTGACTCAAAGAGGGACTAACATTCAGTTACACATTCAGTTGTATATAGAAATCTATCTTAATCCACAGGAAAGTAGGAGGGGAAGGGGATAAGAGGGTGGGACAGTGATAGAAGGAAGGACAGATTAGAGGAAGTAAAAGTCAGAAGCAAAGCACTTTTGAGAATGGACAGGGTGAAAGGGGAGAAAGAATAGGATAAACAAGGGGAAAATAGAGAGAAATATATAGTAATCTTAACTATGAAAAAAATTTTGCAGCAATTTTTTTCTAATAAGGACCTCATTTCTCAAGTATATGGAGAACTGAATCAAATTTATAGAAATAAAGGCCTTCCTCAATTCATAAATGGTCAAAGGATAAAAACAAACAGTTTTTGGATGACAAAGCTATCTATTGTCAAATGAAAAAAAAATGTTCCAAATCACTAGTGATTACAGAAATACAAATAAAGCAACTCTGAGGTATCATCTCATACTTATCAGATTGACTAATATGACATTAGAAAGGTTGGAGGGGATATAAGAAAATTGAGACACTAATGAACTGTCAGTGAAGTTGTATACTGCTTCCACCATTCTGTAGAGCAATTTGAAACTACAATTATCCTTTCCACATCACAACTTTCCCCATCAAAATTTTGATATATTATGGATTGGCATAAAAAATTAAAAAGGCATTTGAGGGGGATTTTTGTGGAAGCCACAGACAAAAATGGGAAAGCCAGCAGATGACACAGAACCTGTGACCAAATATTTAACCCAAAATTAACAATAAAATACTACAAAAGAAAAAGAAAAAATGCAAATTTCTTTTCTGGTGTGAAGAGAGGGTAAAAAAAATTTACACAGATTTTCCAGATTTCGGGGACACTATAACCCTAATCCCTGTGATATGAAAAAATTAACTGTATGTCCGAAGGGCTATCTGAAACCCTGATTACCCTTTGACCCAACAATACCAATACTGGGACTATATCTCAAAGAAATAAAAAACAAAAAGAAAAAGTACCTATGTGGAATATATATATACGTGTGTGTGTATGTATGTGTCAGCTCTTTTAGTAATGGCAAATAATTAGAAATTGAAGGTAAATCTACTAATTGGGAAATGGCTGAACAAATTGTATAAAATTGTGATGGAATACTATTGTGTTATAAGAAATGAAAGCAAGATGCTCTCAGAAAAAAATCTTGAAAGACTCACATGAAATGATGTAAAGTGAAATGAGTAACAGCAACATTGATGATCAACTTGTAAATAACCTAGCTATTCTCAGCAATACAATGATCCAAGACTTTTCTGAAGGACTTATGTTGAAAAATGCTGGAGAGAAAGAACAGATGGAGTACAGTCAAAGCATACTTTTTCTTTATTTTTCTGGTCTGCGCTTTCTTTCACAACATAGCAAACATGGATATATGTTTGAATCACTGTATTGTAGAATTTATATCAAATTGCTCACATTCACAATGAAAGAGGAAGAGAAAGAGGGAGAGAATTTGGAACTGAAAAAAAATTTAATGAATGCAAAAAAAATTAATTTTTTCTGCTTCTGGCTTTGCAATTCCATGATAACCATGAAAAACAAAGTTGTTGTTGTTTTTCCAGATGATAATGATGAAAGGGATCCTTTTATTTTTTCTTTAAATAAGATACCTCACTTAACATTCCCTAGCTGTGTGACCCTGGGCAACTCACTTAACCTCAACTGCCTCAGCAAAAAGCAAAAAATAAATAAATAAGATATTTGCCAGTCTGCAAAAATGTTATGCTGTGCCTGCCTAATGCCAAATGAAGACCTCCAATCTAAAGTCACAAAGTGTCTGAGACACATGTCTTCAGAGACCTTATTCCAGTTCTAAATCTGCCACTGACTAGTTGTGTAACTTTGGGTCACAACTTCCCTCTTCCTGCGTCCCTACTTTTTCTCATGTCAAATGAGGGGGACTAGATCAATCAATCAGTTAGCAAACTTCTAAAAATTACATATCATGTTCTAGGCATATTGATTAGGTGCTGAAGATACAAAGAACAGAAATGAAACAGTGCCTGCCCTCAAGGAGCTTACATGCTATAGGAGAAGTAATCAAAATGAGGTAATTTTTGCAAAGCACTTAGTACAGTGGCTGACACATAGTGGGCTCTATATAAATATTAATTATTATTGTTATATACAAAATATAGGGATAAGGATTCAACTTATGATTTTATTTTTTTTAGGGAAGTTACAGGTAAGGGAACTCCCCTTAGAAATTCAAGTCTGCAAAGTCTCTATAAGTTATTCTGTTACAGGTGACTAGAGAAGTAATGTCAAACTCAACTAGAAATAGAGGCCACTAAATCTAAGAATACCTGTGGATAGCATATTGACATAAAATCATATATTAACATTATCTATGTTTTATTATATTTTTACTTATTTTGTAAAATATTTCCCATATACATTTTAATCTAATTCGAATGGAGCTCTGGGGTGTTATGGGCAGGTTGACACCTCTGGTCTAAAACAATGAAACCTCAAATGATTTGTCCAGGGTCACATAAGCAGGATGTGAGGGAGATAATATCTGGACCTAAGTCTTCCTGGTTTCAGGATAACTCTATTCACTATGTTAAGATGCCTTTCTTATGAACAAAATAAATACAGAATTAATATGAAAGGTTGGGATTGTTATTTTTGGAGGAGGCAAGTAGAAAATACACTAGCAGTTAAAAAAGATTGGAAAAGACTTTCTGGTATTTTTATGAAAGGAACAAGTATGCTCTGGGAAGAGGAACAGGTCACTCCTGAGTCACCACTCTCCAGTGCAGGAGTATGGAGCAAACTGATTTCCAGCCCTTGTATCTCCAAACTTAATCCCATTGGAGGATCCAGCCACTTCATACCTAACCTGGTAACCCATCATTTCTGTGAAATCTGGTACTGGGAAAGTCCCTAATGTCATCACATTGTCTTTCAACAAGCTCCAACTTTCGGTAAGAGGAAACCTCAAATTATTATCTTGCCTAAAGTTGATTCATCTGCTCAGTGTCTCTAGTCATACCCAAAGAATGTTGTTTCAGGAGATAACGCTTCCCCAAAGGACAAAAGAACAGCTCCTTAAAGTAAGAACTGCTTTAAGAGACTCAAAGGCTGATTATCCACCAGAAGGCAAATGTATCCAATTTAACCCCAGATGTCCTCAGAACCATCCTATTCCCTTTCCCTCTTATTCTTATATGTGTGTATTTGTGTATATATATATATATATATATATATATATATATATATATATATATATATATATGTGTGTGTGTGTGTGTGTGTGTGTGTATGTGTGTGTGTATATATATACATATACACATGTGTATATGTATATATATATATATATATATACATACACATATATATAATTTCCTCTCTAACCCATTCTCAATGTGAGTAGTCTGGCAATTCATTGAATGTCCTCCCTTTTTGGGGGGAGGTTGGATTATGCTTAACTTTGCTGGGTATGTTATTTTTGGCTTCAACCCTAGCTCTTTTGCCCTTAGTGTTCCAAGACCTGCCGTCTTTCAATATAACTACTGCCAGGTCTTGTGCGATTCTAACTGTGGCTCTTCTATATTTGAATTGTCTTTTTCTTGTTGCTCATAATATTTTTTCCTTGATTTGGAGTTTTTGAAATTTGGCCATGATATTCCTATAGGTTTTCCTCGTAGGATCTCTTTCAGGTGGTGTTGAGTGGATTTTCTTTTATTTTTACTTTCCCCTTTTTGTTCTAATACTTCAGGACAATTTTCTTTAATTATTTCTTGGATGATTACATCAAGATTCCCTGGTGTCACCATTGCTTATTTCATTAATAGATTTCTTAAGTGTTTTGAAACATTTTCTCTTTACAATATTGTCATTATTGAATAAAATATTCTCCAGGTTCTGTTTATTTTATTTTGTGTTAATTCATACATATTTTCTTAGATTTCTGTGAAACTATAATTTTTTTTGTCATTTCTTATTACACAGTGATATTACTGGGGCAGCGAGGTGGCACAGTGGATAGAATGAGATTATCCACTCCATCCACACTTTAATCCACAGAAAGATCTGAATCTTTCTTTGAATCATTTTCTTTACTGGAGGATGGGACAGATATCCTCCTGTAGCAGTTTTCATACTACAAAGGCACATGGCATTTCCCTTGAATAATGAGCCAGCAGTGTTAGACAGGGTCAAGACATTTATACCATGATCCAAAACTTAGAATAGCAGCAAATTAAAATCCCAAGAGACTCTTCCTCAAACAGCAAAATTTCATTAATTATAGCTTAGGGATAAATAATTATTTTTCCATATATTAACCTCAAAATTTTTTGTAGAACTTTTAAACTATTCAAATATTTCATCCATTCACAACCATCATTCTTCCCTTGGACTGCAGATAAGGCCAGAGGCAGAATATCAGAATGTTTCTAGAATACAATAAACCAAGACCCCCATCATAGACCATGTAAGCATGTAGGTCATATCTGGACACAATTTCCTTCATGAAAACTATTATATCAGAGCAAACTGTGGCTTTAGAACCAGGGAATAGTTCAACCTTGGTCAAAAACTGACATGTGCACTATAATAATCTTTTTTTCCCCCCGTAAGTGCTCAAAGATGGGTGTAAGCTAGCAGATGGCCATCAGTGGATGTGACTTGAAACACAATCTCATTAAAAGCTACACAATTTGGACAAGTGGCTGTCATGCAAGTTACCACTGGGCTGGTGTCTGGAGTAACCTACTTTTCCTTAATTAAATCTATTATCCCTGAATTCCACAATGGTCTCTCCCTCTGTTCCCTTTATGAACTACAAAAAGCATACCTGATGTTTTTTGTAGTTCTGGAGAAAAATAGTCCACCTTCCTCTGTCACTCAGACCCAAGAGATCTATTTAGTCTTTGTTGTTACTATTTCTTCACAACCAGTTCATATACAGTAAATAGCTTGTTCAAAAATAATAGAAATAAAAGATATCATTATATAAATTTCCAAATGATCCCAAATGACATCCATTTTACCATTCAAATTTTTATATCTGTACTTTGGGTAGGAGAGGCCCTAGTTCTTCAAATGTGAGTTTTATAAGACCTTCTCAGAAAGGCTCATCCCAAAGAACCTCACAAAGATCTCCTAAGAGGATTTTATCTTGTTTTTCTCCTATTAATAATTTATTTGCTATTATTAACATTTTCTAATTTTTACATAAATATATTTTAATAATCATATAACAGATGTATTTATAATGTAATAGTATTCATATTGTAAAGAGAAAGAAACTTTCTTCAACAGCTTTTCTAACAGCCATCTTGTATTTAAAAACACCACCAATCAAGTGATAATAATTTAGTTAAATACCTTTTAAATTTATTAATTCATACAGAGCTATTTATCTTATTGCCCCTAGCATTTCCATGTTAATCATAGTAGTTTATTTAATGCCTATCTTGTACCAGGTGTTTTATATGTTTTGAGAGTTGCTTACACTTGTTTTTAATAATTTTTAAAATGTTTAGTCTACAATTTCTTAATTTTGTTTGCATTCCATGCCAATTTTTAAAAGTACTTATAAATCAGATAGTATTTTATTCAATTGTATTCCTACAAATTCTGACTAGCACTATAGTGCTCATTCTTTACATTTTTGGTTTTTTAGTGGTTACAGATGCACAGTTCATACTAATTTCTTCTTAGAGCATCTTTCAGGTGAGCTGTGGATTTTTTTTACCCTTTGGTTTTAGGATATGAAGGCAGTTTTCCTGTATGATTTTCTGAAAGATGTTGTCCAGGTTTTTTTTTTCTTCTATCATGGTTTTCAGTTAGTCCAATAATTCTTAGATTGTCTCTTTTGGATTCATTTTCTAGGTCAGTTGTTTTTCCAGTGAGCTATTTTACAATTTCTTCCATTAAAATTTTGTTTTGTTATATTTGATTGATTTTTGATATGTCATTGAATCACTCACTTCCATTTGTCCAATTCTAATTTTTAGCAAATTATTTTCTTCAGTTAGCTTTTTAAAAAAATTCCTTTTGCATTTCACCATTTATACTTTTAAAAGAGTTGTTTTTTCAGTGGATTCCCCCCCATTTCACCAATTATGTTTTTTAAGTAGTTGTTCTGTTTTTCATTTCATCATTTATTTTTCAAGGAGTTGTTTTCTTTTTTCATTTGCCAAAATTATTTTTAAGGAGTTGTTTTCCTTAGTCAATTTCTGTATCTTTTCCAAGCTATTATATCTTTTCCCCAAATTTTCATAATTTTCCTGCATAGCACTCATTCTCCCCCACCCATTTTTCTTCTATCTCTCTCTGAAGATCCTTTTTGAACTCTTCCAAGAGAGCCTTTTGAGCTGGAAACTAGTTTCACATCCCCTTTGAGACTTTATCTGAAGGGATTTTGTTTTTGGTTGTCCTTTTCTGGATTTGTGTTCTGATCTTCCCTATCTCCATAGCAACTTTCTATAGTCAGAAGGTTTTTGTTTTTGTTTTTGCTTTTTTGCTCATTTTTAAAAAATGAGCTCTGCTTCTAGGGCACAGGGAAAATATTCTAAACTTTTTTTTAGGGGGATAGGGGTTTCTAACTGACTGCACTGGGCTGGGGCTGAGACTGGTGATGCTAGGCTTTCCCATTGTTCTGGATGGGCTCAAGTCCCACCTATTATGCTGGGGTTCAGAAGCTCACAGTTTGCCTTCTGTAGTTGTACTGGAGGTCTGACAGCTGGTCAGATGATCCACTGGTCTTCTGAATCAGGACAGAGTAGCCAATGCTGTTGAATTTCGGCTAACAGCCTCTTGCTATATTCTCCACTCTCTGTATCCTGCTCCTGCACTGGGCCATGTTCCCCTCTTCTCAATGAGATAGACGTTTCCTGAAGGCCTTTGAAGAGATATTAAGCTGAAAAATTATTACACTCTGAATGTTTGTGGGTTCTGACTCTAAAATCTGTTCAGAGGCTTGATCTAGTATTGATTCTGAAGGAAGCTGGGGAGAGCTTGGGCAATATTCTGTCTATGCTCAGTCATCTTGGCTCTGTCCCCCCCTCCCCCATATCAATTTCTTTAAGAGTTTTTGGACAATTAGAATTGATTACATTCACATAGTTTTTATAAGTGATAGGTAAATAGAAACCCAAAACAACTCACTGAGACCAACAAATTCCACATTGTAGGGTGTCACAGATTTTAGCAAAGAAGATGACTTTGGAGACAAAATCATCTATTTTTCAAAGTTATCCTCTTTTATGCTAGAAAAACATTCATCCAGTTATTTTGGTAATGCCCCAGGGGATCAGCCAAAGTACATCTATGGAACAAGAATATAACAGGATTTTTTACACTACTGGAAAACTTTCTATTAGAAATTGTACTTTTCTGAAAGGTTCAGGGTATAACTTTTTCTCTAGTTCCTTAAAAATCATTCAAAATTAAGTCCATTTGTTTTATTTTTTAAATAATTTGCAAATTGTACTTTTTCCTCTAAAAATTTTGCTGTCTTAGACCTTTGTAAATCTTTGTTTAAAAGCAGTAAGACAGGAGAGTAAATGAACTCCACTTCTACACACTTTTATTATTTTCTGAAGATGATCGAAGATTTCCTTGTTTTGTCTTTTGATAACAAAAATTCCTCTCTATGATGAACTTTAAGTACAATTTAAAAAAAATGCCTTTATTCTACAAAAATAATAAGATAAATTTCGCATATTTGATACCCCAAAACTTCAGGCTTAGAGGTTAGCTAACTGAAATTTCTTCAAGCTTAGTGAATGTGTTTTCTTTTTAAATCTGAGTTGTGAAATTATTTAAGCTCACAAAAATTTAAATCTAATTTTTAATCTAACATAATCTAATTTTCCTATGCCCTGCTAAGTTTTATAAGTTTTCTTAGTCTAATATTTCCATTAATTCCTACTTCACTGAATCTCTTCTGAACATATTTCATGACTAATAAGACAGTTCTTAAAATTCAAACTACACCTTTGAATCAACCCCTAGTCATTTAAAAGGTCCCTCTAAGGAATAACTGGTCTATGAATTTTTTATTGTTATTTTAATTAACCTAAACAGTTTGCTATCAAACTCATCAAAATACTGTATAAAGACATCCAGATTACCCTTTTTAAAAAATGAAAGAAATTTGATAATTCCTTTTTTCACAGTTTCCAATCATTTTTTAACCTTTTTCAGTTAATTTCTGTATGTTTTTTATCTCAGCAATGTCCAACATGGCCAGTGTTGGAAACAGAGGGGGGAAAAGAGATATTTGTTCTCTTTTAAATCTTTTTTTGAAAGTTTTTTTTTAATACCCTGTTTCTTTTAGTTGATCATGCTAAAAGAAAAGGCATAAATAAAACATTTGTTGGCTATGAGTTAACACAAAGCACAAAAAGAATAGTCAAAACAGTACATATTTCCCAATTTTTTTTTTTTTTTTGCTGAGGCAATTGGAGTTAAGTGACTTGCTCAGGGTCACACAGCTAGGTAAGTGTCTGAGACCAGACTTGAACTTGGGTCCTCCTGACTTCAGGGCTTGTGGTCTATCCACTGCACCACCTAACTGCCCCATTTCTCATCCTCTTAAAAATTTTCCTAGTTGTATTAGGTCTCTCTCTATGTTTCACTATTTCACTATTCAATACTTAATTGCATTATTTACAAAATAAACATACATAGAATATATAACAAAACACATTAAATCAGGCCTGAACTTCTCCAAAGTTTTTCTCTAAGAGACTTTGAAGTCAAGATTTTACCTCTTTCCTCTATTAAGTATAGAATTTATGAGGATCTTGTAGCTGGGGTCTTGCTGTCAACCTAGGATAATTCTTCTGTTTCCTAATTATGTTAATGCTTTTAGAATCTTATCAATAAGACATGTGATTTAGTAACAATACAAATTGTGTTAGTCTAATTTGCCGATTGGGTTCACCCATTTAGAGTGCACTTTGTATTTAGAGCAAATCCTTAATAGAGAGAAGACCTGGTTAAAGTTCCATTCCTCTAGACAGTTTGGCAAAGTATAATTACAGGGGGAAAAAACTGAGCTTAATAAAGAACTTAGCAATATCCATAGTTCATTTATTCTAAGCTGATTTGAGGAGATTACTTAATAAAATTCCATAATTTAGTAAGTAATCAAAAGCTCCATGCTTTGATCAAAACAACTACCTAAATCCTTTGTATTCTCAAACCAAATGTTTCACAGTTTAATAGTTCTTTCATTAGTCATTCTCAGACAGGGAATTCACCTTTGTCCCAATGGGATATCATCTTATTGTTGACCCCATCCCTCTAGGAGTGACCCCAAGCAGGAATGGCACTCCTTGGAGGAACTTCTGAGAGAATTGTACTAGGTTCCCGAGGTACCCATCTTTTGGCTTATTCCATCTGAAAGGTTCCCCACTGAAGACACCAGAGATGCTCCCCTTTGGATTATGAATCAAAAAAAGCAATCTTCTACCTGTCTTCGTTCTACCTATATGGAAGCTATTTGCTTGTTTTTCTCTAAAGAAACACTGCAATATTCAGGAATTTGTTTGGGAAAATTCTCAATATTTCCATCTCTTAATTTCTGGACTTAAACTCTAGGATCCTACAACCAGTCAACTATTTTATAAGTGAATAATCAATTTATACCTAATTTCCTTTAAAGTTTCCTTAAAAATTAGGTTTGATTGTCAATGACTTGTTTAATCCTAAGAATGTAATATGTTACTTGCTAAATGAAAGAGGACCTTTTTTTTTTTTTTAAATTTAATCTCTGTAAAACTAAAATGAACCCTCTTGGGTCATTGCTTCTAAGATGGTCACTTTTCTTGACAGTTTGCTATTGAAGCAAAGAATCTCTCCTTTAAGAGTACAGGATTTGGCCTGAATTATTGCTCCCTCAACGTGTCATCGGAATAGGGAATCATTTCCTTAAACCCCAGTCCTCTAGATGGGTTCCTCACCCCAGTAGAAGCCACTGACGATCTCCTTCAATCAATTTGAGAGATTTTTCTACTAATGACAAAAATGATTTAATTATTCTTGTTAAAAGAATTTAAAGGGGAAAATCTATTTTAATCCTCCTAACAGGAAGTTTTAAAATTAGTTAGCTAAGTAGATGGCTGAAAATGATGAACTAGCTATTCCATTGCTAAATCTCTTGGTCTTAACAAAATGAAAGCAAAGACAATGGAAGAAAAAAGTTTATAATCACATAATGTTTATAAAAACAAAATCTGAGTGCTATGGAGCACATAAATTTAGGCAGGTTAGTCACAAATTTAAACAGTTCTCTTAGCCAAATTGGAGACCTTTCTTTAAAAAAATGAATTTAAGGTAAATCAAGTCAGATTTCACCAATCTTGAAGAGAGTTATTTCAGGCTCAGAGAATTTGGATACAGACAGGGAGGAGAGTCCAACCTCTCAGGGTTGGTGTTCTTGGCAAAAATTCAACCTGGTGTGTATTTTCTTTTTGGGTCCCTTGCAGGAGTCAGCCTAAGAGACATTGAGGTGTATACATCATAGGTTCATCTGAGTTAACGATAATATGGGGATTAAAATTGTCCAACCTACGTAAAAAGAGACTGAGACAGAGATCTGAATCAATGGAATTTTATTAAAGGGTATGATCCTCAGATCGTCCTCATGATCTGGGATGCCTCCTTCTTCCAAGACTTTATTCATTTATTTATTTATTTTTGCTTTCTTTGCTGAGGCAATTGAGGTTAAGTGACTTGCCCAGGGTCACACAGCTAAGGAATGCTAAGTGTCTGAGACCAGATTTGAACTCAGGTCCTTCTGACTTCAGGGGTGGTGCTCTATCCACTGCACACCTAGCTGCCCCACCAACACTTTATTTTTATAGGATTTGATAGCCAACTTTGTAAAAGAGGCAAAGCAAAATATAGAATCTCCTTAATTGATAGACTTGCTTTTGAGGACCCAAAATGACATATCATTGCAGGGGGATGGGGACACAAATTGGGTGAAGCAAGGGGCATCTCCATTGATTAAGTGGTCATAAGATGGTCACTGCTTGTGTGGGATAAGAGAGAATCATTCATAGGTACAAAAATAAGTTGGAAGACTTTCCATTAATTGAGTCACCTCTACCACACTGGGCTTGGATCACTTTGATAAAGAAAAACAAGAATGGAGGGTCTCTAGTTAGCTTCCTATGTTTAAGCAAATAAACTTAGAATCTGTAGATTAGAGCTCTAGGGCCCAATATACAGAAGTTATAATCACAACCACTATGAAATTGCTTCAAACTGATTAATAATGATTGGGAGAGATTAGGGATCCAAGTGAATTATTTCTCACATGTATTAGCCTCAGTTTCCCCAGTTCCTATAAAATGAGCTGGAGAAGAAAATGGCAAAATCTCTCCAATATCTTTGCCAAGAAAAACCTAAATGGGGTCATGAAGAGTCAATGTGACTGAAATGACTACACAGAAACAAAATGATATTATTCACTTATATACTTCAGCCATTTCCTAATTGAAAGACATCCTCTTAGTTTCCCAGATCTTTGAAACCACTAAAAATTTACAAATATTTTTGTGTGTATGGGTCTTTTCTTTTTTTTGATCTTCATAGGATGTTATTATTATTATTATAGCATTTACAAAGTGATTAAAAGCTTACAAACCTTTTTATATATTATTAGCTCATTTGATTCTCTTGCAACCTTATAAGAGAGATGTTATTATTATTTACATTTTATAGTTGAGGAAATTGAGGAATACAGGTCATACAAGTCATATAGCTAGTAAAATTCAGAGAAAGGATTTTAACCAATATTTTCCTGACTCTAAATCTAACCACTGTACTATCTGGCTATCATCTTCACCTTCCTTCTCCTCCTCCTTATCTCCTAGTAGTGATAATGTTGCATCAAAAGGTACATATACACATAGTTTAGAAAAGACTTTGTTCCAAATTGCTTTCCTGAATGTCTGGGCTAATTCATGTTAAGGAGAATGGAGTACCATTTTAAAAATTAAATTCTTCCCCTCTTCCATTTCCCTTCATACACACTGAAAAAGAAAAACCCACAGAACCCTTGTAACAAATAGACATCACTAAGAAAGATGTTAACTAAAAATATAAGCAATTCTGAATACTGAGTCTGTTATCTCTCTATCAGGAGATAAGGAGCATGGCTCATCAGCACTGATCCTCAAGAATCTTTATTGATCATGGCATTGATCAAAGATGCTAAAACTTCCAAAGTTGTTAAAAATGTTAATGCCAGGACTCCAAGAGAGTCTGGTACATCGTGTGTGTATGACTCTGTGGGAACCTCCAATCTTTTAGCTTGATGAAAGTTTAATGAGTTAGTCTTTGGAGAGAGCAAATGTGGAGATAGTTCCCATCAATCTTGGTTACATTGCAAGCAAAGATTTTGGTGAAACTTTTTTGAAAAAAAATTAATTCTGTTGATCCACTTGGTTTCTCCATTACAATCATTTCTGTGCTATACCTAACTTCTACCTATAAATAAAGAAATCAAACAAAAACAACTATAAACTAACCACTTCTGACCATGCAAACCACATTCTGTCCCCAGATTCTCTGCCTTCTGCTGAAGGAAAGGAGAAATGTTTGCCAATGACTTCTTTGAAGAATGAGTCCAAGTAACCTGCTATTCTGAAAGACCTCTTTAAGACCAATATTTTTCCCATGAATGTTCTCTGGGTGTGACTCAAAAGATGCTGTAATCTCAGAGCAATCACTATTGCTGTTGAGCTGAGAGGGATTAAAAATATAAATGGTGGGTGTAAGCAGGCTGGCATATTATCTGCAAAAAGGCTTGTGCGTGAGAAGTAGCTGAAAAGAAATAGTCAAGAACAGGTATAACTGGAAAAGGAGTCAAGTAGATTTGTTTGGACAGATTTAAATTGTTCTGCCTAGTCCCAGAGGTTGGAAGCAATGAAAGTTGCTGGGGATAGTTTAAGCTTGATTTAAAGTTGGGGAATCACCCATGAGGAAACAGAGAAGTATGTAATAGACTTCAGCAGGATATTGCACATCAACAAAGAAAATTGCTCAAGAGAAGCATTGTAAAGGATGTCATGAGAAAAATGTTAGATCGAAATAGGTGGTGCAAGAGTGTGGTAAAACTAAGGGATTCCTGACATTGATATGGACTCTGTTGTTATACTTCTGTTACAGGAGGAATTTCTCTCATGTATGGATTAAGCGGGGCAGCTAGGGAACAATGCCTCAGTTTCCTCATCTGTAAAATGAGCTGCAGAAGAAAATGGCAAACCATTATCTTTGTGAAGAAAACCCCAATGGGATCACAAAGAATCAGACACAAATGAAAATGACTTAACAACAATAACAACATGAATTAGACAAGATTGTTGTCTCTCAAATTTTGTGATTCAAAAAAACAAATTGTGATTCTCTCTCTTCCCCACTCCAGCCCTGCCCCACCATGAAGGACTTTAGGGAGGGCATGGGCAAGAGTTGCACAGGAGGAAAGACCATGAATAGGTTCTGATCCCCATTGTCAGAAGGAATATACACATAAATGAGATAATGACATTTATATGGACTAGAGCTGAACTTAAAATTTCATTGACACAAGGAATACCTTAGCTGAGGAAACTACCTCCTGCCCACACAAAGCTGATACCTTATCTACAACTTATAGTCAAAGAAAGTTGGTCTTCGAACTGAGAAGTGAAATAACTTGCTCAGGTTTATACAGGCAGTAGTAGCCTATTATCTTTTTGGCTTCAAGGCTGGTTTTCTCTTCACTATGTTAAACTGCCTCTTATAAAGTGACATTTATAGAAGCTTTAAAGTTTGCAAAACACTTTGCATACATTAATCGGTGAATAGCCTTTATTTAAATTTTTTATTTTTTTATTTTTCATTCATGGAATAAAACAAGCATTTCTATAACAAAATATAATAAAATGATGATTGCTTATGAAACTGCAAACCTATTATGTACAACTTGCTATTCCTTTTATATTATGTAATAAAGCTATCATGTATGTTTCTTTTTTTTTCTTTTCTTCCCCTCTTCCCTGACCTAAAAATGGCTCTTATCAGACACAAATATATAAGTTCATATGTGTACATGTGTGTATGTTAAATCATTCTATAAATACTTCTGTTTATTAGTTCTTTCTCTGGATGCAGATAGCATCTTCCTTCAAAAGTCCTTTGCAGTTAATTTGGATATTTATAATAGCCAATGTCATTGAAATTGTGAGCCTGGATAACTGGTAGAATGACACTTCCCTAGACCATAATAGGGGGCAGTTAGGTGTTACAGTAGAGGGAGCACTGGGCTTGGAATCAAGAGGACTTCTCTTTCTGAGTTCAAATTCAGCCTCGGACACTTACTAGTTGTGGGACCCTAAGTAAGTCAATCCTGTTTACCTCGGTCTGTTTCCTCATCTGTCAAATGAGTTGGAAAAGGAAATGTTAAATCACTCTAATACCTTTGCCAAGAAAACAGCAAATGGGGTATCAGAAAAATGACTGAATTACAAAAAGATAGTAATAAAGAGAGTTAGAAATGAAGATAGAAGTTAGAGTTTTGTTTTGGACATGTTGAATTCAAAATGCCTGCTGCAATCCAATTTAAGAGGTTCTAGATGTAATTCATAATGTGAAAGTGGAGGTCAGGAGAGAGCTTACAGCTAGATAAGTAGACATGAAAATCATTTTCATGAAGATAATTGAATCTGGGACACTGTGAGATCATGAAGTGTGACAATATTAGAGGAAGGAGAAAAGAGGTGCTGGGACAACCCCTTGGGGATAAACCTCTTATTAGTGGTTTTGACTTGTGGGAAGTTCCAGCAAAGGATACTGATAATAAATAGGATAGATAGGAGGAGAATTGAGAGAAAACACTGTTGACAGAAAACTTGGATAGGATAGAGTATCCAGGAGAAAAAGATTAATCAAGAGTTTCAAATACTGGAGAGAGTTCAAGGAGGAGTGGGATTTAGAAAAGGCCTTAAGAATGGACAATTAAATGAGCAACAGTAACTGGAAAGAAAATTTTCAGTTGAATGATGGGGTCAGAAGCCAAATTGCCAAGAGTGAGAAAAAAGGAGTGAAAGCAACAGGAATAGATAAGCAGTTCTCAAGGAATTAAGCCATGAAAAGAAGAGGTGTGATGACAGTGGGATTGGCGTGATCAAGTTAGGAGCTTTTTAAGGATTGGAAACAAGCATGTTTCTAGACAGTTGGGAAAGAGCTAATATATAAGGAGAAACTGAATAAATGGGGGGTGGAGGGAGAAGAAGAAGAAGAGAGAGATGGAGGGAAGGAAGAAGGGAGAAAGGAAGGGGAAGAGAGAAACAGAGAGGGAGGGAGGGAGAGAGAGAGAGAAGGAGGTAGAGGAGGAGAGAGAAGAAATATTAGAAGGAGCAACCATCTGGGGAAGCAATAAAATAGGATCAAGGGTAACTATTGAGGATTTAATTGGCTAGGAAAAGACCTTAAGACAGGAGGAAGCCATCAGAATGATGTATGAGGATTTCTTTGAGGGAGCATAGGATTCTAGATTTAAAAGGGAGGGAACAAAAAGGTCTGAGGAAGAATGCAAGGTTTGGCAAAAGTCATTGTGGTTAAGGGAGTAGTCATCAAGAGATCAACAGAGGGAGAGCATCTACTAGAGCAGAGGAGATGGATGACTTTGAAAGATCTGAGGAATGGAGAGACTAGAGATCATGCTGAAGATGAAAATGAAGATGAACAACAGAGTTAGGGTGTTAAGCAGAGAGAAAAGTATGATGATAAAAAGTTGTGAAACAAAGGAATACTTTATCTTGTTTAAGCCACACAAAGCCTTGCAATGAAAGCCAGCATGAAATTAAGACAACTCTGAGATACCACTACACACCTGTCAGATTGATTAAGATGACAGGAAAAGATAATGATGAATGTTGGAGGGGATGTAGGAAAACTGGGACACTGATACATTGTTGGTGGAACTGTGAACAAATACAACTATTCTGGAGAGCAATCTGGAACTATGCTCAAAGAGTTATCAAACTGTGCATACCCTTTGACCCAGCAGTGTTTCTATTGGGCCTAAATCCCAAAGAGATCTTAGAGGAGGGAAAGGGCCCCACATGTGCAAGAATGTTTGTGGCAGCCCTTTTTGTAGTGGCTAGAAACTGGAAACTGAATAGATGCCCATCAATTGGAGAGTGGCTGAATAAATTATGGTATATGAATGTCATGGAATATTATTGTTCTGTAAGAAACAACCAGCAGGACGATTTCAGGGAGGCCTGGAGAGACTTGCATGAACTGATGCTGAGTGAAATGAGCAGAACCAGGAGATCATTGTACATGGCAACAACAAGACTATATGATGACCAATTCTGATGGACATGGCTCTCTTCAACAATGAAATGTTTCAAACCAGTTCCAATTGTTCAGTGATGAAAGGAGCCATCTACACCCAGAGAGAGGCCTGTGGGACCTCAACATAACATTTTCACGCTTTCTGTTGATGTTTGCTTGCATTTTGTTTTCCTTCTCAGATTTTTTTTTCTTGTAGATCCAATTTTTCTTGTGCAGCAAGATAACTATAAATATGTACACATATATTTGATTTGTCATGCATTTTAACATAATTAACATGTATTAGACTTCCTGTCATCTAGGGGAGGGAGTAGGGGGAAGGAGGAAAACATTTGTAACAGAAAGCTTTGCAAGGGTCAATGTTGAAAAGTTACCTATGCATATGTTTTGCAAATAAAAAGTTTTAATAAAAAAAAGTCAGCATGAATAGTGGACCAAGAATCAATTTCTTAGTGAGAAAGATCTGCATTCAAGACATCTTTTGGAAATATTCTGGCCATGTGATCCTGACATTTTAATGTTAGTGATTCCAGGCAACTTTCCTAGACTAAAAGTTAATAAAGTTTTTTTCTTGGATGGGAATGGGGAGTTTTCTTATTATAACCAATGAAATCATTGGTCCTGGCTCATCCCATTATCTCCTTTTATTAGAAAACAAAAAGAAAGAAATCAAA
Source organism: Myrmecobius fasciatus (assembly GCA_023553655.1). NCBI lineage: Eukaryota > Metazoa > Chordata > Mammalia > Dasyuromorphia > Myrmecobiidae > Myrmecobius > Myrmecobius fasciatus. The sequence continues at coordinate 146,934 of JAJPUD010000688.1, read as the reverse complement.
AAACCTTACCTCACAATAACCAGGTACTGTTATCCCTAGATTACAAATGAGAAAACTAAGACTCAAGGAGTATAATAGTTATAATAATAATAGTTATCATTTATGTAGCACCTATTATATGCCAGACACTGTACTAAATTAATCCTAACAACAACACTGGGAAATAGGTGCTATTATTATCCCCATTTTACAGAAAAGGAGATTGAGGCAAATAGAGGTTAAGTGCTTGGTCCAAAGTCACATAGCTAAGAAGTCTCAGAAATGGAATTTGATTCTTGGCCTTCCTGACTCCAAGTCCTACATTTTTAGTCACTGTACCAAAGTAAGGACTCAGACCTACTAAATGTTGGAAAAAAAGAATTAGGATCTCCTGCAAATTGGAATAGGAAGTGATGGCTTCCCCTTCAGTGAGGTCTTTAAGGAAAAGCTGGATGGTAACAAATATCTATTTTTCTCTCCCTCTTTCTTTCTCTTCTCCACACTGAAAAAGAAAAACAAAAATATTAAAAATATATGCATGATAATAAAAATCAATTCCTCATTAGTAGTTTTTTTTTTTTTTTTTTTTACCTCGAATCCGTCATCTACAAGTATGGAGGTAGGTAACACATTTCATCATGGATCCATTAGAATTGTGGCTAGTCATGTCATTGATCAAAGTTTTTAAGTTTCTCAAAGTTCAACAATTATTCATAAAGTACTTACTGTATAAATAAACTTCTGATTAATCACTCGGGGTTAACAGTGACAGGAAATTGATCCACTAATGGAGAAAAACATTCCCAAAGACATGTTTATTATTTAGAGATAAAAGTCAACTACTGGGCTTAGTCATTGAGCACAGAGCCTATATGGACTATGTAAAGAATATTCAGGAGTCAGCACTTAGGGGCCACAATTACATACACCAAGTTGTTTTTGTTTTTGTTTTTTTCAGAATAAATATACAACCAAAGGTCAAGAATGTCAAAGGAAACAATATAAAAAAGGGGGCAAAATAGCATAATAGTACCAGATTTCAAGCTATATTACAAGGTAGTAATTATCAAAACAATTTCATACAGGTTAAGAAATAGAGTGGTGGATAAGTGGAATAGATTTGGTACATAATACACAATAGGAAATGTCCATAGTAATCTAATATTTGATAAACCTAAGGATCCAACGAAACATTTGACAAAAATTTCTGGGAAAATTGGAAGGCAATTTAGGAGAAACTAAGTATAGACCAGTATCTCACACAATGTGGCAAGATATGTTCAAAATGGAGAAATGATTTCAGCATAAAAGTTGATAACCTAAGTAAATTAAGGAAGCATGAAAAAATGTATCTATCACATCAATGGATAATAGAAAAGTTTATGACCAAACGAGAGACAGAGAGGATCATGGGAATTAAAATGAATAATTTTGATTACATGAAATTAAAAAGATTTTGTACAAGCACAACTAATGAGGCAAAATTAGAAGGAAAACAGAAAACTAAGGAAAAATTTTTTTTGCAGCAAGTTTCTCTGATAAGGGTCTTATATCTCAAATACATAAAGAACCAAATCAAATTTATAAAGATCAGAATCATTGATCTATTGATAGTCAAAGATATGAATAGGTAGTTTTCAGAAAAATAAATCAAAGTTATCAATAGACATGTAAAAAATGATCCAAGTCATTACTGAGTAGACAAATGCAAATGAAACAATTCTGAGGTAACTCTGAGGTCATACCTGTCAGATTGAGACTAATATGACAAAAAAGAAAAGTGACAAATACTGGAGGGGATGTAAAATAAAATCGGGGGGAGGCAGCTAGTTAGTGCAGTGGATAGAACACCAGTCGTGATGTCAGAAGGACCTGAGTTCAAATTTGACCTCAGACACTTAACACTTCCTGTCTGTGTGACCCTGGGCAAGTCGATTAACTCCAATTGCTTCAGGGGAAAAATTAGGACAGATGCACTATTGGATTTGAGAATTAAATTAACCATTTTGAAAAACAACTTGGAACTGTGCGCAATCTATCTTTTGCCCCTTTGGCTCCTGGGTGATAATCTCAAAATTTCAAGACTGTTTTCCTAGTAATAGTCAAACTTTGTGTTTTCCAAGGTATATATTGTTCCAGTTCTAGCAGGTGGCACTTGGAAACCCTACTGACTTATCCTGAGGTGCTTGACTGTCTGGGTTGTAATTTCAAAAGCAGACAGACACTCTAGGGACAGTGTAGGAGTGGAGAGAGTTTAGGGAAACTGGGTCTTCTGAAAGGCAAGGCAAGGGGAATTCCAGGATTACAGGAAGTAGTCTAGAGATTCCAAAAGAAAACAGGTGTTTTAGGATGCAGTGGAAAGAATCCTGAGTTTGGAGCTAGAGCTCCAGGGGCTTAAATCCCATCCCTGCTACTTCCTAGCTCTATAATCGTGGACAAGTACCCAGCCTAGTTTTGTGGCTCATCAATAACATGAAACTGACCTCTGAAGTCAGAATCCTCCACTGCTAAATCTACCAGCTCTGGGACTGAGATGGGCAAAGGGCAAACTGCCTTGTATTTTCTTTTAGAAGCAAAGGTTTCCAGAAAGCAATAAATGTAGGAAACACTTGGGATTTCAACATGTGACCATCAGCAAAAACCAGACACACCCATAACAAAGTACTTCAGCCCTCCCTCCTTTCTCAGCAGCAGCAGAAGTCTCTCAGCCTAGATCATTGCATCTGAAGCATGAGTTTCCTTACCAGCCTATCCATGGAAACCTGGACTTTACTAGTGCTTTGTGGCACTCTGCTCATATTGTAAGTCTAGTCTCCCTTTATTTCTGTTCCAGAGTTGGGGTTTCGGTTAAGAAAGTGACAAAACCCAGCCATTTCTAAGGATTTGTGGTCCTGTATGAAAGAGTACTTTGTGCTTTAAACAAGAGGGCTTCCTACCCCTCCCAAGGATTAACACATTTTTTGGGAATCAGCCCTTGGCACTGAAAGAAGATTATTTGAAGAAAGGAGGGAGAAAGGGTAGAAGGGAAAGAAGGACAGGAAGATAAGCTAGAGTTCTCTCTCACAGAGGCAAGAGGAAGTTCAGGACTGGGGGAAATTACATCATAACAAATCGATTTTTTCTCTTTCCTGTTCTTAGACCATAGGATCATAGATTTAGAGCTGGAAAGATCATAGATTACAAATCTCACATTTTACAGACAAGGAAACTGAGAGAGATTAAAGAATTTGCCGAGCAATTCCAATAGACTTGGGATAGAAAGAGCCATCCACATTCAGAGACAGAACTATGGAGACCAAATATGGCTCAACATTTTTTTTGTTCTTTGATTTTTTTTCTTGTAGTTTTTATTTCCTTTTGATCTGATTTTTCTTGCACAATATGAAAATGTTTTTTTGAAAAATTGCACATATTTAACACATACACACACACACACAAAAATTTGCCAAGGACCACTTAGCTTGTAAATGTCTAAAGTCAGATGTGAAGCCATGCCTTCTTTACATCCAAGTCCAATGTTCTATTCTTATATTAGAGATAGTGGAGATCTTTGGTTATCAAGTCCAACTGCCTCATTTTTATCACTAAGGAAACCGAGGATTAGAGAAATTAAAGGACTTATTGAAGGTTAGAAAATAATAAGTAATAGAAGCTAGATTTGAATCTAGCTCTTCTGGTTCTAGAATCGGTGCTTTCTTCCCTGGATAGTATGGTCTCCTTTTTTGTAATACTACCCATGAAAAAACTGGTCATTAGTAGGGCTTGTGAATTATCTGTCTTCAATGTTTCTTAGAGGGAAAAAGATACAAATCAATTCAAGAAGCATTATTATTATTACTAATATATATATAGTACATATATACTAATATTAAGCACATATTATGTACTAGGCACTGTGCTAGGTACAAAGAAAGTCAAAGAACAGTCCCTAGAATTCAAATCTAATTGTCAAAAAAAATGGCTAATAAGGAAACAATATTTTGCATGATTTCATATTGCTTGCTTTCTCACTGAGAAGGGAAGGCTTGAAGTGAGGGAAAGAATTTGAAACCTCAAAATTTTTTAAAAAATGTAAAAAAATGTCTAATAGTGGGGCTAAATTTTTGCACTGAAGGCCAAGTAGGGAGGGTAGAAGGCCAGAGGGGCAATCCTTAATGGATGATTGGAGATTGGACTTGGGAGCCTCTGGTTTAGTATCAAGCATTAAACTTAGAGTGAGATGAATTGAATTTAGCTTTGGAGTTCTGACACTGACTAACATTGGGCAAGTGGCTTTAGTTCCCTAATCCTTAGTTTCCTTATCTGTAAGAAAAAAGATAACAATAACTTTACCAACTTTACAATTTTGTTGTTAAGAACTAAAGGCAAATAGGTGTTTTAGTGGAGAGCACCTTGGTTTTGAAGTCAAGGAATCCAATTTCCAATCTTGAATTTGTCACTAGCTCTATAACCTTGTGCTGAATTCAGAGAGGTAAAAATACAGGGACTGCTAAAGTTTGAGATAAAATTATGACCTTTAGTGAGAAGGCCAACACTCCCCATTTAAGCGACTTTGAGCACCTCATTCAATTCTGTTAAATATTTAGTAAAAACCTGTGAAAATTTGCTCGTGTAACCACTGAAACATGTTATTAATAACATTGCTTCATGCTTTAATATTTAAACAAGCTGTGATTTCATTGATGTGGGGTTTTCCTTGACTCTGCAGAACACAACCCTTTTATGCCTTATTAAAAGGTCATCCAAAAAAGTCGTTAACCCCCGAAGCCAACTTTGTTATAAGCCTCTTCAAACCTGGCTGGACTGGAACTTGAGCAACAGATGGATTCATTGCAGGACTGGACTCATAGCTTGAAGCCATAAGAGTAGGTGGTGTCATTATAGGTAAAATATATATATATATATACATGTATATATATATACAAAGAGATGGGAAAACAATGGAGACAGGAAGTTCACTTAGAAATATAGGAAATTATTTTTCACTTACTTGTATATAGATTGCATCTCTCCAGGAAAATACAAATTCCTTAAAGGCATAGAATTGTATTTATTTTATAAATGTCCTTTTCCCCCCAGTTCCTAGCATAGTGCCTGATCCATAGTAAGGGCTTGGTATACCTTTGTTTAGTGAGATTGAGAAAGAATCAGATGAAGATTGTGTAATGGAAATGTAATGAAAGTCAAGGCAATTGAACATTTCAACAAGGGAGTAGCCAATTGTGTCAAATGCTACTGCAAAGATCAAAATACTACTACTACTATTAATAAGGGATTTTATAAAAAGATCATTTTGTTAGTGAGCTCATCCTTGACTTTGGATCCAGGAATTTGGATTAAAGCATCCTGTGTAACAGGAAAAGCAGCACTTCTCAGAGTCAGGAGATGGGAATTCTCATTCTGCTGTTGGCATCATCAAACTTGGATTTAATGGTTGAGATTGTGGTATAGGCAGCAGGAAGAGACTTAAGTATGCAGATTGGCAATAAGAAGGTGGTAAGAGAGGATGTGGTAGTCCAGAAGGATAACAGCATGAAAAGAAGTTTGTTTTAGAATGTCAGGGACTTAACACAGAACTCAAGAGAAGCATAAAAAGGTAAAAAGGAAAGAACTCTTGAGAACTATATTTTGATTTTACTTTGATAATAATGGAAAAGAAATTAGAGGTGGAAGGGATATCATACTGGGAAAAAAGGGGAAAACAGGTAAAATAAAGTTTAAAAAAAGGAGGTAAAATAAGGTAAAATCTCATGAAGAGACATAGAATGTCTAATATAATTGAGGGGAAAAAGGGAGGGTGATGAGTAAATCTTACTCTCATTAGATTGGGCTCTGAAAGAGTATATCAGATACATTTGGCTTCAAAGAAAAGCTTGGGCCTTCTTATAGGAAAGTAGAAGGGAAAGGAGGAAAAGAAAGGGATAGACTAATAGAAGGACTAGGGGAAAGGTGTAAAAAATAGGGAGGGGTTCTAAGGGGGGAGGACTGTTAGAGGGAGGTGGTCATCAAAAACAAAATACTGGGGAGGGGGGAAGGGAGAAAGGGGAAAAGGAAGAGAAAAACATAACTTTGGGTAAATAAGATGGCAGGAAATAAAGATATAGTTATTTTAACTGTGAATGTGAATGGGATGAGCTCTCCCATAAAATGGAAGCAGATAGCAGACCAGATTAAAAGCCAGAATCCTACAATATGTTGTTTACAAGAAACACATCTAAAACATAGAGATACATACAGAGTGAAGGTAAAGGGCTGGAGCAGAATCTTTTATTCTTAAGGTGAACAAAAAAAAGCAGGGGTAGCAATCCTTATCTCAGATCAAGTAAAAGCAAAAATAGATCTAATTAAAAGGGATAAGGAAGGAAACTATATTTTACTAAAGGGTACCATAGACAATGAAGCGGTATCAATACTAAACATATATGCACCAAGTGCTATAGCATACAAATTCCTAAAGGAGAAACTAACAGAGATGCAAGGAGAAATAGAGAGCAAAACTATACTAGTGGGGGATCTCAACCTTGCTCTCTCAGAATTAGATAAATCAAACCACAAAATAAATTAGAAAGAAGTTAGGGAGGTAAACAAAATGTTAGAAAAGTTAGGTATGATAGATCTCTGGAGGAAATTGAATGGCGATAGAAGGGAGTATACTTTTTTCTCAGGGGTTCATGGAACTTATATGAAAATTGATCATGTGTTAGGGCATAAAAACCTCAAAATCAAATGCAGAAAAACAGAAATAATAAATGCATCTTTTTCAGATCATGATGCAATAAAACTCACATGCAATATAAGGCCAGGAGAAAATAGACCAAAAGTTAATTGAAAATTAAATAATCTAATCCTGAAGAATGAATGGGTGAAAGTGCAAATTATAGACACAATCGATAATTTCATCCAGGAGAACGACAATAATGAGACAACATACCAAAATTTGTGGGATACGGCCAAAGCGGTTATAAGACGTAATTTTATATCTCTAGATGCTTACTTGCATAAAATAGAGAAAGAGAAGATCAATGAATTGGGCTTACAATTAGAATATCAGGGACTTGAGCACATTTATATAATGTATATAAAGTACTTTTCAGACTTTAAAAGGGCAATATAAATGTCTGGTTTTATTGATAGAAGTAGGATTATGAAACTAGTGGAGATATAGGGGTTGAAAATGCAAGAACTGGTGGGAGTAACTAACATAGGGGTTCTTAACCTTTTTTAAGTGTTATGGTTCCTTTTGGCAAAAATAGTAAACACATCTCAGAATTTTGTTTTTGAATGCATACGATAAAATACAGACGCTTCTAACGTAAACCAGTTATGGAAATGTAGTTATCAAAACATCCTCATCACTCATTTTACAGAACAAGAAGCTAGAGTACAGGGAAATTAAATGATTTGTCCAAGATTATATAACTAGTAAACATCAAAAGTAAAATTTAAAGTCAGATCCTCTAGCTCCAAAGCCAATGCCTTTTCCACTGTGGCACACTGTCTATTTATTGAGCACAAAATGCTGTGCTCTTATTAAGAATAAAACCTTTGGGAGTTTTTGTTATTTCGAGGTGGAAAAAACTTAATATTGGAAAGGAGGTGGCGAGGCAGGTAGATTTGCCCGACCATAGTGTATTGTAGATGATGATGATTTTTTTTAAAAAAAAGAAAAAGCAATTTGGTCATTAAATTTGTTTAATGAAGAATATTTGTGGAGGCAGCTAGGTGGTTTGGTGGATAGAAAGAACTCTGAACCTGGAGTCAGAAACACCTGAATTAAATTCCAGTCTCAGATACTTACAAGCTACTAGCACATCTTAACTTTTTTCTGCCTCAGTTTCCTCAGCTATAAAATGAGGATAATATTGACTTTTATCTATCACTACTAGTGTGAGGATAAAATAAAATTGTATTTGTAAAAAAAAATTGCAAGTTTTGAAATCCTATATAAATATAGATTATATATAATGTCATATATGATATTATATATAATAAATATAAAACAAAGCCTAGTTGTTGTTATCATCATTATTGTTATTATTATTATTATTGTTTATTAACTTTATTACCTCACAGATATGGGATATGGCCATACAGCTTTTTTAAGAAGCTGGGTATTCCTGGGCCAAGGCCTCTTCCATTTGTTGGGACATTTCTTGAATATCGAAAGGTGAGTATGAATATACAGAAGAAACTCCTTTTTCAATGTTGTTTTTATGGATCTCATTCTGTTACATCATTTTATTAGGTTACATTTCCTCACCATCATTTTATTATGTACCACCTTGAAAAGGAAGATTTGAAGATCTCTTAAACAAACAGAAAACAGAGACAAGGTTGGAAGACTAATTTCTTGCAGACATTAAAGAATCCCAGCATTTTCTTCTTGGGAATCAGCTTGATGTATTAGGAGGAACAGTGGTGTTTGAGTCAGCTCTAAGTCTGAGTTTTTTCTCTGTCTCATATTGTTTAGTCCTGAGCTAATATGTTCTAAAGGGGTAGCAAGTGGATAGAGTGCCCTGTTGGCCCTGGAGTTAGACCTTGAGTTCAAATCCAGCTTCAAATACTTACTAGCTTTGTGAGCATGAGCAAGTCATTTAACCCTGTTTATCTCAATTTCTTTATCTGTAAAATGAGCTGGAGAAGACAATGACAAACCACTCCTGTATTTTTACCAAAAAAATCTCTAATGGGATCATGAAGAGTCAGACATGACTGATAGAACAACAACAACAACAATCAGGGCCAAATCACTGAACTTGTCATCTTCTCTGCTCATCTATGAAATGAAATGATAACAATACTTTCACAATTTACATCTCCATAATGTTAGGAGTAAATTTATTTATAAACCTTAAAGCAGTATATAAATAAGGAGTTGTTGCAGATAATTGGTCTTGGAGTCAGCAAAATCTTGGTTCATTTTTACCTCAGCTTCTTGTGTGACCCTATGTAGGCTATTGCCTCTGCTTCATTTTCATCATCTCCTCTTCAATCATCCACATGGAGGAAAAAAACCTCAAAGCTCCCATTCTTCAGTGGAGGCAAACCAAAGAATTTCAGTCTTCCTCCTTTTTTGCGCACTGGGTTATACTCTCTCTGAGCACACTTGTGAGTTTATTGACGTATGAAACTCCCTCTATTAACACAGACCAATATTTATGCTACAAACTTAGTTTTAGGAAGTTTCTTGAGGCACTGAGAAGTAGGGTATACTTGTCCAAGGTCACCCAGCCAGTGTGTGTCAGAGGTGGGATGTAAATACAGGTATTCTTGACTCGAAGAATATTCTTCTATTTATGGTACTATACAAGGCACCACGCCTACTACATTCTGGGTCCTGTGTGCTGGGCACAGATAGTGACTTAGCATTCATATCTGCAATGGTCTTCCTCATGTTATCTGATTTTATTTCTTGAGTTTAACTGGGCATTTGTATTCTGTACCAATATTAATCATTACAAGATGCTACAGAAATACATAGGTAGGTGCTCCCCTCAGTAAATTTAAAGAGTTAGCCTAAATTGGGAGTTCTTATTCTTTCTTTGTGTCATGGTCCTGTTTGACAATCTGGTAAATCCTATAGATTCTTCCTCAGAATATTGTTATTTCAACAAACACAAGAAAATACATAGGATTAGAAAGAAAACCAGTTATATTAATAAGTAATTATCAAATATTTTAAAAACAAATTCAAGGATCTGAGGTTAAGAGCCCTGGCCTAGATGATCTTTAAGATCTCCCTCCCCCCAAATCCTTTTTGGAGGGCTAATGTGGAAATTTGTTTAATGTATGGAGGCATTTTTTTTTCAATTTGCTCAATGGGACAAGGTAGTAAGCAGGACAGATTAAAAAAATTTTTTTAAACTTATTAAAGACATCTTTTAAAAAATAAACAAAATCAAATTCTACACTAAATGAGAAATAAGTAAGACAGTTCTTATTGACTTCCTCTCCTAGTTCCTATTGAAATCATTTATGAAGAATTCAGAGAGCTTAGAATGCTTTTCCTTATGCTGTTCTCTCCCTCTCTGAATAACAAGGTTGTTAGACCAGATGATCATTCCAGCTCAATCACACCAGCATTTCTGGTGGCTTTGGTGTGATGCTCATGTTGCCAGTGCAGTAAATTTATGTTCTTCCCATTGTCAAATATGCTTTAATTATTTTGCAGGGAATTTTGGAGTTTGATCAGAAATGTTTTAAGAAATATGGCAAAATGTGGGGGTAAGTATAAAAAATGGTCCCTATCCTTTTAGAGCTATCTTTTTTTAATTGAAGTTTTTTTTTATTTTCAAAACATATGCAAGGATAATTTTTCAACAGTGACCCTTGAAAAACCTTGTGTTCCCATTCCCCCCTTCCTCTCGCCCCCTCCTTAGATGGCATAAAATCCAATATATCTTAAACATGGTAAAATATATATTAAATCCAATATAGGCATGCATATTTATATAATTACCTTGCTGCATAAGAAAAATCATATCAAAAAGTAAAAAAAAATGAGAAAGGAAATAAAATTCAAACAAACAACATCAAAAAGATTGAAAATGCTATATTGTGAACCACCTTCAAGTTCCCACAGTCCTTTCTCCATGTAGATGGCTCTCTTTATCACAAGATCATTGGAACTGGCCTGGATCATCTCATTGTTGAAAGCCCTTAGATTTGATCATCAGAATCTTGTTGTTGCCATGTATAATAGAGCCAAAAATCTACAATGTAAATACAGATAAATCTGACCCAATGACTTACTGTCAGTTCTTTGGAGAGTTACATGGCAAATGCTGTGTGAGGGACAAAAAAAAATGGTTGTTTGTTTAGGTTGGCAGGAAGTCAAGGAAAAGGTAATAGTTTGGTTTCACCTTAAAAGATAAGAAGGAAATTCAATAAGCAGATTATGCAACTATCAAATGGCATTGTGAAAATAACCCTGGGTTTGATTCTGAGTTCAGGGTTTCATTGCCTGCATGACCACAAACAATTGAATAGTCACTTCTCCTCACTGGGTCTCAATTTTTCCTCTGTAAAAAAAGAGAATGTGACTAGACATTCTATGAAAACTCATTCATCTTTAAATACCACGATTAAATAATAATAAACCAATTAGCTAAGGATATGTACTGAGGGAGAAGGAAGGCTCAGCAAGTAAGGAGACCAGGGCTTATTGAGAATTGTCATCTAGACTGTAGCAGAAATGTTTCAACAAAGACCAATTTTAATTTACTGATTTATTTTTGCACATGAAATTGCAAATCTATTATGTATAACTTGCTATCCCTTTTAAACATATAATAAAGTTTTCATGTAACTTTCTTTTTCCTTTTTTTCTTTCCTTCTCCCCCATCCTAGATATAATTACTATTAGATACAAATTATATTCATATATACATATATATATACATACACACACATATATGTGTATTTATATAAAATCATAGATACAAATTTTGTATATATGTATGTATACATATATAAAAATTAATTATATGTATATATAATCATACACACTTACATTTATCAGTTCTTTCTCTGAATAGACAATATCTTCCTTTTTTTGGTCATTTGTAGTTTTTTGGTTGTTTATAATAGTCAAAATGACTTAGTTGCTCAAAGTTGTTCTTAAAACAATATTGCTGTTCATGTTAACCAATATTCCCTAGCTGCTGTTCATTTCACTTTTCATTATTTCATGCAATTCTATCCATGCTCTTCTAAGATCATCAAGCTCATTATTTCTTATAGCACAGTCCCTCCCATCACAATCAGGCACTACAACTTGTTCAATCATTGCCCAATTGATAGGACAATTTCTAGTTCTTTGACACCGCAAGGAGAGCTGCTCTAAGTATTTTAAAATATATAGGTTCTTTTAATTTTCCCCTAATAATCTGGGAAAACAGACCTATAATCTTTTGTGGTTGTAGCTATTGCTGGATCAAAGAATATAGTCAGTTTAGTAACTGTGAGTATAATTCTAGATTGTTCTTCAAAATGGTTGGATCAGTTCACAGTTCCACCACCAGGGAATTAATGTCTCAGTTTTTCCACATTTCTTCCAACATTTGTCATTTTCTCCTTTAATCATTTTAATCAATTTGACAGGTATAAAATAATATTGGAAGATTATTTTAACTTGTATTTATCTAATCAGTAATACATGATTTTGATTCCTTCATCTGAAAACTTCTAGTTTGTTTGTATCCTTTGATCATTTACCATTTGGGGAATGGCGTGTTCTTATAGATTTGGCCAAATTCTGATTTTGGCTACATTTGTTTTAATTGTACAAACCTTTTAAATTTGATATTATTGAACATTCTAATTCTTGTCTTTTTGTCACACGTATCTAAAAGTCCTTTGGTTTGTTAAATGTCCACTTTCCTCATTTGGGATTATTCTCAATTTTGTGGGTAAATTATTCTTGGTGGCAACTTCAGCTCTTGCTCTTCAAAAGTTAATGTTGTAAGACCTGTTGTCTTTTAGTATAGACACTCGTTAGGTCTTGTAAAATCCTGATGGTAGCTCTGTAGCAGTTTTTTCCTTGTTGCTTGTAATATTTTCTCCTTAATCTGAGAGCTTTGAAACTTGGCTATAACATTTTGGTAAGATTTTCTTCCTGGAATCTCTCTCAGATTGCACAGTGATTTTTTTTCTATTTCTACTTTAACTTTTTGTCCTAGAACTTTTCTTTAATAATTTATTGTAATATTGTATCATGATTTTTTATCATAATTTCAAGTAATTCAACAATTCTCATATTGCTTTTCCTTGAACTGTTCTTTTTATGATACCATTTTATTTTTCCAAATACATCAAATATAGTTTTCAACATTCCCCTTTGCAAAATTTTGTGTTCCAAATTTTTCTCCCTCTTCCTCCTTCTCCTTCTCTAGGCAGCAAGCAATACAATATAGGTTAAATATGTACAAGTCTTTTGAACATATTTCTATATTTGTCATACTGTACAAGAAAAATTAGATCAAAAAGGAAAAAATGAGGAAAATAAAACAAACAAATAAAGAACAACAAAAGGTGAAAATACTATGTTTTCACCCACATTCAGTCTCCACAGTTCTTTCTCTGATTAAGGATGGCTCTTTCCATCACAAGTCTATTGGACTTGGCCTTGAATCACCTCATCGTTGAAAAGACCCAAGGGTCCATCACAGTTTATCATTACATACAATTGTTGCTGTATGCAATATTTTCTTGGTTCTACTCATTTCACTTACCATCAATTCAGGTTAAGTCTTTCCAGGCTATTCTGAAATCAGCCTGCTTGTCCTTGAACTGTTCTTGAGAATAGTTTTTCTAATGAGATCTATTTTTTTTTCTAATTTTTCCCTTCTTATTTGATTTTTGAAGTCTTTTTAAAGGTTTTCCAATAACTCTTTTTTAGGCCTGTGATGATTTATGTTGCTTTTTGGAGCAGGAGTGGCTTTTTTTAACCACATTATTTTCCTCTGAATATGAACCTAGATGTTTTTACACTATAGTAGTGATTTATGCTGGATTCTTTTTCCTTTGCTTTCTCAGTTTTATTTTGTTTTGCTCTGTTTTTAGCAGCTTATTATTGTAACCAGGTTTAAATCCTGAGTTGTGAGTGTCCCAGACTTTAGGTCTTTTTCATTGTTACTTTCTGAATTCTTTCCAACAATCCAATCTCAGATACTCCTTTCCTCACCTAACTCACAGCTAGGGCTCCCAGACAATACTTTTTGGAAAATGCTCTTCTTGCTTCAAGCTGTGTGCTTGCTGCTCCTTGCCCACAGCCAGAGCCTGGGATCACATCCGTTTAACACCTCTAGGGCTGGTTTCCAGAGACAGCAGTGGGGTCCCTTCAATCTTCCCCTACTCAGCTGTCATCCCTATTCTAAAAATTCTCAATGTGAAAGTTCTTGAAGTGAAAGTTCCTGAGGGCTTGAGATGAAAGTTGTTGAGGTCCAGGCTGCTTCCCAACTCTTTTGCCCCCAGGACTTGTTTGTTGATTCAGGGGAGTTGGCTTGAAGGTATTTGCATTTCACTGAAGCCAAACCACAGTCCTCGGAAATCTTTTCTTTTATGGGATCCTCTTAAATTGTCTTAGGAAGGCAACTGCTTTACCCCTTTATTTTTGCCACTTTATGTTCCTTTTGAGGTGATGTCCTGTCTGTTTGTGAAGGAAATTCAAAAAAACTAGAATTTTCTAATTGATTCCATGTTCTTAGAATCTCTTTTACTAAAGTTGTTCTTGTTTTGTTTTGTTTTTGTTTTTGCTTTTTTATTTTAAAGATTACAGTTTGGCTATAGCTCCCTAAATCAGCTTACTTCTGGTTGTGTTATCTTTGCTGTTAGAACATAGATTTTCTATCGTCCCCTGTACAGAGAAAAAAAAAAATCTTTCAGAGCTAATTTTCATAGCTGCCTGCTGAGAAATACATGTAACTAGAGGACAAAGAGTATGAATTTATGTCAGAAACAGATAACAATAGAAACAGCAGCTAGTCATGGTGGTAGATATTTTCCAGGCCACCAGATTACTTCTGAAATTTTCTTTGTAGTCATGGTAATTTTGAATAGGATTACTCATTTAATCAACAAGCATTTATTAGATCCCTACTATGTCCTAAGAACTGGGGAAAAATTAAAATGAAAATTCCTGTTTTTGAGAAACTTATGATTTATCAATTTTAGGTTAATAAAGTTGAATTTATCATTATAGTATGAAAACAGTGTGGTTCAGTAGAAAGAGAACTGACTGAAATCAGAGGATCTGGTTTCCAGTTATGCAAACTACGGGATTTGATCTTAGGCAAGTCAGTTATCTCTTTATTTGTAAAATCAGGTGATCATATTAAATGATCTTTCTCTGAGGTTTCTAGCTCTAACTCAAAGATTGTGAAATAAATACTGAGACTGGGTTAAGAGAGATGAGAGGGAAAGGGAAGTGGTGGTGGCTCTTTTATCATCTAGCACCAAGGGGACTGAGCATTCTAAAGGCATAATTGTGATTTGTGGACTTAATAAGCCATCTTTCTGTGAAGATCTCTGAAATAAAGTTTTAATTAGATCTATCTTGATGCTCTATATAGGTTTTATGATGGCAGACTTCCTATCTTAGCCGTTCTGGATCCAGCCTTCATCAAAATAGTTCTAGTAAAAGAATTTTACACACTCTTCACCAATCGTCGGGTAAGTCACTGGTGGGCAGAGATGCCTTAGGATGCTTCTTGGCTTGGTGCCCTTGAAATAGTCTAACTTAAGTTTTCCAATTTTGCAGGAAACCTTGGTGACTGCTTCAAAATCTTTTTTTCCCTTACTATGTTGGCTACATTCCCTAAAACTGAAGAATGATTATAGTTTTGGGTGGCTGAAGGGATAATTTATCAAATAACATACACAAAGCCCTTTTTAAACAGTTATATCTTACTCTAATGGCTTGTTCATCATGAAGAATATAGCCAGTTTAAAAGGAAGCCAGAATTAGAGCTTTTGCAGCAAGCACTTGGGAACTAGCAATGCTTTTCAGAAAATAAAGCATGACCTTAAGTCTGTATTACAAAACAGTATTCTGGTATGGAGAGGAAGTCAGAATTTTGGTGACAATAATAATTTCTGTTCACTAGAGCTACCCCTACTTAAGCAAGTTACACGATGAAGGTAACACAATTGAGGCAGACCAATGTGAGAATTCTATAGTAAGTGTCAACATTTTAAAAAAAGGTAATTATTGGCTTTTGTCAAAATACATGCCACAGCACAAGTAATGATAAATGATCCAGCCCACGATACCTATCAAAACATAGTACCCATGTATTATAATCTGGTGAGTACCAAGAAAGTTACCTCCCCCCCCCCCATTCCAGAATACCTTTTCTCCTGCATCCTACCTCAGTGTCTAAAATTCTACCATTTATGATTATTTTCTTCTGGTATTGAAGCCCTTTCCATTTTCCAGAGTGCCCTATTAAAATGCACAAACTGCTGCAGGGAGAAAGGAATCCTGAAGCCATATCAGCTAATACCTTATTGGGGATTAACTGGCAGCTAGCTAAAATGGGGACCCAGTAGAAATTGGACACAGGATCAGTGCCGGGGGGAGAGAAGGGTACTGAGATGAAAGTCAGGAAGGTACCACTGGGAAACTTTCCCTACTTTGTAATTTTGCCCTGGACCAGTCCTATGTGTGACATAAACATTAAACAGACTTTGAAACATTTTGGTTGCTGAAATACTTTCTAGAGAATTTAAACCATGTAAAATTGATTGGTTTTCTTCCTAGCTCTCTTCCTTGTGATCTAGTAAAAAGAATGCTGGTGTGGAAATCATGAAACATGGTCTCCTGTCCCTGCTCTGTGAGACTTTTAGTCACTTATATAATCTCTCTCTGTCTCAGTTTTGTAGAATGGGGATAGTCGTGCTTAGGCTACATTCCAATGGTGGAAAGAAAATCTGATGACATTGAAAATTCTTATAAAAATCTAAGTTGTTCTACAAAATTGAAGTAAGATATATCTGTTAAATTGTACACTACAACAGCAAAATTGTGAGATGATCAAATATGATTGACTTAGTTCTTCTTGGCAATACAATGATCCAAGACAATTCCAAGACAGATCTCATGATGGAAAAATTTATCCACATCCAGAGAAAGAACTGATGGAGTCTAAATGCAGATTGAAACACACTATTTTTTGCTTTTTTTCATAGTTTTTTTTCTTTTGTTCATTTTTTTCTTTTACAATATGCCTAATATGGAAATATGCAAAAAAGGTTTTCTTTTTTTCTCCCTTAACAGTATTTCATTTTTCCAATTACATGTTGTTGTTGTTGTTTTTCCTGTTTGGAAAACATGATTTTTTAAAAAATAATTTGCATTGAGTGTGTCCTACTTTCATGTCTGCAATACACAAGTGACTGCTGTGTTCAAAGGCTGGGCTGCTCTTTCTATATTTGGGATTATTATGGACAATGGATTCTGCTTTTGAAGGAATTAAAATCAGAGTTTCCATGAAGAGGTGGATACAACTATTAGAATGAGAAGACACTTGGCTATGTTATGGAAATGCTTGTTTTGTTCCATAAATTAAAAATAAAATTTTAAAAAGAAAGTAGAAAAGGAAACAAAGGAAAAAACAGCTTAATATGAATTATATATTAACATCATTAACATCAACATTCATTTTTGTAAGATTTTGAGTTCTAATTTTTTCTCCCTCTCTTCCTTATTTCCTCCTTTCCTAAGTAGGCAAGCAATCTGCTAAAAGTTATACATGTATAATCATTTTAAACTTATTTCCATATTAATCACGTTGTGAAAAAAATCAGAACAAAAGGGGGAAAACCATGAGAAAGAAAAAGCTAACAACAACAAAAAAAGGTGGAAATAATGCACTTTGATCTATATTTAGACTACATAGTTCTCCTTCTGAATGTAGATGGCATTTTTCATTCAAAGTCTACTGGAATTGTCTTGGATCACGATATTACTGAGAAGAACTAGTTCTATCATAGTTGAACATCATATAATTTTGTTGGTTTTGTGTGCAATAGTCTCCTGATTCTGTTCATTTCATTCAGTATTAGTTCATGTAAGTCTTTCCAGGCTTTTCTAAAATCATTTCTTATAAAACAATAATATTCCATTATATTCATATATTATAACTTAGTCAGTCATTCCCCAATTGATGGACATCCATTCAATAATTTCTTACCATAACAAAAAGATCAGCTACAAACATTTTTGTACATGTATGCTATATCCCCTCTTTTGTAATCTTTGAGATACTTGGTAGTGACGTTGCTGTATTAAAGGGTCTGCACAGTCATTTGAGCACATCCAAATTGCTCTCCAGAATATCTGGATCAGTTCAAAACTTCATCAATGATGCTTTAGTATTCCAGTTTTCCTGCATCCTCTCCAACATTCATCATTATCATTTCCTGTCATCTTAGACAAGCTGATAGGTGTGAAGGTGATACCTCAGACTTGAAAGTCAAGTTTTCAAACTCCTTCAGGGAACATTAATTGAGCATTTACTATTTGAAAATTACCAGGATATGAAGACAAAAATTAATCAGTCTCTGTCTTCAAGAAGCTTCAATTCAGTTCTATTGTACAGTTATATACAAAGTAAAGGCAAAGTCATTAGCAAGTGTTGGGAGTAGGGGGAAGCACTATCAGGAAGATGACAAAAAAGTCCAATGTAAGAAAGGCAATTGGGGCTGAATTTAGAAGGAAATTAGGGATTCTAAGATACAGAAGTTAGGAGGGAGTGTATATAAGACATGGGGAAATGAAGGGGATGAGAAGTCTAATGTAAGGGGTAAAATTTGAGCTGAATTTGGAAGGAAACTAGGGATTCTAAGAGACAGAAGTGAGGAGTGCACATCAGATAGCCTGTATAAAGGCATAGAGATGGAAGGTATGAGAAAGAAGATGTATTTATTGTGAAGAAAGGCAGTGAATAACAAAATTGGGAAAGTTACTTGAGGTCAGGTTGTGAAGAACTTTTACTATTGAGTGGAAGAGCTCATGTGAATCTAAGACATAATAGGGAGGCACTGGAATGCAAAGAAAGCAGAGTTCCTGCTGTCCAGTAACTCACTGTCTAATGGATGTCACCATAATAAGACCAAAAGCTAAATCTTATTTGCATTTTTTGAAAGGCTGTGTGGTATGGTGGAAAGACCATTGCACTTACTGTCAAGAAAGAAGCAGTGTTAAGTCCCACTCGTGATTCTAGTAGTGTGATTGTGGGCAAGTCATTTTTTTCCTTTGAATGTCTGCTCCTCAACTGTAAAATGAGGTTGCTAACAATGTTCAAAATTGATATCCAAGGATGATCCTCAAAACCCAAGGTTTTGGGGAAAGGCTCAAATAAGAAAAAGTATATAAAATGCTGTATCAACCTTAAAACTTATATAATTGTCTGTCATCATCACCATCCTCCTCATCATTATTATTAATAATAGGTACAAGAATCCTTCATGGCTAATAGTTCAAGCCCTTTTCCTTCCATCCCTCAGGCTGATTAATGTTAATTAGGGAACTGGGCCTTTCTCTTAAGGCAATCCTTTTAAAAACAACAACAAACCAAACTTATTTTTATTTCTTTTGTTTTTTTTTCTTTAATCAACTGTATTTCCAGATCTAAATGTCTTCCCTTAACTTGCTTCCCTCTCTGGTGATATCTATGAGAAATAGGCTTACACCAAAAGCAGGAGACTTTAAGATAGAGGTTTTTGACCTGGGATCCATGAGTCCATAATAGATTTCAAGGGGCTCATGATCCGGAATGGGAAAAAAAATCCATTTTTATTTCAACTTTTCTTTGTAATTGTATGTATTTAAAACAGTTATTCAGAAGGGATCCAGAGGTTTCAGCAGACTGCCTGAAGGATCTGTCACACATACAAAGATTAAAACCTTTCCTTAAATTATTATGCTCAAGTTCAAAATATTGAAGCTTAGAATCATTGCCTATCATTTTCTTACTACTCAGCCTTCTTCTGTATCTCCAAAGAGTCTTATGAGAGGAATAATTTAGCTTATAATCAGTATTAATGTGGCTTAATCTTTATTTAGAAGAATCTCATAACAACTTCCCATAACTCTGTTGGTTCTTGGTTCTATTGATTTAGACTTTTGGTTTAAATGGAAATTTGAAGTCTGCCATCACCATTGCTGAAGGAGAGAAGTGGAAGTGGCTGCGGACTATCATCTCCCCAACATTCACCAGTGGGAAACTCAAGGAAGTAAGTATAGTGCAGTCCCTTGTTAAAACTTACCCACTGATGATGAAGGGGTCAAAGAATGTTGGAATCACAGGGGTAGGTAGTGTTCACAAAGAATGAAAATGACTCAGAATTCCTTAGGACCTCTCTCTTTTCACATTCAGATTTCCCTCCTCCTTTCCCTGTTCCCCCCCCCCCTTTCCTTCCTCCTTCCAGTAATATTAGGTTTCTTGTTCTGACATCTTAAGAATACTGATTAAATATAGTCAACATTTGCTTTACGTAAACTGTGATATACTATCTATCATAAATATGTGTAAATTGGAAAAAATAAAGTCAAAACCTTTCTAAATTAGCTTATTTAAGCAAAAAAAAATAGAGGAAGTGATGATACAAAACTATTTTAAAATTTGATTTTGGTAGCATTGTTATTTACAACCCCACTATTCTTTTTTTGTGTGTGAGGGAGGATGTTAAATTCAATTTTGTTTTGATTTTCAGTTCTGAAATCTCTTGCTCTACACCCTTCCCCCACCCACTGAGAAGGCTTGAAAAATAAAATACATTACAAATATCCATAATCACGCAAAACACATTTCCAATTTCTCTTGTCAGAGAGAAAAAAGAAAGGGGGGAAAAAGGAGTAGGGAAGGGAATTTTGTTACATTCACTTTTAAGTTTTTTGATATGTAGTGGTTTGGGTTTTTTCCCCCCCCATTTATATTGTTGCAGTTACTGTGTGCGTATATATCTATATCTATATATGTATATAAATTTCTATATCTATATCTAGCCTCTGCTTGCTTTGCTCTTTATCAGTTCATATAGATCTTTCCATATTTCTTTGTATTCACTACGCACATCATTTCTTACAGCACAGTAATATCTTATTATGGTCATGTCAAAATTTATTTAGTCAATCCCCAACTGATGGGCATTTACTTTGTTTTCAATTCTTTGCTGACACACAAAATAATGCTGCAAATACTTTGGTGTATAAGAGGACTTTCTTCTTATAGGACTTCCTAGGGATACACATTCAGGAACAGAATCTCTGGTTGAAAGGGTATGGACATTTTAATCTATATTTGCATAATTGCAAATTGCTTTCTAAAATGGTTGTACTATTTTCACATTTTCACCAACAATGCATTTGTGTGCCTATGCTTGCCATTTTTTCTTGGTCAATTTTTGAAATTTGCACTACATAAGAGGAAACCTCAGGATTTTTTTGATTTGCATTTACCTTATTAGTGATTTGGAACAATTTTTTTCAAGTGGTTGCGAATATTTTATAATCCTTCTATTGAGAACCTTTTTTTATATCCTTTGATCATTTACCTATTGGGGAATAGCTATATTCAATAGTTATTTAAATGGAATTTCTCTTTTTATGTTCTCCTGATAGATTTTGTGGATGATATAAAGAAATGCTGATGACACATATGGACTTATTTCATAGTCTGTATTTTGCTGAAGTTATAGTTTTAGGTTTTTAACTCTTCATTTATTTATTCATTTTTAAAATTTATTTTGTGAGATTATCAGGGTAAAGTGACTTACTCAGGGTCATATGCCTAGTAAGCATCTAATGTATGAGCTCAAATTTGAACTCTGATCTTCTTGACTCCAGAGTTAATGGCTCTAATTCACTGCACCAACTAACTGCCTTCACAAAAAGCAATAATTTTATTTCCTCTTTGTCTATGATTATTCCCTCAATTTATTTTTTTAATAGAAGCCCTTGTTTTACCCTAATCTATTGGAAAAGTCTTTAATTTATCCCTACTAAATATAATAATTGGTTTTATAGTGATAGGGAAAATCATTTATTCCTGTGTTTCTAGTGTTTACAATAAAAATAGATGTGTTTTTTCAAAAATTGCTCTTTATCTATTGATATAATCATATATTTTGTTTTTCTTATTAGTGTGGTTTCTTAGGTTCATGATTTTTCTTTAATTATAATTGAACCCTGTATTCATGATATAAATTCAATCTGATCATTGTGCACAATCTTTTTCATATGTGCTATATCCTATTTACTTATATTTTAGTTAAAATTTTTCATTAACATTCATAAGGGATATTTCTTTATAGTTTTATTTCTCTATTTTGTCTCTCCATAGTTTAGATATCAAGACCTTAATAACATAGGTTATCAGAACCTTACATTATAAAATGAATTTGCTTAGGTCCCAGCTTTTTTTATTTTTGCAGTTTATTTGATTACAGAATTAATTGTTCTTTGAATGTTTCATAGATTTCACTAAATAAACTCAACTCATGGATTTTTTATTTGAAAATTCATTTTTGTATTGTTTGGTTTTCTCTTAAAATTGGGTTATTTAAATTTCTTTACTTTTGGTTCTGCTCCTCTGGGCATTTTATATTTTTGTGAGTATTCATTCATTTTATATAACTTTTTGCTTTTATGGCATGTAGTTGCGAAAATAGGTTTTAATAATTTTAATTGTGAAATTTTTTTCATTTTGACATTATTCATATAATTTTAGTTTCTTCTTTTAAAAAATCAAATTAGCATTTAATGATTCATTTCATTATTTTTTTTCACAAAAATCAGCTCCTACTTTTATTAATTCATTTTTGTCATTCTCTTCTTTCACTTTCAGAATTCTGTTTGGTATTTATTGAAGTTTACAGCTTTGCTGGTTTTCTATTCTTTTGTTGATAAATGAATTTAGATCTATAAAGTTTCCCTTAAGTACTGCTTTTGCTGCACTTTCTCAATTTTTTTATTGTCTGATTATTTTTGATGAAATTTACTACAATATCTATGATTTCTATCTTCTATCCCCTCTTTTCCTCCACACCTCATTAATTTTTGTAAAAGTGCCCTGTAGAGTTGATGGATATATGTATATCCTTTTCCATATCCATTCCAAAATCAACAGAATTTATCATATCCAACTTATCTAATGTACTTCTGAAGTCCTTACTTTCTTTACTGTCTATCATTTTTTAGATTTGTTTGGTTTTGAAATGCAGTTCATTGAAATTCCTCATTATTGGAGTTTTACCTCTTATTTCTCCCAATAACTAGTTTCATTTTGCCATTCAGTGTCTGTATCTCTGAGTGTGTATGTTTTTTTTTTAATTAAAACTTTTTATTTTTCAAAACATATGCATGGATAATTCTTTGACATTAATCCTTGCAAAACCTTGTGTTCCAATTCCCCCCAACCTTCTCTCATCTCTCCCCTAGATGGCAAGTAGTCCAATATATGTTACACATGGTAAAAATATATGTAAATCAAACATAGGCATACATATTTATATAATTATCATGCTGCACAAGAAAAATCAAATCAAATCAGAAAAATAATGAAAAAGAAAATAAAACACAAGCAAATAATAACAGAAAGTGTGAAAATGCTGTGTTGTGGTCCACGCTCAGATCCCACAGGCCTCTCCGTGGGTGTATATGGCTCTCTTCATCACTGAACAACTGGAACTCGTTTGAATCACTTCATTGTTGAAGAGACCATGTCCATCAGAATTTATCATCATATAATATTGTTGCCATGTATAATGATCTCCTGGTTCTGCTCACTTCACTCAGCATCAGTTCATGCAAGTCTCTCCAGGCCTCTCTGAAGTTGTCCTGCTGGTCGTTTCTTACAGAGCAATAATATTCCATAACATTCATATACCATAATTTGTTCAGCCATTCTCCAATTGATGGGCATCCATTCAGTTTCCAGTTTCTAGCCATTACAAAAAGGGCTGTCACAAACATTTTGTACTGTGTGTATGTTTGTAGATAGATACACATATACATACGTACACATACACCTATATAAATATACACATGTGTGGGTTTTGTAGGTTTATATACATACATGTACACATATAAATGTCTGTGTATATATTTGTGTATATATGTATATATACACATATATAGATAGATAAAGAGATAGGTGATAGATAGATAGATGGATGATAGATAGATATAGATATAAATAAATATGCCATTAAGGTGCCATGGTGGATAGATAGGTGTCATTTAGTTAGGAAGGCTTACCTTCTTGCCCTTAGATACTTACTGGCTGTGTGACTCTGGACAAGTCACTTATCCCTGATCACCTCAATTTACTGATCTTTTTTTTTTTTTTTGCTGAGGCAATTGGGGTTAAGTGACTTGCCCAGGGTCACACAGCTGTTACGTGTCTGAGACCAGATTTGAACTCAGGTCCTCCTGACTTCAGGGCTGGTGCTCTATCCACTGCGCCACCTAGCTACCCCAATTTACTGATCTTTCAAATGAGCTGGAAAAGGAAATAGCAAACTACTCCTTTACTTCTGCTAAGAAAATCTCAAATGTTATAACAAAGAGTTAGACACAACTGACAAACAAGTAAACAACATGTATGTGCATGATATTAATTAATTATCACCTGAAAACATATTTCTCTTTTCTCACTTTTTATCAAGTCCATTTTTTATTGCTGCTTTTTCTGAGACCATGTTTATCATCACAGGCCCTAATTTTTTTTTAGTTTGCCTGAAGCAAAATATATTTTGCTCTTTCTCATTTTTTTCCTTGAGATGAATCTTTATGTTTCAAGTGTATTACTTATAGATTCTGCTATTGAATCCATTCTGTTCTCTTCTGTGTTTTATAGGTGTTTATCTCATTCACATTCAGTTAACATGAAAAATTGTGTATTTCTTTCTATTCAACTTTCTTATGCTTTTTCTTCTCTTTGACTTGATCTTCCCCATAAAAGAAAAGATAAAGATGGTGAGAAAGAAGGTGTATGCACATTTCCAGTTGTCTCTGATTAATGAAGCTTGCTTTCCCTCCCCTGAGACTCTTCTCTTCTAGCCTCCATTAGTAAGGTTGAGAAAAAGATGCTTGATATATGGTAGAATTCAGTTATTTCTTGAATCAGGACCTTATGTTAGAGTTCGATTGTTCCTACTTCCAGAATGAATAATATGATTTTGATATATATTATTTGTAACATGCTTCTTTTTTTTTCTCTGAGTATTGAGTACTTAATTCTTCAAGGATTTCAGGGTCAACTTGGATCAGAGAACCACAAACTTTTAGCAGGCCTTAAGTAGTCTTAACTAGGGAGGGGTTTCTGATTACTGACTTTTGAGACTTAGTTTTGTAATTTTCTGAATAGATTTTAGGTCTGCTAAACACAACGGTGAGCTTGCTTATTGTTTTAGCACCAGTAGATAGTCACAATCTCAGCAGAAAAGTAGATTAGGACATTTTGTGAAGATTTGAAAGGATAAGAGCTGAAACAAAGAACACTTTGTGGAGATTTGTAAGGATAAGAGCTGAAGCAAAGGTGGCTTTCTGGGTGAATCTTACAGTCAATTAATGAAAACTTCTTTTGCATTCAGTTAAGAGTAATTTCCCTTTTCTTTAATATAACTTTCCTTTTCTATTAATATTTAATAAGGTTGTGTGCTAGATGAACCCAAGTACCTAGCATAACCAGAATAAATACTCTGTTGCACATTCTAGCAATTGTGAACTGATTGATTTTGGACTGTGTTTCAGATGTTTCCCCTTATCAAAAACCATGTAACTGTTCTGGTGAAAAATATTGAGAAGAGATTGATCGAAGATGAGTCTGTGAATATGAAGGGGTGAGTATGACCATCCAGGGTTTGCAAGGAAAAACAATTGCCTTTGCAAAATTGGGGCAGATTATATTGGAGATTCAGGATGGAGACTTTTCTCACTGAATAAAATAAGAGTTCAAAATAATGTGGACTTGTGCCTAGAGAGTCAGTTTCAAAATCTTGAAGATCAGGTTTCAAGACTTGCCTCTGATACCTAGTGGCTATGTGACCCTGGACAGTTTATTTAACCTCATCTAATCTGAGACAACTAATTCACTATATTATCAATAGATGGAGTTTCTTTATTTGGATTGACTCTATCAATAAGTGTGAAAGCCAATTGAGAAAAAGGGAGGGAGGGAGAGAAAGAGAGAAGAGAGAGAAGGCAGAAGATAATTAAAAAGAATTTTTTTCTGGGTAATTAATTATTTTATTAATTATGGCTAGCAAATAATTAATAAAAGAACTTGTCATGTGACTAAGATAGAAGATAGATTAAAAAAAAGAATTTTGCTGTGAGAGATAATGAGATTATTGTCCTATACTACAAAGAAGATAGTATGGTATAAATGATAGAAAGTAGATTGCAGTGTCAAGAAGACATAGCTTGAAATCTTGCTCTGTGACACTGGACACCTTAATTAAACTCCCAATGTCCCAGAAAAGTTTTAGAAGATTTTACACGGAAAAATAAATGTTTAATTAACCCCAAATTAAAAAAAAAAACTTTACCAAAAATTTTAATAGAACTTCAGCAATAAGGAAAGTTTTTATTTGATTAGCAGAAATCTCTTTTTCAAAATCCCTTCTGTACCCCATTTTCTGATCTGTACCTAGTGGTGATGAGACTTGGAAGCAGAACTTTCCTAAGAATCTGATCTTTCAGTTGTTTTAGAAAATTTTCTCTTCAATCTCCCTCATCTCACTCTGGCCCCAGTTATGTGTAATTGTGCTTACTGATTTAAATTCCATTTAAAGTTTCTCATTGTTCTAATTAAAGCCTTTTATCCATATTAGAATGCAAATTTGGGATGCAAATCTGCCTGAAAGAGGTGACTAATTTATAAACAGGTCATTTCTCAAAGTAGTTCCCAGAGTAAATTTTGCTTTGGAGAAAAAAGGCTCTGGATGAGTGAGAGCTTAGGAAAGGCTGAGACTGAAGGAAAACTGAGAATAAGGGTGCTGTGATACAATGGAATAACTGCTAAATAAGACTTAGGTTCAAATCCAAATCTGATATTAACTACCTATGTGAATTTAGCCAAATCATGTAATCTCTCAGGGCATCAGTTTCTTCATCTGCTGAATGATTTGGGCTTGGATTAGCTAACCCTCAAATTCCCTTCTAAGTCTTTCAGATTCAAATACTGGTTTTGCCCACTTACTAACTGTGTAACCTTAGCAAGTTCTCTTTGGATCTCTGTTATGAAAACGAAATGATTGGACTAGTCAGGAATTCTTAATCTAAATTAAAGAGTACTTGGGCTAAATTTCAAGGGGTTCATGACCATGAATGTAAAACAATTATGCTTTTATGAAATTTAGCATTATGAAAATGAGCTTTATGAATCTAGGCAACAAGCATTATTCTGAATAGAAATCTATATGTTTCACCAGATTACCAAAAGGGTTCATAATTCACAAAAGTGTAAGAACTCTTGGTCCCCAAGTTCCTTCCAGCTCTAAGTCTTTGATCCAATGAAAAACTTCAACTTTAGATCTCCAAGTACAAAGAGTATTAGGCTGACCAAGAGGCAAGGCAACAAGATTTTTTCATTCCCATTTTACCAACTATATTCCAGTGTTTGATTGGGCAAGTCATTCTGTTGATCAAAGACTCAGTTTCTTCTATAATATCACAAAAATAATAATTACAAAATTATTCTGAGAAAATTTTCTCCAAACTTTTTTTGTAAATTTGCAGATGCTAGATTGTTAGCTATTGTTATGATGTTTGAAAACATTTTTTTTAATGGTAAAGCATCAGGCAAGCTATAAGTTTGTATTATTACTGGAATAGAGAACTTTCCTCTTCTATCTCCATCACGATAATCTGTGACCTAATCAATGAGTTATAATGGACAGACATATAGAGATCAGCTAATTTACAGAGTGTCTAAGGTAGGACCTGAATATAGGTCCTTAGAATTTCAAGCCCAGCATTCTATCCATGATACCATGGCTTTCTTTGACCTTAAAATCAGTAGGGGAAAAAAAACCTAGCAAAGTGTATGGGGCAAAGTGGCTGGGGATTTTTCTTTGTTTGTTCTTATTTTCTTTTGTTTTCTCTCAGAAATGGATATTTCAGTTAGATGATTAAGGATACATAGGACAGCTGTTTCTATGCCCCCTTCCTCACATCCACACCACCACTTTTAAGACTGAAAACATTTTCAACTGTGAAAATGGTTGGAGGTTCTCAGAACAGAATAGTTATCTCAAATGACTCTTCATGGTTTCAATCTCAAAAATCTCTCTCCCTTAATAATACATATTTTATTATATTTTTGAACATTTTTCTTATGATCCAGTACAGATGACTATCTTAGTCTGGAACAGAGTAGAAAGAAGAACCACTGGGTTTGCTGTCTGGCTAGACATAATTTCAGTTTTAATCAGTCATCTGACATGTTGTGTGACTCTTGACAAATCATCTAATCTCTCTAAAATTTCACTTTCCCTATCTGTAAATTAGGCTAAAGTCTTATTTTAAGGATTTTTTATATGGGTCAAATGAAGTCATACCTAACATGCCCTTTGCAGACCTTATTGCAACGTAAAAATATTGCTCTACTGTTATTATTATTCCAAAAGTCTGTGAATCCATATGCTCCAATTCAATTTGTTTTAATTCAAAAAACATTTACTATGTGTATTATGCTCCCTGCTGGAGGAAATATACAGGGAATCAGCAATATCCTGAAGGACCAAATGATAGAAAAGTATAGCATTTTACAAAAGGGGTAGAGAAAGAGGACATCAATCAAAAGAGAAAAGAGGATTATTTGAAATGTAAGTATCAGGATCTGTTACTGGAATAAGAAAATATTTCCTATTCAAGGAATGGAGACAAGAGAAAGAGACCAAATACTTTTGCAATTCTAAAAGAAGTCCTTTTTGACAAATCACAAAGGACTCTTTTCTGAGGAGAGTGATTAAAGTAAAAACTAGATGAGACTATCCATAGCTTCCCCCCCCCAAAGAAAATGGAGTTAAGATCTTCAAAGCTAGTGCTCTATCCACTGTCACCTACCTGCTCCTGCATAGTTTTTTAAATAATGTCTTTCACCTTAATTTCCACTATTAGGCCACCATGTGTTTGAGGGATTTCTACATTGTTAGATCATTAAGATGTTGCAAAATAATTATAGCTCTTACTTTTCATCCACACATTTATAGTCCCTTGTATACTATATCAGTGCATCATAAAATCTTAGAATGTCAGAAGATTTCAGTGATACAAGATTATACACTTAGAACTGGAAAGGAATTTAGGGACCATTGAAACCACACTTTTAATTTTTCAGATTAAGAAACTGAGACTCAGAAAGGAGAAATGGCTTGTCTAATATAACGCAGCTAAACAGTGACAGAACTGGAGCTAGAACCGGATTCCTTTGACTATTAGCTTCCTATACCTATATGTGTATGCATATATGTGTGTATGTATATAAATGTACACATATACATTTCTATGTATGTGCATGCAAAAATGGTATTCAAGCTGTCAATAGTTATACTTGTTCAGTATCTCCCGTAACACCTAGCACTGAGTTGTTTATAGTGGGAGTGCTTAAGAAAGATCATTTTGAAAGATCATCTGAGAATCTTAAATTTCTGCCAACTTTGGAATTTTTAATAAAAAATCTTTTTCTCTCTACAGTATCTTTGGGGCCTACAGCCTGGATGTCATTACCAGTACCTCTTTTGGCGTGGACATCGATTCCATTAACAACCCTAATGACCCATTCCTTGTCCGCATCAAGAAGCTGCTCTCTTTCAGCTTTTTAAACCCACTGCTTATCTTAATATGTATGGAATCTAGTCCTCATGAAAATACCTATATGAGTGCTCACTCCTGACCTGAAGGTTTTTTAATAGCTCCAAAATAACTCAGTTTCTCTTGAGTTAGAAAGGGACATATTTCATGCTCTAATATTCAAGTAAAACTTAAAATATTTGAAGGCAGTTCCTAGGAAAAAAATGGATAAAATGCATTTCTCATGTCAGAGAAGAATCCTCCATTTTCCCAGCCAGTTAGGTGACTCAGTAGCTATAGTGTTGAATTTGGAGTCAAGAAGAACTGATTTCAAATCCTAACTCAGACTAGCTGGGCAAGTCAGCCCAAGTTTCCTCCTCTTTTTTTTTTTGAATGGGGATAATAATAGTCTATATCTCATAGGGTTATTGTGAAAATCAAATGAGATAATATAGGTAAAGTGCTTTGTAAATCATAAAGTACTGCATGCATGCTAACTTTATTGTTATTATAGGATTGTATTTTGGCAGAACTTTTGGACTGACATATTGGAAAATCAATCCAATCTAATGGCATTTGTTAAAGATCTGTTGCAAGAAATTGTGGGAGGTGCTATGTATATAAGGAGAAAAACCAACCCCCCTCCAAAAAAAGTCTCTATTTTTTTTTCTTTTTGCTGAGGCAATTGGGGTTAAGTGACTTGCCCAGGGTCACACAGCTAGGGAATGTTAAGTGTCTGAGACCAGATTTGAACTTAGGTCCTCCTGACTTCAGGGCTGGTGCTCTATCCATTGCACCGCATAGCTGCCCCAAAAGTCTCTATTTTCAACGAATTTATATTCTGCAAGGCATTATTTTTGTTTAGTCATTTGAGTCATATCTGACTCTTCGTGACCCCATTTGGAGTTTTAATGGCAAACTAGAGTGCCTTTTCCTTCTCCTGCTCATTTTCCAGTTAAAGAGGAGTGAAACAAACAGGTTCATATCAGCAAGTCCAAGTTCATATCAGCAAATAAATGTCTTGAGCTAGATTTGAACTCAGGTCTTCCTGACTCCAGAGCCAGCCCTCTAATCACTGTGCTACTTAGCTACTCTTTTATGGGGAATAGAACATATGCATTCGGTACCTACTTTGTACAGGTACATATTGCTTTATTCTAATAGAATGCAAGCTTCCTGAAAACAGGTACAGTTTTGTTTTTATCTCTGTATCTCCAGCATTTTATAATGTCTTAAATATTGCATGTACTTAATAGCTTGTTTGCATGACTAAATATTCATAATGAGAGGAAAAGGAGATCATTCATACACATGGCAGAGTAACCAGAAAAGGCTTTCACCAGGAGATGGAACATAAACTGAGCCTTGAAGAAAGCTAATTTTTTTTTCCAGAAATTGAAATGAGAAGACAGTGATTTCTAGGAACCAAGGGGCATATAATAGGCATGAAAGTGTGAGAGAGAATGGCAAATTCAGGAAATGGATTGAAAATTAGGCTAGTTTGACTAGAACTCTAGACCCATAAATAACCCCAAACCAGGGCTATGATTTTTGCAACCATCATTCCAATTTAGAAGAGGCATCACCCCACAGAGAAAGAAAGAATTCTAGGGTGGAAGACAGGCTTATTAGAAAAAATCATCTATGAGATTCTTGGATTATTCACTAGAAAAATCATCTAATAGATTATTGGATTTAGGATTAAAGATCATCATTTTGGAAATGTAGAAATGGGTATTGGGTGGAGAATTGAGTTACCTAAGAACCCAAGGGAAGGAAGAACTGCAGAATTTTCTTATTCCAAATTCAGTACTCACCACAATGATTCACTGAAATTTTGGCCTTGATATAGATTCATTTTCCAAGTTTATGCACTATTTTACTCCTTGCCTTCCTCTAGTTTGGCTCTTATTAGAAGGCTATTGCAGTAGACCAAATGCCCAACTATTTCATCTTTGTACTCCTATACAGTCGTGATTTTTAATCTAGTGTGGATGAAGTTTGTTGTTCTATCGGTCATGTCCAACATGATCCCTGGACCAACTGACTATATGGTTTGGGAGATTTTTTTGGCAATGGTATTAGAGTGGTTTTCCATTTTCTTTTTCAATGGATTTGGTGAATCTTTTTGTCATGCAATTAGAAATTAAGTAAGTTACCTAAGTAACTCACATGGATAAAATTTGAACCTTTTGACTTCAGGTCCAGTGCTTCATATACTGAGCCACCAGCTGCTTCATGAACTTAATTTAAAAAAATGGATAACAATTTCAATATAATTGTTTTCCTTTTTATTTTATTTCGCATATTTAAAAACTTTATCCTGAGAAAGACCAGACTATCCAAGAGATCCATGACAAGAAAGAAAGTTATCCTTATTCTAGAGGCTTAACATAGTTTTGCACAATAAATGCTTTTTTCCATTGAATTGTATCTCATTCAATGTCAGTCCAACAATTCAACTAGTTCATGAAATTGTAAGTTGTTCTTAAATAGTCATATAGACAGAACATTGAAATAAGTCAAAGGGATTCTAAGATCATAGATTAGATAGGCAGGGACTTCAAAAGCCATCTAGTTCAACCTCCTTCTTTTACAAAGAACCTGAAACTCAAAGAAGTGTGACTCAGATAGTAAGTATCAAAGTAGGATTAGAATGGAAGTCCCAAACCAGCGTTCTTTTATACCATGTTTCTATATTATTAGATGACATGGATTAGAACTAGGATTGATCTCAGAATAGTGATCTCCCTAATGTTTTCTCCTATTTTTCCTACTCTACCTCCCATTTCATAATTGTCATTAGGAAAGGTCTCTAAAAAGCTTCCTTTTTCCTTTTTTATATTGTATTGACTGGTTTCTTTTGCCCTTTTCTCTAGTGGTGTTTCCTTCTGTTGTGCCCATATTGGAAAAAATGAATGTGACTCTTTTCTCTAAAAAAATTCTGGACTTCCTTGTGAATTCAATGCGACATATCATGGTAGACCGGCAAAAGAACAGCAGCAGGGTAGGTCTAACCCCAGAATATATAAAGTCATCTTCGCTGAAATTTGGGCTTGAGTACATATCCTGATCAAAAGATACATTTTTGTTTGTTTTTTTTCTCCCACAGCATCCTGAGTTTAGAGCTAGAAGGAAACTGATATTATCTAATCAAATTCTCTTATTTTACAGTTGGGGAAACTGAGGCATCAAGAATTTTTGGGTTTTCCCAGTGTTATAATAATATAGCCATTCAGTAAATGCATTTGAGATCTAGTATTCAGGACAATGTTCACATGAAGTTGAAAAGCGATGAGGCTTCATGTTCAATTTGGGTGACCTTATGATGTAAAAGACAGTGCAGTGTGTAGGTATGGTGGGAGTGAAGAGACCTGGATTCTGGTCTGGATTCTACCTATAACTAGATGCCTATGTGATCTTAGGCAAGTAATCTATCTTCTCAGGAGCCTGGTTTCCTTATTTGGAAAATGAGAAGGGGGGGGGTTGAGTGAAATTATTCCCAAGTCTCTTTTGAATCTATCACCTTATGATTGTGTGTGTGTGTGTGTGTGTGTGTGTGTG